>VYXC01011369.1:601043-774694 GCA_013397175.1 Platysteira castanea
CTCGCACGTTTTTTCGTGGCGGGACTTGGGCTCTTTTAGGCAGCCAAAGCTCACCCGGGATTCCCGGAGGCAGTTTTGCAACCTGGATCCGCGGGTTGTTCCCCTCACCACGTTATTTATTCAGGCTTTTATTTATTTTTGCGTTTTGTTTAAAACCCGAATCTATTCCATCAGAGGTGGCACTAAGACCCTCTCTCGACTGAAAAAAGAACACGGCAGACGATCACGGCACATAACTAAATTAAGAAAACAACAACTGCTTGTTGTTCCCTGATTTGGGGAGAAAGGAATAATTCAAAGCTTTTGCTGAGCGCAATGCACCGTTCCTCAAGGGGACGGGTCAAGGATTTCAGATATGTAGCGGGTAACTCGATTATGCTAACAAACCCCGCTTGAAAGAGGACGCTGGTGGGTGCGGGGCGCGGAGCGGGGTGCTGGGGACTGGGGGCACTCTGCTGGAAGCCGATGGGAGCGGAGCCTCTGCCCCCGGAGCCGAGCCCCTCCCCGCGCCAGCAGCTCCGCCGCTCCTCCCCGGCGCAGAGCCGCTCCCTCGCCGGCTGGACCTGAGATGCTCGAATAACATCTTCGAAAGAGATGTATTAATTAGGAGACGGGGGCCTGATGGGACGTGACTGAGTTGGCCTCGGTGAACCTTCCCGCCCCCGCCTCCCGGCCGCCCCCCGGTGAAATGGGACTCCGGGGGCGGCACTGTGTCCCCAGCTCAAGGCGCTGTAGCTTCCCGAGCTCCCCACGAAACACGATAACCTCCCCAGCCGATTAATGGGGCCGGTCCTTAATACTTTTATATTATCCTTTCTCAATCTCGGGCGAGGGGCTGAGAGTTTCCACCCACTTCTGCCATCAGCACCCTCCCGGCCGTTACCCCCAGCATCAATATTTATTTGGGGAGTCCATAGACGGCTGGGGGGAGGACCGAGGGGAACAGGAGGGGGGCCGCGGCCGGTGCCCACCCAGCCCCCGCCCCACTCCCGGCTGCGGGGACTGCCTCAGATGCTCCGCGGCACAAGGGGACTCTCTCAGCACACAGTGTACAGCTAACAGACAAGACAACAACAACAACAAAAGGCACATATGGTTAAAATAAAGAGAGAGAGAGAGCTTTCTGCCTTAGGGGATTGGCAATAACTAGCCAGAAATGCAGGGTATTGAATCTAAACTTCTGGTGGGCTTCTGCGGGATTGACAACTTAAATCACACTACAAGCATCAATTTGACAATATTTGTAAACTTCTTGTTTCCAGGGATCTTCTTGATCAGAGATAGACCAGGTTGGTATGAGTTCCAGCCACGAAGGTCTCTTTTTTTCCCCCTCTTCCTTTCCCCTCTTCCGAGTTGATGAATAGCGATCATGTTTCTTTTAATGGCTGCCCCCTATTCTCACAGCCTGCCACAACTAACCCAGGAGTCTGTTTCCTCGACCTCAGTTAATTCCGCTGATTATTCCAAGATGATGAGGAAAGCACGAAGATTGTTCACTGTTCCTACCGATTCAAGGCATTTTTGTTACCATCTCCATCCGTGGCTCACGGGGATTTGACCGTGGAGTATTTTTAGGAAGAGGCTGCCCTCCCTTCCCTCCCCAGGCAGCAGACAGCTCCGGGGGCTCCTCCACAGTCCTGTCGCTGCGGGTGCGCGATCCCCGCCGCGGGGGCCGAGCACAGGCACCCTTGGTGCAGCAGCAGTGGCGGCGGCCGGAGGGGTCCCGGGCCAGGGCACCGCCGGCATCTCTGGGCCGCTCAGGTGGCGGCGGCGCAGGTGACCCCGCGCTCCCGCCGGGCCTTTTCCTAAGAGGAACAAACCGCCGGCCATCTCCCGCAGCACCAAAGGGAATTTCGGTTCTCCCCGAGGAAGGAAAGCGACTCCTTCGGCCACACGGGCTGGAGGCGGGGATCCACTCCGAGAAACCTCACTAGAGGGCTCTAATACCCAGCTCCGATCGCTGCTGAGAGAAAACAAGGCTCCTCCTTAACATCCTTTACCAGATAAATTAAGCCTGGTAAAATCTTCCCCAGTCGGTCAAAGGTGATTCACATACGTCAGCACCATGAAAAGAAATGCCTTATCTTAGCAGCACCCACCAGCTATCCTGCCTACCTGCGAGTGAGAGGAATTCATGTCCCCTTCCTGGTGTGTAACCATACAAGAGGATTTGGGGGGTCCTTTCCTCTTCTGTATCCATGGCAAGAAAAAGAAGTGCAGCCTCTAAAACCACCAGGAGCCTCAGACACAGGTATCCTTGCCAGGATTTGGGGACCAAGCACTATACATAGATATGTAGACATTTTTCCTCTTCACTATAGAAAGAGCTTGTGTAAGTTCTTCCACAGTCTGTGCTATGTAGTATGCTCATAAACATATCCATCTTTTAAATTCTGCAAGATTGAGGCAAGCTGCAATGTAATGTAGCGTTGGCAAGTAACACACAGAGATATGTCAAAGACTTATGGATTTAGCTACAGTTTGTTCAGTTTTGAGATTTTTTTGTTTCTTTTAAATAATTGGTATGATTTGCCTTTGGGAAAAAATAAAAACAAACAATACAGTATCAATTAAAGCTAAAACAATTATTTGTTGTAAGAGAAACTTCATAGCATTTCAGAATGCATTGAGCTTGTTTCAACTCCAAATAGCTTTTGTAATAAATAAGTAAATTGCCTTATTTGCAGAAATTAGGAAGTGCAATTTAGTTGCTTGTCATGTCTTGCAATTTTTCTGAGAAATTTTGTGTACAGATCAAAACTACAGGAACAGTCTTGTGGAAAACTAGATAGTTTAAATAACATCAGTTTAAAACTGATCAACTTTCCCATGGAAAATTTGCTTCTTCTGAACTTGTGACAATGTTCTCTGTTTTCCTCTATGGATTGTTTCAACCTCTGTTTTGCTGTGCTAATTCTGTCTCTGTCCTTTGATGTCTTCTCTGCTTTATTTCACAGGTTCTTGAATCAGCTGAAATACACTGGGGACCCTTTACTTCCCAGAGAAAAACCTGGTATCCCTTTTCATTCCTCTCTTTTTTCATCAGTTTTATTCTCCTTATAAACAAGGACTTTATTACTAGACTAAGATTGACTTCGTTGCTTATTTAAGATATAGAAAAGGCCAGTCTAGTGAACACTGAATTGGTTTCAGTCAGTTAAGTCACTTCAGCAGGCAGGACTAAGATTGTACACCGTACTGGCTAAGAAACAATCTGCTGCTGGGGTACCCTACCCACATCATGTTTCCTCCAGCAGCCAAGTCACGTGTGCATGATGGGGTGCCTCAGGGCACAAAATCTCCCCTGGAAGCAGATGCTGGTGGCAGCAAACACTGATGCTACACAGTGCAAGGAGGGCGCATGAGCTAAGCACACCATTTGGCTGCTACCATGCACCCAGGCAAAACTTTGCTTGTACTAATGGCACCTGGTTTGACTTCCTCTGTCCTGCACTATTCTAGTCCTCCAATACTCTTCCAGAAGTTTTTGCTGCCCCAGGAACCCTTCTATGCTCTCAGCCTGCTCCCTCCTTTGGCTTCCTGTTATGAACATACCACTTGAACAATTTACAATGCATTCTGTTATATTATCTCTGATACTCAGAACTAGAACCCGACAAGAAATAGGTGGGGTTTGTTGTTTTTTTTTTTGGAACCACAGAGGCACCAAAAGACCCAAAGACCTAGTGACAAATGCCACTTAGCCTCAGGAACAGCAAGGGGTTCTCAGCCCAATTTTATCTAGCAATAGAGACATAGTTTAAACACCTTTGCAAAATGGGTCTTAACTTTGCACTGTCTTGAGATTCAGCAAATCTTCGTTCTTCTAACAGAGTTTAGTCATCACTGCAGTAATTTTCAGTTGTTTCATTCTCACCAAAACTTGCTGAAGAAGCTGATACTAGGCATAGGGCTGAAGATTTCATTGAGTGACAGTGAGCTGCAAAGCATGGGATTCTTGTGCAACTACAATTTTTCTATATGTGCTACCTGCCGTGGGCAGAAAACAATAAGGAAATTACTCTTTAAAGTGTGCAAATATACACACACACATGCATGAATTTATGTGTATTTATGAAGTCTGTCTGTTTTAATTAATATTTGTTTAATTTTAATTCATGAAAAAGCAGATTGTAATTTATTTAAATCCAAAACTTTCTTAAACAGTAGGATTACCACATCAGAGGGACATAACCTGGCAAATGTTACCTTGATTTTGAACACTTTTTCATTTCAATCATATAAGGGGTGCAAGGAATGAACAGAACATGAGATAAGCTGGACAAAGTCTAGGAAGAAGTTAAAAGAACAATTTTAAAGAACAGTAGAATTTTTCTCCTTTTTTTTTTTTTTGTTCTTTTTTTTATCAACATCCTATAACAAATGCAGTTGTGGGTGAAGGTGATGTGTTCCTGTTTATTTTTTAAGTGGAAGGAGGTTACCAGCAGCATTTGGCATGCACTGAAGAAGTCTGAGAACTGGGCCTTACTGTCACCATGAAGTGAGCTTCAGCTTTCAAGAAGAGAAGTAAAGAAGTGTAATTGTAATTGGGTGAGTTGTGTGAATTATGATGTGGAAGCTGTAATGTAATGAGTATCTTTAAAGGACATAAAGAAATGTTCTCAGTGCCAAACTGGATGCCAGATTTGTGGCTGGCAGAGGTGAATGAGTGGTATGAATACATCAAGGAGAGGGATGAGCCTGAAGATGGTTTTCTTAATCCGTCAAACAGTTCTTTGAGACATTTGAATACAGAGGACAAAGGTGGGGCCCTTAGTTTGAAAGATCAGGGCAAAAAGAATGAACAAAGAATGCAAACTGAAAGGTCCAAGCATGGTCCCAGCAACATCCCAGAGCAGGGTGTAGATATCACAAACGATCCAGGGATTGCTGAAGGCTAGCCCAGGGTGACTGCAGAGATCTCTGGTCTTAAATAAGATGAAGTCTTCAGCCAGGTGAGAGAATATTAGAGAGTTGGGACAGTATAAATTTTGTTGATAAGACATCTCTTTTCTCCACAGCTGAAGAATGGTGAGAATGTTACGTCAGGGGGGAAGGTTTCAGCTAGAGGCAGTTCAAGGAGACAGAGTGCCTGGGGTCACCTCAAAATCCTCTGTGGCCTGGGGAGGAGACTGGAGTAAGGAGCCAGGACCTCTTTTTATTTTTATACACTCATTGACAAAGGCAATAGCTTTATTCTTTTTCTCCAGCTCCAGAAGGTTCTGAAAATCCCTGTTGAGTAAATAAGCTGTGGCCAGCTCCAAGGTAGAAGTGCGCAATATAAATCTAAAGCACATTGACTGCATTCAGGTAATTGAAGGCCTTATAATCTGCCTGACATTAGTGACTCATCTGGTTTAGTGTTTCAACCTCACATGACAAAAATCTCTATGTTGATGAGTGATGCATCTCTGACAGAATTTTGAGAACATCTATGGACCTTTTTCCTCATTCCCATATCCCATAAGATACTTTGCACTTACTATCACTAATTATGCAAACTATTTAAGCTTGTAACATGCATCCGGAGACTAGGAAAGTTTTACTAGTCCCCTACCTTAGCTGTGGAGTGGGGGAAATACCCTGAGCACAAAAAGTTAATGGAGTGAGTCTCAGTAGGTCTGTGAGCTCTGGATCAGGACTCTGAAGCAGTTGAAAGAGTAGGGGGGAAAGAGGATTTGCCATGAGATAAAAAGCAGAAGGAGGCTTATGAAAATAAAAGTTTGAAATTGTGTTGGTGAACCTCTCTCAGGCATCTACCAATTAGGCATCTGGCACATAGAGTGGCAGACAGTCTAGGATGACACAGATCTTGGCAGTATTATGGGAGCATTGTCACAAGGAGAAACTGTTTCTGAACAATGCATAAACCTTTTTTCTTCGGGGTCAGGCAAGAATTTTAGAAAGAGAAGTCATATTATTATTATTTATTATAAAATTACGATTCTTAAATTGATTTTGTTCCTTGTGGACAAGAAGATGAATGCTTATGTCTCTGGTTATGTCTCTTAGAGTACACTGAAAGCAGCTAAGAAGTGCAAGATCTTGTTCCTGGTGTGTATTTCCTTTGTGCCAGTCTTTCAAGACTCTGAAGGTGTTGAGATATTGTTGATATTATGTAACCTTCATCAATTAAGCACACGTAAGCATTTATTTTTCTTCTGAGATATCTTATTTGGTCTCTGGAGACCCATAATGTGATTCTTGCTCAATCATTTTGAGCATAAAGGGCACTTTTCTAAGTACTATAGAAGCTGCAAAGTTTAAATGACCATGATATTTAGAATTTGATGAAGCAGACACGTTTCCTGCCATATGTTAAATGAACAAGTAGTTACTGTGTACTGTGTGGTGATACAGGTTGATAATCTGATGCTGAATAATATGATGTCATGTGAAGACTTAAACTATTTCCTTATATAGTCCCCAAGAAATAATATTTTCTTTGCCCACATCTGAAAATTCACAGGCAAATATGCAACCAATCAAATCTTGCACAAATGTTAACACCCAGATGTGTGTGTTTCTGCATGGAATTAATGTACAGCTAGCTGAACTGTTGGATAGAGAAATCCTGTAAAAATACAGATTAGGCACACATAAGTTAAATATGTCTAACTAGTCTGCCAAGAATGTATAGTTTTATGAAATCTGTTTTAGGTACAGAACTCTCAGTATTTCCTTCTAAAAACTTTCCATTAGTATATGAAGAGGAGAGTGTAGATTTCTGTAATAATCATCAGAACCTTCCCATTTCATGTAAACAAACCAAAAGAACCATATGACCTTAATTCCAAGGGTCAACCCTTGCCCTCCAAACTCCCATTAGAAGTTAGAACTTGAGTAATCCTATCTTTTAATGATAAACTCTACAATAAACCCATCCTATTTACCTATAACTATTAATAGTAATTTGCATGTTGGATAGAACTTCTTGAGAAAGACTGTCCAGTATTTGCTATGCTAAAATCCAGCAGTACTTGATTTGACCATTTAGGGTGTCAATTTAGATTCATAACAAAGATGGGAAAGAGTGCAAATAGAGAGAAAATACCCCTATCTGAGAAGACCTGTGTCTTGTTCAGCTTGGTACACCTTATACCCTCAGTAAATTAGAAGGGGTATTTTAAATTTGGAGAGCCACAGGGGGTCAAAATCAGATAAACCTCAGAACTGAAACCCAGGGTAAATTCTTGCAGAAGTGCAAGCCTTCATGCGTTACAAACTTCCATTTTAGACAATAACTAGATAGCCAGGAAAATAAAGGAAAGATTTCTCTCTGTGTGCCTGTATGTGAGGTACACGTCCATATACAATGTATGCACACATGCACACACACATGTGTATCCAGACTCAGCATTTTTATAAACGTGGCCTGAACCTTGCCTGCATCTTCTCATTAAATCAGTGGGAAGTTCACTGAAACAGAGAGTTCTGAATATTGCTGCGTCAGATCTATTTCTTTCACAAATGCTGAAACATGCAGCAGAGTTGACAAGCACACGCTGTTGTGGCGGAACTGCTGACCTTTTGAAGCCAGCAAACAGAATATGTTCTTTATTGTCGTGTAAGTGAAATTCTTTCATTGCCACCTGGTTTGTTGAAAAAATTGGTTAAAAAGTGAGTAAGCGCTGAATAGATTTTTCTGTAACATCTTCACTGACATACCAGCTTGCGTTAGAAGGCCAGTGAAGAAGAAGAAGAATCAGTAGGGAACTGCACATTGCAATATAAATTTGAAACATGGATACGTAACATAGGAGTTTTTTGCACTTCTCTTAATGCTCTCTACTGTCATGCATTACATTAATCTAGTGTCAATTTAGGAAAGATAACGAGTGAGTAGCTTCTCATTAGTTAAAATTTATGGCATATACAGAGCTATTTATCTCTTCCTAAGCGCAAAGTACCAAACATGCATGCTCACCTACAACAGGAAGGCAGGTTCCTTTTCTGCCTGTAGCAAGGAAATGCCCCAACAAATGGGAGAACCACCAGCAAACCCCATGACAGCCAGTGGAAACTGGTTTTCTCCATTCCTTCGTGTCTGTGTTTTGAGTTCCTTGTAGAAATGGACTCAGATATTAACATCATATTAAGATGATTCACCCTTTTGGACATGTAAAAATATAGTTTACTCTGAATTGATACATTGGGGTCAAAATGAAGCAAAGCTGGAGGATTTTAAATCCAGTCTAAACTCTGGAGTTCAAGGCAGGCTTATTTCATTCTGATGATGTGACTATTCAGGTTGTTAGTGCTCTAACAACCCAATCAACCCAAGTTGGTTACCTGAAGTGGTGTCTTTTTTTGAGAAAGGCTGAACAACCCTGCCCTGAAATTTCCCATTTCTGGCTTCACTCTGACACCGTGTGCTTTTCATAGACAGGTGGTGATTGACTGATCACAGTACTTTCTGGGTATCTTCTGACGGCTGTCCAACCCCTGCAACAAAAAGGGAAAGCTGCACCAAGTCCATTTGCTGTATGTGACTCCCCACTTCAGTCACACAAGAAAAGGCCTTGCCTCTTTAACCTGGGCAGTAGATGACTGGGTTTTCTCTTCATGTATATCCTCTAAAACTGAACTGTGGATTTGAGAGGAAACAAGCTTAATATGCCATGTGCTTCCTATTTGTTGGAGGCATCAGTGCTGAAGCTGTGTTGGCATGCTAAAATGTGAACATTTTTACAATGTAGCAGGTTATGGAAGCTGCTCTTGATAAATTCCAGTAACGGCATTTTACACTCCATGTGTTCCTTTCTGTGAATGACAGATTGCACTATTATGTCTCCTAAGAAGCTCTGGACGTGGGTGATTCAGGCACAAAGAAAGTGGAACACGTGTCTAATTCAGTGTTTCTACACTCCCTAGTGCATTTACACAGGACTGTGATCTTGTTCTCTCTGATATACTAGAACAAGAAAAAACACTGTTCAGTGTGAGTTAGACACTCTCTAATAACATCAGAGCCTCTGCTGATGTAAACTGAAAAAGAAACCAATGAATATGTTTATCTCTCCTTCACTCTTGACCAAATCTAGAGCTATATGTAGAAGTTCACCAGATTTTTTCCTCTTAGCTGGACAGTAGGAGAAGGGACTGTGGCAGACGGACTAGAGGTAGATGATGTGGCTTGTTGGATAGTAGGGATTAGAGATTAACCAGTCTACCTGAGTAACTACTAGAAGTCTTTGTGTTGAAAATAGAGTAACCAGGTAAAAATAATTGACAAACATTCTGTATTCTGAAAGTGCTTCTTGCAAGGACATACTTCATAACCTTACCCAATAGGACTCTTCCAGGCATAGGAATTGCTGCTGGTTTTATCCATTTGGTGGAAATAACGGGAACAAATTTCAAAGGTATTTTATTGTTTGAGATTGATTAAATACTTAAAACACATATCATTAACCACTAAGGGCTCTTTAAAACAGCACACAGGTCCAGTTGTAAATACTAGATACACTGTGCCAGATTTGGAAACATTCAGAGTAACCCCAGCATTCCTCAAATGCACAGTTTTAACTTTGCTCAGGTCTGTTTTGGGTTTTTTTCTTCAGCCTTCTAGGTGGATGCATGAGTTTCCATTTTAAGTTTTAGCTCAATGACTTCACTTCAGAAACAGGAGAAAAGGAAAACTGTATGAATTAAACATTACATAGTATTTGGCAAAGTACTTACAGGAATTCCATAAGGAAGAATAAAAAAACCCCAATCCCTATACAGTTGCACAAAGTTAGCAGTAACAACAAATAGTGCTGTTACCCTCTAAAAGTACACACTTTTCAGTCAGCCTTGGCTGGTGAAATGCAGAAGCTTCATGTGGATTACACTTTTAAAAATCTTTCAACATCAAAAAATAGAAGAGCTGTAGTGTGTTTTTGTTTCAGTACTTTGCATGCAATCTCAAGATGAATTGGAGATACTGATTGTGTTTGTACCTGTGCCAGACATTGTCGTTAGATATTTCTGTTTTGTTTCATCAGCCATATGAGCTTACCCAGGGACATTGATCAAATACCTACATTTAAAAGAACACACTGTCAAATTAGTAGATAGAAAGAGCACATTATGAGAGAGATATTATCTGGTGAAAGATTTAAAGACTGACTCACTTGTGTTTTATTTCATTAAATGTGCGGTAGTCCCCTTTCATTTTCCATTTAGCATGAGCATTCTTGTACTCCACTACAGTCTCGGCCTTATAAGAAACTAACTGGCTTGGGATACACATAAGCCTCCTTGGAAAAAATATAACTTCCCTTATTAGAGATTCTAGATTACCTTAAAATACAGGGCCTGGGCTAGCTGATCCCACAGGCCTTCCTGGAGATACTCCCTTATACTCCAGAAGGTCTCGCGGCTGCAAAGTGTCGTGGTGCACTGCAGGAGCCTTCCAGATGGCCAGGGTTGTGGCTGCTTCTTCAGAGGGAAGGGCTTGGGACAGCAAGGGGTGCATCCACCCCTCTCAGGGACACAGAATATACTCTCAAGAGGAAAATGCAATTCAGACATTGTCTTTCCCCTCCTCCCTCTTAGATGCTCTTGGAAGAAAATCTTTATTCTTGCACTTAGAGTCAAGGGAGAAGCTCATGGTGGTAATGGAGGGGTGAGGATGGGGCTGGAGAGGGAGCATACGTGTGTCAGGGGAGGTCCAGACAAGCAGAAAAAAGAACAAAACAGATTTTTAAAAGCTTCAGAAGTTACAACTGAGAGTATTTTATCTTTGTTTTGGTAACACTGGGTAATGTTTTCATTCAGGTTGGCTGAAAACCCTTGCTCTTCAAAAGAGTTGTCAAAGATTTATTTTATAAAAATGTAAACAAAAGACACACTAAACACTTTGTGTTTCATGTTTTTTAAGTCTTTGCCTCAGTGGTAATTTCTTGCTGTCTTATTTATTATACACTAAGTATTTCTAGATAGAAAGCATCTCTGTTTTCTGATTGATACCTATATGATACCCATCTATTTCTCTCTGTATATGTGATCTGTATACATGTACAGAACCCAGTGGACCCTGGTGCCCACTCCCATCCTGCACAGAAGAGCAGGCCATTGCTTGCTCAGGCAAGAACTCAGACACCTCTATTCATTTTCCTCTCAGTGGCAGATGCTGAAAGGCATTTGCCTGATGTTGTAAGGAACCCCCAAGGTGGAGTGCCTTGGGAGAACCATCTGGCTGTAACTGAGGCAGTTCCTCATGTGTGCTTGCCTGCTTTTTGCCCTCCAAATGTCGTAGCATTCCTGCTTTGGTGCAATATCATGGTCTGAAGAGAAACATGTCATTAAGTGCTTTGGTTGCTTGCTGAGGCCATGCTCACCTTCAAGCCCCACGCTTCAGGTATCTGGAGGCTAAGCAAGGAGGCATGGAAAGGGCTCACAGCAGGCTTTCACATGGTAGAAACCCACTGTTACTAGTCTTATACTTGGTGTTTTAGCTGTCACAGCCAGTTGCGTATTGGAACACTAATGTGAGCTCCTTGCTGTGAGGGATCCTGGCAAACAGGCTGCTCACCTTGCTGAGGAGGAGCTTCCTAATCTGGATAGTACCCAGACAGTTGCCATTCCAAAGCCAGATTTCATGGCCCAAACTTACACTTCGTAGAGAAAGTGCCCTGTATAAATTGTCAGCTTTGAAGCCAAACCCTTCCCCACTTAGCTTGCACGGTAAATCAAGCTTTGGTGCTACTTTCCATCCAGCTTCATTACACAAGTAGTCTGATTTAGTTTTATGGCAGAAATGTGTTTCAGCTGAAGTCGTATTTTTCACAGAGTGGGGGATAAACATGACTATTTTATTTGTAAAGTGAAAGGCTATGAGATGGTAACGGGCAGGCACAGGGAGTGCAGGTGCAGTTCCAAATCCCTGCCTGGCTGTCTCAGTACCTGGGCTTGGTGCCTGAATTCTCTCATGCTCAGATCTACAGCAGCACCACAACAAATCAGAACCTTCCATGAAAGCTTGTGAAAGCTCATATTCAAAAAGACATTTCCATTAATGCCTGTGAAATTTTTCCCTACATCTTTTGGAAGTGAAAAGAGCCAGCCCCTAGAACTACTGTATCATCCTTGTTCCCCAGAAATGTTAATTCATCATTAAAATTATTAAACAGTAAATGGCTGAGATATGTTATTACAAGCTTGAAGTATTTCCTTTGATTGTTTAAAAATCTCTGTTTTAATTTGAGTCATCTATTTTTTTTCCTTTTACAGTTTTGAGTGCTCTATCTTACCATATGTGAAACATTTCTTAAAGGTGTCAAAGTGACTTGTCATGGGTTTGGAATGAGAACTAAATTAAATGTCCATACTGTAGCATACTTATATAAATAATGAGATATTCCAGTATAAACCATTCATTTGGCAGTCATTTCTACATCAGCAAGTACTAAGTGCTGTAGAATTCCTGCCTAACTTTGACACATGCAGAGAAAATCAGGAAGGAAAACGTGTGTGTGTGTGTGTGTGTGTGTGCGTGTGTTTAGAATTTTATAGAAAAAGACAGCCCCTTGTAGTCCATTGCCATGGAAGTATTTCTAACATTTTTGGAAATAGTGCAAGGAGTTTAACAAAATATTCTGGATTCACAGCAAAATGCTGGAGCATTCATCCATCTCCCACTGAACTCCAAAATTTGTTTCCATAATTCAGAAACAGAAATGGATAAAAAAGACATTAATGAGCACAAGAATGATTTATTATGGGTGACATAGTGTCACTGCTTTTAAGAAAAAAATACATTAAATAAGAATTCTTCATAAAATAAAAAGTGTTTCCTCTTGAACATTGGTCAGAATTTGCTTATTAGTGTATTATATCACCACATTGCCAGGTCTGGCATTTCTCATCCAAATAACATTTCCAAGTGCCAGCAAGACTTGTGGGCTGCAGAGCAAACCATGTTAGGAATAATGCATGTACAGAAACACCACAGCAGCAAAGTTAGTTTTGCTGGGATTCTGGAAATAGTTAGCACTGGAGGGCCCTTTTGTCTTGCATCAGCTTCACAAACTTGCGTGGCACCAGGCTAACAATAATCAAAAATGGATAATATGGACAGCTTAGTTCTAAGCTGTCTTTCAAACTGCCTAGCTGCTTTAAGCCAGTTTTTAGGCTAAAAGTCTTTCTCACTCAAAGGCCCATGCACACATGCATTGACAGCATGAGTGGTAAACAAACCTTGTACTCCAGGTGAATTTTATCTTCAGACAAAAGGCAGCCGCTATCTGTTCTAATGGTGACCTGGTTTGATGGCAGCAGATCCTGCACCTACTGAAGAGCGTGTCCCAGACCTACAGTCTGACAGAGACTGGCAGTCTGGCCCAAGGCAACCACAGAACTTTCTCACAACTAAAGACATGCTTCAGGTTTAAGTCTGAGATGTGGTGGTTGGGACATAGAGGGATTTTTCACTGGCACCAGGCATGGCTTAGTTGTCTATCTGTCTTTATATTTGCCCATGATTCATCTCTAAAAACTGTAACTAAGATCTTGGATGGTCTCTGAAATCTTTCTGGATTAAGGAATAAATAAATCACCCATTCCATTATTTGTCTATGCATCAGTGACTTAAAAGATTGAAATAGTTTGTCCTTGGAATCAAAGTTCATAAATACAGCTATTAACTTGTAGCTTTTCCGAGACTGCTTCATGTAAATGCAGAAGTGTTTCTCAGTAGTTTACAGGTGGATTTCAGTTATCTTCAAAACATGGTTAGTTACATGAGTTTACAAGCTTCCAGCAAATAATTTGATCTAGTGTCAGTCTTCATTGAATCACGTAAAGCAAGATAGTTTTTTGTTTTTATTGCAACTGATAGATGACGTTTATGGCCAGGAAGCACAAGCCTTCCACTGAGCTCTTCACAATTGAGTCCCCAGCCTGTCATGAAGAGAAAAAAAAGCTATTTGCGGTGGAATCCGGGGAGCACCAGAGTCCTAGCAAGGGTAGTGGTGTGCCTAAGACAGCTACCCATGGTCTGGGTTGCACCTATAACATATAGGAGCTCACGATGGCACCAAGCACCCCAGATGACTCCAGAGGAAATGAACAGGACTTTCACTAGTTGTTAAGTTAGACTCATGAGGTGTACTGGGATAGGAAGTATTAGCTTCTTTCATTCTCTTGGCATCCTCAACACAGTCTTGCAATAACATTGCAGGACTTTTTTTTCCATCCATCTACTAGGGATAATCTAATGACAGTTCGTTGCTCACTTGTCCGTGGGTTGTACAGACTTCATTAATTAAACACCTATTTTTGTAAAGATTTTAGACCTGTATAAAGCAGCAAAGTTTCTATGAGCTTTTTGCTTAAAATCCTCTCTGACAGGAATCTCACTAAATATTTGCTGATCTCAACTGTGTTCCTATGGCTTAAAAACCTGTATCAATAACTCAAGGGTACAAATGTGTCAAGTGGTTGCAATTATCTTCTAAACAAACATTGGAAAAGAAAAAAGGCACAGGCTAAGCCATAGAAAAACATGGTTAATGCACTCCAATTTACCTTGTCCAATAGTGACTCCATTGCATAAGGATGTATTTATGATGAGTGCATAGCAGAGTCTGAAATCTTTTTTTTTTTTAAACTGCTTAGCTTTTTTTTTTTTTTTTTTTTTTTTTTTTTTTTCTTTCCCCCCTCCTTAATGGTGTAATGACTCAGGGTGGAATTAAAAGACTACTAAAGCTATATTGCACAACCAGGTTTTAAGCACATTTGCCACAGAGTGTGATACGTCCCGCATGGAATATACCCTTTCAGCTCCTGCTGCCCACTCTGCACTAAACTGCACGAACACACCAAGTGGGACAGCTGTGGAAAGTGATTTTTGTGGGTACCAAAGCACTTAGAACCTCTGCTCCATCATCACATCCTCTGAACACTGGCCAGGAGGTTTCCTGTTTCAGAGACTGTTGGGGTAAAGAGATGAATGGGGAAGCTGATTATGTATTGGCTACTGATTCCAGCTCTGCAGAGAGGTAAAAGTCAAATAAAATTAATTATTTTATAACATTGTCATGGTCTTTTAAATATATTACACTCTGAAGACTTCTAAGTCCCAGAGCAGTGTTTTGATATGTTAATTTGAAAAAAATGTATTTTAAGAGAGTTCATGGAGACCAAATATTTTCTTATGTTAGTGTTTCTATTTTTACATTGCCCTGCTTTCTCCCCAAATTTTATTTCTCCATTAATTTTAATTAGGTTCTCACTGGATTTCAAGTACAGCAAAAGTACTGAAATGGGAAAGGTTTCTTGCCAAGACTGACCAAGATGTCACAGAGATATAGTCCCACATCCTCCCACTCTTCATGTCTAAGGGTTTATATTTTCAATCCAACACATATCCCTTTCCTGCTCCTCCGCCCCAGATCCAAACACTGATGGAATCTGTAGTGTGTTGACAAGTTCTTATATTAATAAGATAGCTATTTATCAAATGGCAACACAGACACTCAAATTTCTCCCTGTCTCTTAATACATTGCATTGTGCCATTAAGAAATATTGGTGGTGTCAGATTCTCAGTGCTGGGAGAATGACACAAAGGGGCATTAAATCAGTGTCACTGGCACCTGGGAACAGCTGGTGGAGGAAGCAGTGCCCTCCAAACCAGTGAGTACAGCTCTGTAAGCCAAAGTGGGTTTCTGGGACCGTGGGCAAACCTGTGTGCCTGGGAATCTCTGAGGTGGCTCTTGTAGCATTGTATCCAGATTTGCTGGTCACAGTGCTTGTGAAGAGTGAAGGTGATAGTGCAGGATCTGTGCTCCATGGACTTGGCTTTGGACTAAGCAGGGTCATGCTCATCAACATGGGTGAGCCCTTCATGCATTTGGTGTTCTCACCATAGCCAGACAAACCATTGGCCATGTCCAATGGAAAAGATATGGGACATTCCTGAAAGGTACAGCTTCTATCAGAGATGTGGGATGGGAGTGGATGCTTAAAATTATACATTTGTTCTAATTACTAACAATGCATTGTTCTGCATGAAATGTCATAAGGAGATACTGCTTTCTGCAGCTTAAATCATGGCCACATTAGATTGTCATTTTAAAGGGACAAGGCAACCCTTTCCTGCCTGAAGTCGCAGTGAGCTGGAACAATGCCACCTTCACAACACTGAACTGAACAGAAAAGTCCCTGGGTTGTCCAGAAGAGCACTTTAAATTTCTTTTCAGCACAACCATGAGGAATGTGTGTGGAGGGGGTTATGGAGAGGGGACTCCTCCCGGCTGTGTACCTGTCCCTTACCTGACTTGTGGGATAGCCCCCTCCTCATCCCCTCAGCTACCCAACAGCCTGCTTTCTGCAATGGAAATCCCGCTCAGAGCACTTCCCACCTTTTTGCTGACCAGGGCTGAGCTCCATGGCATTTCCCCCACACCTCCCTTTCTGCAACACCTGGCAAAGAGATGAAGAGAAAGAGAGGAGATGGAAAGACCTAGAGCCTTGTCTGCTATCTCATCTTTTCCCTGGATCAGGGAGAAGGGAAAGGAATTGAAGCTGTGCTCCTTGGCAGCATCCCTTCCCCAGCCAAGTCTGGGGCAGCGGCTCAGAGGAACAAAAATGTGGTTGAGACTGAAGACCAGACATGGGCAGTGGGACAAAACTTTTCCTGGTACAGATTGCTGTATGGGAATGACAACTCCCTTGGGTGAAGTTGTTTTTAGCTCTATAGAAGTACCGTATGGCCTTGTCTCAAAAGCTGAGAACTTTCTTCAGTTCTCTTAGGCAGACCTTAGAGAAGAAGTTGACCATACAGAAATGCAAACTTAGACAATTCCCCACTACTCCAAAGTCCTTGAACAGGATCCAAATGATGTGGGCTCATGAGAAAGAAAGACTGAGCTGTGGTTACAAGTTAGGGTCTGCTTCAAGATCACTTCTATCAGACAAATATTTACTTCCCACAGACATAGAGATATACATTCTGTAAGACATTGCATTACCTTCCAGTATTTGAAATCACCTGATCTGTGTTTGGTTGATCTGATAGCTGCCTGAAGTATAGGTCACAATGAGTTATCACACTTTTCTGGCAGCACTGAGTGGAAGGGAAAAGCTGTAAGAGAAATGATCTATAGTCCTCAATTGCATGAACTTGGAATGGCAGATAAGAAGCAGACCCATTATTTCCATCTGCAGGAGGCAGCCATCTTATATCTCCATGATCTTTACTGTAGATAAAGGCGAAGTAAACCTCTTGCCTTATAGAAAGCTCTCTGTCCTTTTGGTTTAGAGCATAAGCTCCCCTGGCAGTGTAACAGGCATAATGGTGAAAAAGCAGACTTTTATTAATACCTCCCAAAGAGAATATGCATTTAATCATATGCTTCATTTTAAGCTTGTGCTTGAACTTCTATCACTTTTTAATTTTGGATGGTAGTAAAAATGCTTTGTGAGATCAAGTGAGTAATTCATAAGTGTATTTATAGCTATTATTTCCCAATTCACTCAGTTTTGAACCAATTCTTGTTGGCAAAGAGAGGTGTGGGGTTTTCTGTCACTGCTAGGTTTCCACAACAAAGAAGGTCTCCTTTCAGTCTCTTTCCAACAAGATTGGATTGATTAACTATGCTACTGTTTATTTTGCTGTACCTGCCAAGTATATGGCAATGCAGAAATAGGAAAAATTAGCCTAATGTGAATATGTGGACAACAGAGAATGCCAGAACAAATATCATCCCTGAGCATGCAAAAATTCCCATTTGATTTCATTTCAGGACACCCATGTTTAAGATGCACCTCCCAGACAAAGAAAACATCAGTTTCTAATTCAAGTTGGTAATTTTGTAACAAAATGAATTGAGAACATTTACCAGCAAATAGTTTTATTGAAAAGTAAGTTACACCATTTTTTCTTTTTCTTTTTCTTTTTCTTTTTCTTTTTCTTTTTCTTTTTCTTTTTCTTTTTCTTTTTCTTTTTCTTTTTCTTTTTCTTTTTCTTTTTCTTTTTCTTTTTCTTTTTCTTTTTCTTTCTCTTTTTCTTTTTCTCTTTCCTGTCTTGTCTGTTTTTCCCCTCTCAACAGGGCAAGATTTACCCAAGAGGAACCCTGATGGGAAATGGAAAAGTGTATGTTCAGAAAGGTAAGGTAAGTAAGGAAAGCTGGAGGCACAGTATGCTTTCAGAGCCTTAGGATTTTGTTTTAGGATTAGAATCCCAAAACAATGTTCATCTTATGTTAAATAAGTAACAGAGTTAGAGAAGACAGGAAACTGCAAAAAATGTTTCTGCTCCTTCTTTTCAACTTGATGTTGCATGAGGAGAAATATTGAAGAGTGTCAATGATGGTGGGGAAGAAGGTGGTCTTCCAAGCTGGAAAGTCAACCCTCCTCTTACTTTTCCCTTTCTCCTGTCCCTCACTGTAATAATCCACCAGCAGTACTCTGGATATGTGGCTGGACACTTCGGCATGAACCTGTCATCATGCATTGATGCCCTTCAATTTCAATGAAACTTTTCTATGGAAACATTCAAAGAATTGAGGCAAGAAAAGGCAGGAAACAGAAATATCTGCAGCTATTTCCTTTCAGATGGAACAGTGATCATTTAGATAACAATTACAACTGTTTTTCTTCTGATTGTAATATCAGGAGCATTCTCAGAAAATGGGACTGAGGTCAGAGCTGAGGTTCAGGATGTGTACTGCATAGAGAACATAATCACCTATTGCTATATATCCCAGCTTCACACACAAAAAATATGAACACATTTATTGCTGACAAAATTTTACTAAGAGTTCATATCAAATTCTAAGAGCAACCACTGGACTTCGAATGGTTTGGATCAGAGATGGGAGCAGTATTTCATACTCAGTTCTTACAGGCACAGTGGATCAAATCAAAAGCCTGTTTCACATTTTCTTTGAATTATGAGAGTTCAAATTCTAGATTGTAGCTCTGCTGTTCAGTGGATATATATTCATTGGCATTAATGTTTCTGAATGGATTAACTCAGCCATTTTGGAATACAGATCCTACAGTTTGCTTCAAGATAAGCACGAGCAGTGTTAGAGCAAACATTTTGGATACCTTCCAAGAGAAAAGGCTTGCTCATGGAAACTAAGTGTTCTGTAGAGAAGTTGTGAATTTGATGAGTCTGTTGAAAGCAGTCCAGCAGGCGTCTGACCAAAACCTATTTTTCAGTCAGTTCACCTATGTTCCTTTCCCCTCCCAGGCTCCACCAAACTCCATGGACTCACGCAACCCCAGCACATAACTGGGAGAAATCAAAGGCAGCTTTGGGTTTCTGGGGGTCATATTTTGGTCTATAGGTCCAGAAACCTTTACAGTGACAATACTTGACTGTTCCTCAGGTAGAATACTCTAGGAGTTTTGGCTACACTTTCAACAAGAAACATGAAAATATCTTCTAAAAATGTCTCTGCTCTCCCATGAGAGGAAATTAATTCTTGACGTGTACTTTTGTGTCATTGTGCCAATCCACCAGAGTTCCGCCTCAGCAATCACTCAGGGATGTAGAAGCTGTTTCCAGGTTGCTGATGTCCGGACTTCGCTGGAGAAAGCAAGGCCAGCATGTGCTCCAGCTTCCCACAAAACACTGGTGGGGATGGAGCTGTTCAGGTTCTTGGGCTGGGACTAAATCCTCTCCTGATTTATCCTAAACCCAGAGAGGCTTCACATGAAGCACCATGGGGGTTTTTGTGTACCAGAGAGGACAGCTCAGCAGAGGGTGCCAACTATGCCCAAAGATCCAGTAGATGGAAATAAATTTTTGGTAGTTACTGAGACATGCTAGATATGACCTCATTACCCAGAAATGGAAGGCTTTCTATATAAACCATTTACTCAAGTAAAATTATGCCACAAGAAGGAGTATGCTTACTTTTCACCATCTCTATTTATTAAAAACATTGCTAACATGTTCCTTGATAACTTGATTTATGAAGTTTGTGACAAATTGCTTTCCTAATTGAAATATGTCAGGTTTCTAAATACTGAAGTTAATTATCCCTCCTTTTCTAGTTGAAGGCTGACCTTTAATTATACGATATTAATCCACATATTGTATGAATTATATGAAATATCCATTTTGTATGTAGAGGGAGACATGTATGTGTTATTGTAGTGGAGTACAGTTACATAATTATTTTTAATTTAGGATATCAGTTTAATTAAATACTTGGAGAAACCAAGCTTTTTCAGGAAATTTGCAATTACAATCAATTTGAATGTACAGCTACATTAATATGGTGACAAGCCCAATAATAAAAATGAACTAAGTAATTATGGGCAGGTGCTGAACAGATGTGTAAATAGAAGGTCTCTGCATGGAACATTGTTATATATCATTTTGAAAAGAAAAAGAAACCTGTTATCCATATCCACTCGTATATGCAGTTACAATCAGTCACAAAAAAGTTAGTTCTTTCAATTTAGATAAATCACTTAAAAATGTGTATGGCACTTAGGCTTTCATTTTCTGTTTCTGGAAAGAAAGTCTAGTTGATTGAAGACTGCTGCTCTACTGTACTCAAAGAGTCTGCCGCACTATTGAAATATATTCTTCTTTCAACACGTTTATGATGAGTGGGTTTTCAGTTTGGAATGGTTTAACAGTCAAAACAATTCACATTCCATATTACAAGTTGAGCTTTATTTAAAGAAGGGGGGAGGCTAAGACTAGTTTAGAGTTGTTTGCTCGAGTTATCAGATTGCCAAAACCCCAATTTAACCTCCAAATAGTTGGAAAACAATGACATTGCATTACTACTGTGAATTGCTTTTAGATAGATTTACAGTGCTTTTTTTCCGTGTGTGTTTTAAGGGGTTTTTTTCCAAGCCAGTATATAAAATATACTTTTTCAAGTCTTCTATTTTTTGTGTGGTGTGTGAGAAATAATTATATCTGTGATGTACACAACTAAGCTAAACTGAAGTATTTTATATAGCAATCATATAGAAAACCCAAGGAAAGACTGGAATCTAAGGAAAGGTGAAGGTGAACCATCCCCTTGTACAGAACGGGATGCCCTAAGCTGGCTGTGGAAGATCACAATGTCTAAAGTAGCCATGTCTAAGCAAGGGGCATGTCTAAACTAGACTCTTCCAAGAACTTAGATGCTTTATTCCAAACTGCAGAGATCTGCCTTCCTCTCCCCAAGGTTTATGGCTCTGAAATGGATCCCAATGGCCAAGCCAGACTCCTCTCAAGCAATATTGGAATAGTAGTAAAGTACTTTTCCTCATTCTCAGGAATAGTCACTCCAGCTGTTGGCATTATGGAAAGCTGTGAGAGGCAGCTGGAGTTGTGCACCATTCTCTTTCGCATCTCACCATGTGCAGGGCCATCGTCTTATCTGGAAAGGGAACAACTGACATGTCTGGAGAGAGATTAATAATGGGGCAGTGCTGCTGCAATAAAAACTGTCTGGACAGAATCCACTCATCTATTTCACTTGTAAAAGGGCAAACTTCAAAAGCATAAATTTGTGTTCCAAATGTGCTATGAAATATTTCATATTTCAGGTGAGGAGGGTGAAGTTGGGACCTCACAGTGTTGCATCCTACAGTCCTCTGCAGCTGAATAGGCCCCGTGGATGGCAAACAACAGTGACTTTTACACTGTGTGCTGGTATAGTGCTCTTCCACACTATCACAGGGCCATACTCAGCCAGCAGACTGTATCAGAGCAGAAAGATGTCAACATTTGGTGTAACGACCTTTCTCTCAATGCCAAACCTCAAGATACGCCAAACATTGTGTGTAAAAAGTGAAAAATGGAGCAGTAATTATTTCGTAGGAAGAATGAACCAATCCAAAGCAGTGGAGTGAACAAAACACTTTCGGATTTGACGAGGAAATTCTCAGGACACCATGTGCCCTCCTTGCTACAGGAGCATGGCTGAAAGGATGGGCAGGCTCTTTATGTTCATCATGCCTCAGCCACTGGACAGGGAAGGTCTATTTTAATGAAAGACTTTGTGTTTCCAGTCAGAAAAGTTGGAGCACATATTATATCTTTGTCAGAGGAGGATTAAATAGTTAGTCAGACTTTGAATAGGAGTTGTGGGAAAGAGGAGTGCAGTATTTGGCCACATATGATGTCTAGATTTTCTTTCTTTATTCATGGAGTCCGGTGAGGTGGGATATAAAACAAACCTCTTACATTCTGGCATGGAATGATTTTGCTTGTCATTTCAAAACCAAAGTGGTTTGAATTTCCTGCATTGCCACAGTTAACCACACGTGCCTCCTCCTAACTCTGCTTGCATTCGCTTTCCAGCCACTCCCATAATCTCCCAGTTCATCCATGTTTGGTGCCTGAGGAGGCAAAAAGGGGGATTTCAAACGAATTTGTGTAAGATGCATGCTACAGGTGCAGAGAAACACAAGCCAGTTCATACCCAAGGGCAGAGCAGAGATAGTCCTTGTGACCCACAGGAGTTAGCACCAGCACCAGAAGCAACATTCCTGCTTCTGCACCATGCTGAGCCAACCTGGCCATACCCTTCTCCAGCTGCTCCAGCAACTGTGTGTGACTCCACACCACACTCTATTAGTGTTAGGGCAGGAATTTTTGCGGAGTACTTGGGGCACTTGTGGCCTCAGTCCCCTGGTCAGAGAACCCAGCTGCATTTTAGTTGTGTGGGAATTGTTTGAGCACACTCCTGTTGCCACAGCTGCTTTGGGAAAACATTTAGTTAAAGATGAGGGTAAGCACATATCATAGATGTAAGCATATGGCTGTCAAACTGCTGCCCAACATCTTCTATAGATATGTGGCACGTTATGTTATCCAAAGCACTTGGAATTTTTCAGATAACAAAAGCTAACGAAGGCAGCTATTACAGCTTTATGTGGCACTTGCTTCCTGATAGAGTTGCCAATCCAGTGCTTTGAATTCTCTGCCAACAGCTTTGACACAAGTGAAAGAGCAAGCTGTGCTTTTAACAGATGCGAATGCTTTGTTTGCAGTGATTGCTGCTTTTTCAAAATCATTATCAGATATGCAGGGTTGTAGATGCACACTTTTTCCAAAGTGACAGCACCCAGACAATTGGAGTAACTTTTGTTGGAATAATTTGCACTGGCAAGCCTTTAAGAAGCAAAACCAAGTGGCATCATCTAGCAATTATTTTACTGTCCTGCAAGGGCTTGTATTGAACAGACGCACATGTGGCTGGCACGGTGGGCCATGTCCTGCATTGCAGCCGAAATGTTACATCAGCAGCAAGCCATGCTGCTGAATTCCAGGGAATCTGCAGTCCTTTCATGACTGCAGAATGAAGACAAACACAACAGCATTATACATGAAACTACTGGTTAAATAGTCTCAATTTGAGGACAGTTCATCGTCTAGTTTTAGCCTTTCTCAGTCTATTTTTCCATGTCTTAGCCTAGGGAATGGCTACTGAAATAGGGTGATATTTCTTCCTCTGCTTGAACAAGGTTGTCACAATATCCTAAGAACCTGATGCTATCTATTTGGTTCTTTTAATGGCAATTTTAGCAAGGAAATTGCAATTTTTATGTCTGTGAAGGTGAAGAATATAACCCAGAGATACTGGGATGCAGAATACTGTCTTCCACAAGAAAGTCTCATCAGCTAGGAGTGCCTGATGTTTCTTCAAAAGTCTGGGGCTGACAAACAGTTCTTTTGCAGAGGGTGTGCTCTGGCTGAGGAGCTGTGCCCCAGGTGAAGGAGCTACAGGAAGGAGTGAACAGTCTACATAGTATTGGAGCAAATGGGCAAGAGACAGACCAATGGTTTTCAGAGATGCTACACTCTCAAGGCTCTCCAGGGACTCGAACCTCCATTGCAGTGGAGAAGCTGATGGACTTGATGGAACACTGCAGAGTAATTAGTCAAGGGACTATTAGTCAAGGATCTGTTAAAGGTGAAGGCTGGGTGTTAGGAAAAGGTCCTTCACCCAGAGGGTGGTTGGGCACTGGGACAGGCTCCCCAGGGAAGTAGTCACAGCACCGAGCCAGACAGAGTTCAGGAAGTGTTTGGACAATGCTCTCAGGCACATGGTGTGACTCTTGGGGTGTCTTGTGTAGGGCCAGGAGCTGGACTCGATGATTGTTGTGGATCCCTTCCAACTCAGCATGTTCTGTGAGTCTATGATTCTGAGAAGTGCATTGTTAATTCTAAACCTTTGCTTCACATGGACAGGATGTGCCAAATCTTGGCACTCCATGCAATTTGTCAAAGAAAGAAATACTCCAGACTCCATAAAGCCTTGACCCTTGAAGTGTTTGTGCTGGGCTTTAGACGGCACATGGTGTGCAGTCCAATGCAAGTGAAGGTTGGGCTGAGGAACCAGTGAGGTTCTGCTTCGAGTCATCTGCTGAACAGAAGCAGGTCCTAGCACAATTCCTTGTTTCAACAGATCATCACTAAAGCAGAGCATGATCTGATTCAGAAAAGCTATGCCAAAAATTCAGGTTTTTTGGTTGGCTGGGAAAAATAATTCTCCTGTCATCTTTTTTAAGCTTTGTTACGAATGAGAAAAACTCATATTTTGCACAATGAAACCTTCTTTTAAAGTGAAACCCCCAAGTTTTCTTGACTTTTTCCTACAAGCTTTGCCATCTTTTAGGAAGTAAAAACAATGCAATGAAGTTAGCACAGATTCTCCAGATTATGCTGTTTA
This sequence comes from Platysteira castanea, assembly GCA_013397175.1. Classification (NCBI taxonomy): domain Eukaryota; kingdom Metazoa; phylum Chordata; class Aves; order Passeriformes; genus Platysteira; species Platysteira castanea. The sequence continues at coordinate 625,674 of VYXC01011369.1, forward strand.
GGAGGAAAAGGAAAAAGGATTCAGGAAAATTTTACTCTGCTGACATCAAAAGCCATGTCACAGAGTAAAAAGACTGAATCTTCAGGTAGAGACATTCAGCCTGTGCCCTTTGCAGAGTAAGTAACCAAGGAATTGTGCTCTCATCAGCCTCTGCTCTCCTAATCTTTCTCTTTCTTTCTTCTTTCCTTCTTCCTCTTTCCATTAATGGATTTCTTCACATTCAAGCTGTTATTTCTGAGTGTGTGACTTGCAGATTAATGCATAAATAAATAAAAATGTTAACCATGATCAAATTCTCTCTGATCAGAACACTTCCTTAGTGACTGTTCTGGCCCAAGTCAGAAGCAAAGTACAGAAATATTCCCCTCTTCTTGTTTGTTAAAAAAATTTGCAAAAGTTGGTCTGCACATACGGGGTGCAAAGTAACTCTGACAGAGCTGGAGGGTTTGTCCCAAGAATAAAAGACACCCTTTCTGAGCACAGGTTCTCTCTGAGCTTTTATGTTGTCCACTTAATAGAAGCAGAATCTTTACAAGGTTCCATTATTCAATCAAATCACTAGCTAATTTGATGACTTTTCTGTCATTTCTCTTACTTTTGTCATTTCTCTTACTGCAAAGACCAGTGACTAATCTGCTATCATAATCTATAGCAGTACCATCCAGGCAGCTTCTCTAATGTGCTGACTCTGTGGATCAGAGTGTCATTCCTCCCTAGCTGCACCTTATGTCACTCCTGTATCAGTAAAAACATCTCAGGGGAGATGGCAGCATGCTGAATATAGGTGGCAGGCAAGAGGCTGGCTCAGGAGCCACTGAGCTCATCTTTTGTCAGCAGAGCTTGTTTGTAAGTTCACACTGGCCAGGACAGCTGCACACTTCAAGCCATGCTGAATCTAAAGTGACCTTGTAATCAGTGCACTCACATTTAACTTAAAAGTGTCCTATCACATTTCAGTTGATGAAAAAGACTTTATCTTACAGTTCCTCGTTTCAGTGGACATGGTATCTTCTCTGAAAAATGCAAGGAGATGCAGGAAGACTCTGATTACAGACTTAGAGTGGGTTTCCACATAGACATCCATCTCCTCTGATTGCACAGATGCTTCCCACTTGTTTATGTCCATAAATGACACCGCCTACTCAGGCCACTTTAGACTTTAACATAAGGTAAGATTCAGAGTGCCTAAGACACCTGGATACGTAATGTACTCAGAATATCCTTCCTGTCAGGGCTCTCCACGCCAGGGCTCCAGAACATCTTGCTCCCAAACTTTCTCCTAGAGTATTTAGCTATAAGCCAAGACAACCCACTAAACCAATGTGTAAACCTCTAAAATGTTCAATATGTATCACAACATGGAGATATCTGGCTGACAGAAGACATTGGGCAAGGCTTTCAAGCTCCAGAGGATACACAAAGTCCATTATTAGATTGGTTCTTCATTACCCTAACATCTGGCCCTCAGCTTCTCTCATGGTAGTGCTGTGGTTGGGATGCTACCTCAACTTATATTTTCATAAGCTACACTGCTCAGTGATTTATATCAGTCTGCTTTTAATCACATCACGCCAAAATTAACCAACTGTAATTGTCACCCAGCGTAGGCTGCCTTCTGGAAAGGCCATAAATGAGATTAACTATGAGGGCAGGATGCAGCTGCATGGCTGTGAAGTGGCAGAGCAATCTGCGCACTAGCTCAGCCTCTACCCCATTATATAAGTGAAAGAGCACGGCCCTAATGAGGAGAAAGGAAGACTGAAGTATCCGTGACTTCATACTTCCCCCATCTTCTCCCCCCAGTTTTTATTATGTATATTTTTCAGCTGCGGAGAAATGAAAACATCTTTATTTTTGTTTTATTTCTCAACCACTCTGTTTACAAGATCAATTAAAATATTTAACTCCAAATCTCAAAGTACTTCCCCTCTTTTCCTCCCATAATTTCAGTTTGTCAGCAAAAATGCACCCATAAACTCATCATGTTCACATATGTGTGTACAGCATCCAAACCACATTGTGCTCTGCAGCACAGTGAGAGTTTTTGCATATCTGGAAGAAGCAGAGGAATGGGATCTGAAAGGTGGGAAACCTTTGAGGCATAACTTTTCCCTTTTTGTACTTCAGACCCAGCACTGACTGAAGTCAGAAAGTGATCTTCTAGCAGCTTCAGCAGGCTTTAGAACAGGCTCTAACAATGGAATTAGCAGAAGATAATCGTTACAACATCAGCTTCATAATAGTTGCCAATATTTTTTTAACTAGGAAATATTAGCAAATGCGATAACACAGTGAAATGTGGTGACAATAGGAATACTGTTCATATCTTGTTCATTCAAGTTATGACACAAAGTAGAAAATAAAATTAAAACCATGTGGTGGTCTTTAAAGTATCTGGCTTTGTTTAAAACTACCCTTATTTTGCAAGATCAAATGTAAAACAAAGTCTTTACAAATAATTTTGTTAATTAGACAATGGTGGCACAAAGATCATTGTAAGCACAAAAGGGAGAGGGAGCCTGGCTTTTCTCCTGCTGCTGCAGAAGTGGAGGGAAAAGGGACTGGAACAGAGAAAATGGGAGAAGAGCCTTCCTCTCCCTCTTCAATGATCTCTCTGCATAAACCAGCCATATGAGTGGACCCTTGGAGGTCTTTCCTGGAGGGAAAGAAAGAGGTTATCATACAGTTAGTTGGCTTTAGAGCTAAAGGAAAACTGCCACATGAGCCCAGCCTTGAAATATAACCAATGTAGCCAGTAATCAGTAACAGCTTTCCCCTTCAGTGGAAGATGCAAGAAACCCACAGCACGTTCACTGCAATAGTTTTGATGCATGCCTTGCTATAAAGCTGTTCAAAGAGAAACTTAGAGCCCAAAACTGTTACAGCTATACTCTATACCCTACAGAGCTAGATCCTATAATCCCATTGATGTATCTTCTTTTTTCTTATGGTCAAAGGTCTGCCAGATAAAGACTGATTTATTGTTTATACTTCTATAATTACCTCATGGAATAGAAGCCCTTAGATCTAGCAAACACCTCCTCTTGTAACATCACACCTATTCTTTCCTCTTTCTCTTTTCCTGTCTTCTCACGTCTTTGCTTCTTGCATCTCGATCCTTTGATGTTCAAACCACTGTCATAATTAACATGTGCCAACTGGTCCCCATCCCCATCCCGCCCCCCCGTGAGCAGGAAGGCAGGGAAGCAGTGCCCACTCACTGTGCTTACCCCACTTGTGCCTTTTCTCCTTGATGTGCAGAAGAGGAGGGAGTGGAAACCAGCTGGTGTTTCTGCTTGTACATGTTCATGGATGAATGGGAATAGCTGGTAAAGATCAGAGGGAATAAAGAGCCCCAGACAAACCCAGTGCATCCTGACGGAGTGTCTACTAACAACAGGCAAAAGCCGCCAGCAGAAAAGTTGTCTACAATTTTCCCGAGCCATTGATGGCTCTTCAGTATAGAACAACAGCAAAAGAGATTGCTGAAGTCGATGCTATCAATATGCCTGCTGTCTTGGATGTATCCTTTACAGTCATTATCTAAGGCAACTCTAGATTTTGTATTATGAAGACCAACAAGTGAAGGAGCTTCCTCTTTTAGATGGAAAGATGGACTCAATGCAGTGACACTTGGAAGATAAATGTGTAAAATGAAGCTCTGCCAAAGCAGAATTGAAAGCTAATCTCCAGAACAAAGAGTGAATTTCATTTAGGCCTAAATCAGCTATGAGGAAATTGCAGATAGTATGACTTAAACTAGACAAAAATGCTATTACTAATTTTGTACATATGACATTGGACCTAGTTTAGAAAATCATTCCATAAGTGAAAACTTAGTATCTGTACACGGGAAAAGGCCCCCTCACTGAAGCTCTCAGCGGTTATATACTATTGCTAAAGGGCACTGCAGGTGAATTTTCAAGGACACTCAGCACCAGATTGTCTCTAGTTCCTTGGTGCAATTCCTGCTGACTTCTGCTGGAGTGGAAATAGGACAATGCAAATCAATTCTTAGAAGGCTTCACACACATTCGTGTTGTTCTGGTTTTACCCAGTGAGAACTGCCAAAGGGACAAGTACTGCAAAGGGGGAGCCAAGCGCAGCAATTCCAGGCAAGAATGGGCTGTCATATTAAAAGGTGAACTTTTAAGCCTGAAGCAATTGTGGTGTCCTTATTACTAGATAGCTGATGTAGTGTTTGGCTCAGGAAATACCCAACCCCAGGGCTCAGACCTGTGGCTGAGTTTTTCAGACTAACAAGTTGCTGAAACATAGTATGTGTCTCTCTTTCAGGCCACAGAAGGACTTTGGCTTAATTTATTCAGTAAAAATGGCACACACAGAGACAGTCAGTGAAAATTTTCTAAAGTGTTTTGTCTTAATCTAGTCCAGAAAGCCAGTTGCACACACAGTTTCTGAAGCTTTTCTGGCTCAGAAAGCAGTGTATATTTGGCACACGTTTGACAAGCATCTTGTACCATCAAACTACCTTTTGAAATAGATCTTAATTCCAAGCGCATGGGCTTATGGCACATGAGAAGCACACTTTACCACACGGCGTTCAGGACTTTGCTCAGCCAGTATTGCATTTTGACAACATTTCATGCATGTATCACAGAATCACAGGAAGGTTAAGGACAGAAGGGACCACTGGAAGTCATCTAGTCAAACCTCCCTGCTCAAGCAGGATCCCACAGAGCATGTTACTCAGGATTGTGTCCAGAACGCTTTTGAGTATCTCCAGTGATGGAGACTCTACACACTCGCTGGACAATCTGTTCCAGTGCTCAGTCACTTGCACAGTAAGGAAGTTCTTCCTCATGTTCAGGTGGAACTTCCTGTGCATCAGTTTCTGCCCATTGCTTCTTGTCCTATTACTTGGCACTACCAAGAACAGCCTGACTCCTTTGGATGCCCTCCCTTCAGAAACTTACAGTCACTGATGAGGTCCCCTCTCAGTCATCTCTTCTCCAGGCTAAGCAGGCCCAGCTTCCTCAACCTCTCCTCATAAATAAGAGGAAATATATGCAGCAGAAACCATGTCACAATTTAGTCCATTTCTTCCAGTTAGGACTGTCTTTCACAGGAACCAGTTTATATTAGGAAGTCCTTATTTCCTGACACTTTGCTAATATTTTTCAGTTAGAGTGTTTAAAATATTTATATAAAGTCCACATCTTTATTATTATAGACTCAGCTATCAGCTGAGAAGCCTCCTGTTGCATAGGAAAGTTCTACTAATTATGATGCGCTGGACATCTACCACAACATTTATTAGAGACGCTCAAGAATTGGTATGAGTTGGTACCGGGCACCTGGAAGTCAACTACAAGTGCTCCAAGTTCTGGCACAACTATTGAGTTAGGCTGATTTTCTCAACTGAGAATTGCTCCCAGGTCAAAATCCAGGCTTTGGAGCAAGCACAGCAAGAATATCACTAGCAGAGAGATAATATCTAAATCAATGATGAGTGCCCAGCATATATGATCACCTTATAGTTAAAATATTAAAGAAGGGCTTTTATTAGTTTAACAGTTGTGAGTAATATTTTCAAGTAATGCCAAATGTGTTACAGATGTTGATAGGAACAACTGCTGACTACAGCGTGCTCCAGCACAGAGCTGAACTACTTTGGAGAAATCCAGATCAGAACTTTGCAGCCAGCCTCCCCGTAAATCACACACAGCAAAATACTGTAAATAATACCAAGCCAGTCCAAGATCCTACACCCAGTTCAAGGTTTTGGGGAATTCACTAACTTTGCTGACAGCTGCTTGTGAGTGGCTGAAGCAATGTTCTCCGTCTTAAAACAACACAACTTGATGGAAGTCCTGTCTTGGAGCTGCATACAGAACACGGAATCTTGTTAAAGTGCTGGCAGGGTAGTAAATGTGATGTAATAGATGTTATGTACTGCATTAAACTATTTTGCACATCAAACATTGACTCTATGGAAAAGAAGACACATCTTATTCCAGTGTGTGATGAAGATGATGCCTTAAATGCAAGAAAGCAAAGAATATACACCGGTGCAAAATTCACTATGTCTTCTTGAGCTAACCTGAGAGACCAAATGGTACCGCTTCAAGAAAGAAGAGTTTGCCAACTAGGCACAGTAAATGTCACCATTGTGATGGGAGGCAGACTGTTCCTCATTCTCTGCAAAGAAGACATGAACGGGATATATTTTCAAGTGTTTTGAGCAGTTTGAATCTGACCATCCTGTCCAGGATATATCTCACCAATTCCACTTGGGACAAGGCTCCAGAGACCAATAGAGCTTATTCCAAGGAAATTGTTTTAAAAAACCAAGTCCAAATCTTCCATCTTTCCATCTTCAAAACTGACCTCTTGAAGTTCATTGTAAAATTATGTCACATGCATAAACTTTTAAGCAGTCTGTTGAGATAATACATTTCTGATTATTGAAGTAACTCGTGAACTGCGTAAAAGTAACCCGACAAAACTAAAAAACTAGCCTGTCTTCTATGTGTCGCTCTTTTAATGCTACTTAGATGTCTGCTTTTACACCTCTGTAGTTCCATTTGGATTTTCAGCTTATATAAAGGTGTGGAAACATTTTGCTCCAGAATGGAAGAATTGTAAAGCACAGTGGAAATTCTTGCTTAAAAAGGCACGTGCGCACCTCTGATCCAGATTTTGGGATGTTGAAGGTTTCTTCATAATCACTTATTTTAAACTCTCAGCAATATATCCTACAGTCTGATTTCTAGGCATCTCAACTTTGCCACTAATAACATTTATTCCCGTTTTCATGTGAGCCAGCTCTAATATCAAGCACATTCATGTTTTCCATTACACAAGGGAAATATCTGGTGATAATTGGAAAAGCCTAGATAAATGTCTTGCTAGTAAGTCAAACTTTGACAATTATCAGTTTTCCAGGTGAGTTCAGGAATGATCAAGAGCACAGCAGGACTCAAAAAGGATTAGAAACTTATAAGGATAATAACACAATTACAGCAGATCAGAATAAAAAATAGATAGAAAAGCAGTCATGTATAAGCCCGTGAACTGTTTTGGCCTGCAGTTCTTCTTAAATTCAGTGGCTTATTGATGCTGCAGCATCACTGGGTGGTTCAGGGCACGCAGGACACACTACAGGGCTAAGACTTTGGTCTGTGGAGAAACTCCTGTCTGGAATGTTTTTTCTATAAAGATCTAATATGTACATTTCTTGGGCTTACAACATCTTGTCAACCCTAAAAACAAGGTAGTGGAGTCAGCACCATACCAGATCATGAACAAAAGTTAGCCATGCTAAAGGTGTCAGCCTGTAGCAAGGAGCAGGAAATCACCAATTTGGCTGTGAATGTGGAAAAGAAGGTTAGCTGATAGCTTGTCCAGCTAACTCTGCACTTCTGGGGAAAGGAGAAGATCTCAAGGACAAGAGAAGCTAGACAGGGCTGGGAGAGCCAGCAGTTCAGGCTCACACTCAGCAAAGTGATCTTACATTACAAAAACCACTGTGTTTGAAAGAATTTATCTCTAGGACTGGCTAAACGCTGCTTTATCAACAGGGCTAAGAGACTGCAAACTGGCTCTGCTGGGGTAAAATAAAATCATAGGCTTGACCCTAAATCTGTGGGCTTCATATACACTTAAGTTTGCTTCAAGCAAACTTAAGACGACATCTGCACTTGATACCGTCGGGGATGGCTTTCTTCTCTCAGAGAAACTGCAGGCTTCACTTATGTGATGTATAAATATCTTTACTATAAAAAAGAAATACTACAATCATGTTCAATGAAGAGGGAGTCCCCTTTTCCTAGTTCTCTTACAGTTCTAGGATGAAAAATCCAAGATTCTTGGCAAGAAAAAGGACTGTTTTGTTGTTGTTGTTGCTTTTTATGGGAACTTTGAGTTATTCAGTGAAATTCTGCTGCTGAATAAAAGCAGTTTAAAAGTCTGAAACGTGAAATCCTAAAGTGCAACAGTTCAGAATTTAAATTTATGTTAAATTTTCTCTAAACTCCTACTTATGACAATGAAAAAGAGCTCCGTAAAAGGATATTGTATTCCATACTCACATAATTAATATTTATGTACCTTAAACAGAATAAGGAAATCTAATGGCATGGGAGAGAATACAGAATTACATAACAAATTGGAGTTCTCTAACATTCTATCTTATTATGCTCTAAAGGATATGTGGGGTTTGTTGATCCTTCTGAAGATGACAGGCTTTATTTATCTCATGAAATGTACACCCTGGTAGCATCTACTATGTCACCTTGTCCATTTGGTGCTACTCTGTTAACATGGTCTCATCCCGGTTAGGGAGACACAGAAGACAGAAAGAGGCACTTAAGATTCTGTGCCCTTATTCTCATTTGTGAGGGTTTCTAGCTGTGATAGAAGCATCTGACTTCTAAAAACAGGAACGAGAACAGCTCCTCATGTGCATACACTGGATTGCACACCCACACATTCCATTTATCAACAGCACGTCCTACTGCCATGCCCTCACCTAAATATCAGGGAAAAATTCAAATAATTCTGCTGAATAACTGAACCACCATGTTGTAGTGATCTAATCAGTGTGTGGGCATATATATGTGCATGTGTGTCTATATACGTGCATCGGAGAGAAGAGAACCCTGAAAGTAGGATTCTACCACACAAGATGAGCTGTAAGGAGGTTGCTCTATGAACTCTCTAAATAGCAGGATACTTGGCAGACATATAAACAACTTGGATTTTCATAAAAAGAGAGAAAGAAAGAGTAAGAATGGTTTCCAGAGTATGGAAATCCACTCTCTGGGTTGGTTTTGGCTCCTCTTGGTGAACCTGTCATGCCTATTAATTTCAATGCTATTTTGGTGGCTGATGATACTGAAAAGATAATGAGATGGATATGTTCTAATAGAAAAAGCAGAAGAGATGCATATAAAAAAATTGCTTTCTTTCAGGAAATGTTTATTGCTAAGCAAGATGCAAAAAGACTCACTGGGATTATCATGCAGCCATTTCCAACAGTATTATGTAACACACCTGATTCACCTTTCCAAACAAATAATAGGATGTGATATTGCCATTTTAATATTATCCTTGATATTTTATTTCATAGTCAAAATTTTATAGTCAAAATTTTAACTGTGTGGGGTTTTCCCACACAGTGAGTTCAGTCTCACTGTAGCTTTACACAGCCACCAATATCTCTTAATATCATTTAATAAGTATGCAAAAGAAATAGGCCTGAGAGCCTCGGGAAGATTCACTTCCTATAAAATCTTGAATAACTGTATTTCTACAGGCAATGTCAGCAGATGGTAGTCCATATGAAGTTATCCTGTCTTGAACTCAGAATGCCTAGTCTTCTCTCTCTCTCTGTTGGGCTCCTTGGTATTATCTACAAGGGATATTCACCTGTGCTGCTCTTCTCCTGCACGTTTGTTCAGTGCTCTGTTCCCACCCACATTTATCCATCTCTAATCTCCTTCAGGCAAGTGGCCAGATAACGGAGCATGATGGACACTGCTACTGTGGTCATTGCCACAGTGATGAGTTACTGCTCCTAATTTCATTTGCAGCCTTGTGGTTTATTTACTCACTGTTTTGCAGGAGCTTTTGGCCTCTTCTGCCTCAGACCCGACATAGTAATAACTGCAGTTTTATTTTACCAGTACTGTGCTGGTCAGGAAATTTTACAAACTGATAACTAACTGCAGCTACTCCGTAAATACCAGTGCCTCTGATGTGAAAGGCAATAACCCTCAATAGGACCAGAAGAGAGCCTGCTGCATGCAGCAAGTCCTTGCAGCAGGCAGAGAAAGTATGGCGGGGCTTTAGGTAAGTGGGATATAATTAGCCATGTTGGAATTTGACCAGGATATCAGGGTTAACACCGCTGCTCCTGTGAGAAGTGCCTTGGGAGTTCCTCAGCAGCAGGCAGCCAGGACCTCTTGTTTTCATCACATTCCAGGCACTACATGACAGCTACCCAAATACACTTCGCCTTAATGAAACAGAAATGCACATACGATACCTACAATTTGGAACCAAGGTATGAACTTTATCCCAGAATGGATTAATTCAGGTTTGTGAATTATTCAGAGTGAAAAAGGACTTCTGTATTTTGGTTCTGGACCTTATCTATTGTGAAATAGTAACGACAAAATCAGTCACTGGTGAAACTGTGGAGCCCACAGGTTTCTTGAACAGCTCCATCTGCTTGTGGTTGACTGGTAAGTCTAGAGGTGGACATTTCTTGCACTGAGCTTTTATGCATTGCCTGCATAATCTGTTTGGAAAGAACTCTGGTCACGGGCATTACACAGCGCTCTGGGCTGCGCGTGGAGATTGACGTGCAGGCACAAGTCCCAGTACTTACAGCATCCCAGAAGAGTCACCCAGCTGCTTCGTCTGCATGTGCCTTTCAACTGCTTATAATTCTATCTTACATGAGCTGCTCTAGCTCTTGCACTGTGAGCTAGTTGCCTTCCTGAGGTCTTTTCTAACCCCAGGTTTTTATTATTTTCCTATGAGTCATGCATAACACGGATTGATACTGCTCTGCCCTGCCCAGGAAGACTGTAGGGCCAAGAGCTGCTGGTGATGGGAGGAATGAAGCTTCTTTAATTCCTACGGTAAATCTCTGCTTGCTACCAGCAAAAACCAGAGGGTTATGGAAAAGTGGCCAAGAATTTTGCACTGATTGGTGTATGGACAGAGAGATTTGCTGTATACCAATGTTTTCCATAGCCCAAAATTATTAAATTGGGTAAACTTTATTCACCTAGGTTCAAATTATTACATTTGTCTCCAGAAATTTCCAAACAGTTCCATTATTCCTCCAGACAAGAGATTGTGAACACTGGCAAAGTTTAGACCTTTCTATTTTATACATGTTTCCATATGTTGGGCATAGAAGAGAAACATATCATTTCTCTCCCAAATGTATTCCCTCCTGTGTAATGTGAATGTATTACGTGTAATCATATTCCAAGGCAATAAGATTAGACAAATTACTGTACTCTAAAAAGTGACATTAAAAATTGCCTCTCCATCTTTATTAGCTTACTTTTTCTCAGTCAAATCTGTTTGGCTTACAAGAAAAACGATGTTTTTCATTCTGACCTCAGGCTTCCCAATTTCAAACAGAGCTATGGGTCAATAGCTGAATGAGAAAAGGTTTGTCAGAATGATTCAGATCCTTTTTGACACCTCAGCATCTTCAAATTACTGCTTATGTCAGGCATTGGTTATGCCTGACAGTGAAAGGCTGGGAACAAGCACATGGTTCAGATGATGATCTGTGTGCAGGAATTCAGATAATCTTGTGGTAGCTCTGCTCCACTCCATGTGAAATGAAAAAGGAACATAACTTTTTTTTGTCACCATGGTTAAAACAGAAGAGTAAGACAAAAGTCAGCCAATGTAATGAGTTAGAAATGTTTTATATTAGCTTTACATAGCAGAGTGAAATAGTGAATCTTTTCTTCATGTTTTGTGCCAAAAAGTGTTTCAGAGACTATCTGTAGGCAATGCATGCCAGGGAAAGTGATTTTGCTGCATGGTTATTAAAAACCAATACTGCCACAATTGTTTGGATAGAAAGGGCTATACAGAAGCTGTCTTCTTTCTCATGGCTTTGGGCAGCAGCAGAAATCAGGGACTCCACACGAACTTCTGTGTCATTGCAAACCTGACAGGTCCCCCTCCAACTGGCAGGAGCCCAGGAGCAGCTTCCCAGGTCTGTCCAGGCCCTGCAGAAGGATGGCTGTTTGGTAGAAAAATTAAATGATCCCCTTTTCAGCTTCATGGTAATTTTAATAAAGTGTTTCTAGAGCTGAACATGTAGGTTTTGGCCTTGAAATTAGCACTGACCACACGATGAAGAGCAAAAATAAGATATCCATAAAGTGGCACATCCAAGGTGATTCACAACAACTCACAGCTGCAGCTCCATTTAGAGACAGACACCTTCTGATGTGCCCGGGCTAGGTCCCCATTTCTGGGCACATGTGTGGTTGCTGCAGACTTGCTGCAGGACTGGGAACCCTTCATGAAAGCAGGCAGGGAACCTTCTGTTCTGTCCTCTAACTGCGGGGCACTGGGAGCTGAAACAGTGACTAAAGAGAGAGATGTTTGCTCTGGAGTTGGGAAAAAGAGCAATTAAGGAGAAGTAATACTGAATCAAAGGAAACAAACAAGTAGCCAAAATGCAGCAGCTCCTGGTGAGGTGGAGGAGACAGTGGCCAGTTCCACACCCCCGGCTCAGCGTTGCTTTCCACTGTGGATGGGCTGTTTGTGCTTCTGCAGGCTCAGTGGCTTTGAACGAGGGGCACAACTGCAGGGACTGTTGCTGACAGGCTTTGGCTGTGGCTGAAGGCAGATGTCCACACTGGTTGAAGACACCTGGTGGGTCAGAGCAGTGGAACAGTGACGTGGGTGGAACAGCCTGGCCACCATCACAGCTGCTGGCAGGTGGGGGTACCACAGCTGCCCCTCCTTGCACTGGCAAATTCAGCTGTCTCACAGGCAACCAGGGGATGGCAAAGCTCTCACGCCTGGCTGGAAATGGCTGGGTGGCAACCCTTGAAGGAGACCATAGAAATGCTGCAATGTAGAGGCCATGTGTTCTGTTCTGTTTCATAGCAACCAGCACATGGCTGGAACTCAATAAGCATTAGCTAACATGAGCTGTTTCATGCCTTCCATCAGGACTCTTTCTGTTTGCTTTAGTTCTTGCATTTTCCATCTTCTGGGCATTGATAGAAAGCTGTAAATAGGAGAACCTGGGCTGAGCACCAGCAGGAAAAGCAGGAGCTCCCCAATGGTGGTCCATGCTCTCTGTTGTGGCCCAAGGCAACTCACTCAGCATGACACCATACCAACTTCCACTTGTGAAAATGGGAATAATACTCACTTTCCCCTTCCCATAATCAGTCTGTTTGCATAGTGCTGGGAAATTCTAAAATTGCTTCTTGAGCATAATGACATTTCTTTCCTGGAAATCCCCAGGATGACAGTACATCAGCAAAAAAGTACTGACATGGTCCGGGTGTCCCCAGATGTGCTGTGACAGGAGGCTTCACTGTTGGTGATACTGCCACAGCCCGGGTAACTGGCACAGCAAGGGAAAATGGAAAAAATACACAGGGTGGGGTATTTTTTGGTTATTGAGTAAATTGGAGAAACTCAGTCCACAGAACCGCTTTTCTCTCCAGGAGGAATATTGTGATGTGAGATTTTGTTCCCTGCTTGTTTTATGTAAAACATTTGTTGAAAATTAAAACAACTATTTTGAAATAGGTCACAGGCAGCCTGGGCAAGTAAGTGAACTATGTTTTAACAAAGTGTAATTACATCAACTCGCAGCTGGCATTCTGAGTTTTGGAAAGCTCGTTCTGCTTTAAGGTTTAGCACTTGGGATTAAAGACAGTACTGTATAACTTGAAAGATTTAAGAATTATACTCTAGGAAGTCATGCTGTAATAAGCTTTAGATCAACAGTTCATATAGCATCATGGGATTCTCAGACCCCCAAGAGAAGGAGTCCTAATATACTGTAACCTACAACTTTCCCCTTGAAATGTCTTAGTTCTACAAAGCAATAAACCAGTCTGGACTAAGTTACTGAAGGTCTTTGAAGTACTGGAAGACCCATAAATAAGGTGAGTACTTTGGAAGGGGGGGCTCATTTTGTGGTGTACATATACAACTATTTCATAGTCAAGTTGATTTGTAGCTGCCTGTATGTCAGTTTCCTGGGAGCAATAAATCTTCATTCAAGCAAAACTAAAATGTCACCAGTATTTATTTCATGCATTTTTTACCCCATCAGGAGAAGAAAAAGTCAGCATTCATGTAAACTTCTATGCCCAACTTGCAGCCCTGTGCTAAAACTATGCTTCATAGTATGAAATTTTTATAAATCTAAAATATAAACACTGGGTAACAGATGTACCCTTGCATGGCCAAAAAAGAGTGGTAACTGTCACTGGAGAAATAAAACTGAGTTATTGTTTCCAGTTTCAAAAGAACAGCAACAAGTCTAAAAAACTATATGTGATCTTTGTCCTTTTTTCCCCCCTCAGACACCTGCACTCATCTAATGTTTCACTGAGCCCTGAAAAATAAATGCATAGCTTCAGTCTCCTAATCCATGTGGCTCCAGAGACCACTGTTACATGAGAACTTAAACTGATGATGCCGAGCGTCCTAGGGGCAGCTTAATCTTTTTTAATTCAAATCAACTGAGTCCCATGTGGCGCTAGGATGATACTCTATATGCTGCAATCAGACTGACCTAGACTTCTTGTGCTCTAAATGATTAATGAAACTGCCTCCTAGTTTGTTTCTATGGTGATCCGAAACTTGACACGATGTAGGAATCTGCCATTCACGCTGAATGAAACGAGGAGGAGATAGCCCAGGAACAAAACTGCATCAGTTGTACAGAGAAGGCTCAATTTTAAGTCATTAGTCTCCTTGTACTTGGGTTGTTGACTCTTGAAAATAAGAGTGAGATAAAATATCCTAGTTAATATAGCTTTAATTGGGTAGTTTACTAGTAAATTGTTTCAGTATTAGAAAAATGAGGTATGCTGAAAAGAGCTTTCTAAGTTTTCTTTTGATGGGCAAATGTGGGACAATGTTAGAGCAATAGCTACAGAATTTGCAGGTTCCTATAAGGAAGCTGATTCAACTGTGAAAGCCTGAAATGCCTTTAAATACTGTAAATAATGCTCTAAGAAAAAAAGAAAAACAAAACTTAGGAAAAAAAAAATCTATGTTCATGTTTTATTGAGTTCATGAAGAAGACTTCTTGTATCCTGCATTTTGATACTGACATTTCAAATAAGGAGTGATTTACTTCACTACAGTGCTTTGGGGCTTTCAGAGCAAATAAATGAATTTCAGTTTCATTTCCAGAGGGAGCACATTACCAAACTTTTAGATATTTTAGATAGTCCTGGAACCACTGATGAGTATCTTCAGTCACACTTGGTCTATCTAAAGTGCTAAGGTAAAAAACTTGAAAAATCATCAGTAAATTAGGGTAGCTGCCTCACCAGCCACAACACTGTGAAGCCTAGACCAAGTACCATCTACCTGAAATTTTACTCAGAGAGCCAGGGCAGCAGCCCACGCTGGATTCCAAGAGGCTACTGCTAAACTGTAGGCAGTGCTGGCATTAGTTACTTACTGAAGTTGACTTGGTTGTGCTGCTGATGTAGCTTGAGTGCATTTAGAACAGGCCTCATTTCTGCTCCTTTCTATTCCCAAGCAAACACATTTGAGCCCTTGTTGAGCCAAAGACCACCTAAAGATGTGCAAAAGCAAAGGTTTCTTCAAGAAAGTGAGAGCAGTGGAGCCCTACAAGCTCAGATAATTTGGGGTGCTCTTTCTGCCTCTGTCACTTAACATTGCCTTTATTGCCTATTTTCCAAACTCCCGAGCACTGAGCACACCACTGGGTTTTGTCCTTTCACCAGATCCAGTCTCTCCACCGACACAGTGAGAGATGCTGCTGCTCTTTTCCCTTCCATGTCTGTTTAAAGGGAACACTGTTGGCTGTGTATTTGCCTCTGGCGAGGCTACCCCAGTACTGATCTCACTGCATCTCTCAACAGCTTTTCAGGAGGGCACAGCACACCCAAATCATCTCACTGCTTCATCTGGAATCAATCACAGTAGGTCTACTGATGTCAAGAAAACTATGCTCATTTGCATCAGCACGTGACCTGGTCCTATCTCTTTGTGATCTTTAGATCAACAGTGCTCCTGTTGGGATTCATGATCTCAGAGGAATCTAAACCCACTTTCTAATGTATTTAACCACTGTCTGCCATTTTTTTTTCCTATCATAAAAAACATTGTGGCTACTGACCCAAATTCATAACAACTCAAGTTCTTTTGATATGAATCTGAGGCATTTTTCTTAATGTTGCACCCTGCATTTGGAGACTTTAAGGATCCAGACCTAGCAGAGGGTCTAACTGATACTATATTTCTTAATAAATCAGTTGCCTTTGCAGACGTAAAATACTTCATGTCCAGGATTTTGAAAGGAATTTGAAGTACTTAGTATTTTCAAATGTGACTTGATAGACATTGCCCCTGTATTTCTTCAGCTGTTTTTGAAAATCCTTGTTTATGTAATTGCCAGATGAAGATATTATGGTACAATGGTTTGCTTTTTTTACCAAGTTTTATTTCCTGGGATCAGACAATACCGTAAGTACTTCAATTATCATTTTTAGAAGAAAAAGCAGAGAGAAACAGAAGTTCTTTAGGATTCCCCAAACAACAAAATCCACTATGCTCCACCCAGGTTCCATTTTTAAGGCAATTCGTATTTGAGCGAAGATTTTGAACTAGTTTTGAATAGCTTTGATTAGCAATAACAACTCTGTAAGTACATGTCTCACTGGGGTTCTTAGAAGGATTATTGGAAAAACAAGTAATTTTCCTTGGGGAAAAAAAAAAGGTTTTTGTTTGTTTTTCAAGCAACAGAGAGAAAAGGAGTTCAATCAGCATAAAAATATTTGATGGCTATACAGGTCTCTTTGGAAGTGTGAGACCATCACGTTCCTGTGATGCCTATTTCGGAGATGCCTCCCTTCATGGGTTTCCTCATACTAGGCCTTTGGGTTCTGTTTATTTTGCTTCACTCTTATAAAAATAATTTATCAGAGCAGTGGGAGAGGGACAGTGACAGCATTCCTATCAGGGCACTCACCTGGGATGCAGGAGACCCAAGTTCAGCTCACTACTTCAAACCACATGGGCCAAATTCCTGCAATTTGTGTCTGCAGAGCAGCCCTTCTCAGACGAGGATTCAGAGACCATAACGATTACAGGCCCTGTCTCTTTTATAGATAGAAGCACCCAGGAAGGAGGTGAGCAACTGGAGAACATTGAGATCAATTATTTTGGCTCATGTCCTTTTCTGGAGGTAAGTCTGCATGACAAACCTTAGCATCCCTCTGCCACTGCCATGCGACGGAAGCAGCGTGCTTCCTGGGAGGGTGAACTAAGTACAGTCCTAATTTCTCTGTGTGTGTCCTTGCCAAGCAATTAAACCTGAACACCTAGGGCAAAAATTAAGAACTTGTTTACATGGGTGAGCAGCAGAGTCACCTTGATGAGGATCCTGCCAGGGCAGCCAGGTGAATTTGATGCCATCTGCCAGAAGACATGCTGACAGAAGTTTTCATTCTCTGAACTTAAGGGCCACGTTCATTTTGGAATTACACAGTGCACTGATCAATGTACCAATGTGACTATGCTTCTTACATGTGGCACATTTTTGGGAAACAAAGGCTTTGTATCCTCTCAGGCAGGAGAATGCTCACTTTCCTGGCAAATTCTTCATTACACAGTGAGAGCCACAAGCTCTCCTAGGAGGCATTAGCAGACTTCATGCCTGGTGTTTCAAGAAAATTATGTCCTGTCACCCTCACAGGAACAGAAAATACTTGTTTCCATTCAGGGACCCAGTGCCAGAATGCAGAAATGAAGAAAACGTCCAAATAGGACTATAACAATAATGCAAATGATCCCTTGAATCATCATGACAGGAATCTGTCTTGTTCCAATGGCTCCAGTAATATTTTCCCTGAGACAAGGATAATTTCCATTATTCTCATACTTCTTTCTACATCTTCTGAAGACTATGTATGTAGAGGGGAAGGGCGAACCTTCATTTTTGGAAGAGTGTTGAGGTATCAGTTTGAAATCACTCACAGCTGGCATATACGTAAAGTCCTGTAAATCTGAGGAACCAGTAATCACATATGAGTACAGAAGCTGGCAGTCTGGCTAGGAGGGGGCATTGCACACCTTTCTTTTTGTACAGAGCAGCTCCTGCCTGCTCCTGTTGGCAGCTGAGGGATAGCCTGTGCTAGCACATGGACTTACGGAGCAGCGTGAGGATTTGCAGTGACTAATTACTTGAATATGAATCAACAATGCAACGCTGTGGCAAAACAAGGCAAATGCTCGGCACTGAGTCACATTAATAAGAATGTCACGCATAAAAGAAATGAGGTAATTATTCTGCTCTACTTCACTTGATAAGCCTCTGTTGGAACGCTGCATGCTGTTGTGAACACCACATTAAGAAAGAAATACATACTAATTGGAGAACTCAGAAGAGAACAACAAAAATGAGAAATGATTTGGAAAATAACCCTTATGTGTATGATTGTTCATAAACACATGAAGTGCCATAAAAAAAGGAGCAATTATTCTTATTATCTTAATTCTATACTAATACAGTCATTAGGTACGGAAGAAATTGAAATGGCCAATGCTGGGGTTGCAGGCTGAAATGCAGGATAGAAACAATACTGTCAGTGCAAGAGGTCGGAGAACCTCTTGGCATCACCATCTGTGGAAACAGTCTGGACTAGCCTGGACACTAGAACCGGCTGGAGGACAATTGATTTCATTCCCCAAATGTTTCTGAGTTTCCAAATTTAGCTTCATGTCAAAGCAGAAAATGTCTACATTCTCTGTAAAGGAAAATGCTCTGAAAGTGGCACATTAACTAGAAGTTTGCTGCTTGACAAAATGTATTTAAAATTAAATTATTTTCTATTTCATGCTATAATGGAAAGTTATGTGGAAAGGAAAAATCAAAGCAATTATCCTAAAGGTGACAAAATGGACTATGTCCACAATATCCTCAGATATGAAAAGGAGATTTAAAAAGAATTAAAAAGCATGATACCGTAAAATAATTTCAACTATCAGTAGAACATTATTTTTAAATTAAGTGTATGATTTATTCTCTTTTACCTAATTTTATTGTACCTTATTTTATTTTATTTATTTTTTAAGCCAACTTTGTGAGTCACATGCTCATCAGGGAAGATTTAGGAAATGTATCTCCTGTTTTGAGACTTGTAAAGTTATTGTATAGCAAGGGAAACAAAGGAAGGTCTCAGAGGGTTGCTTTTGAAATTAGAAGGTGCTTTTGGGGATGGTACTCTTTACTTCTTCCAGATTTAACAATTTATTTCTAGTACTTGTAAAATAATTCAGAGCACACGGATTTAAAATTCGTGCAGTGCTATTGATCAGAGGAGCAATTTAACATACACAGTGTTAGTTTTCAGCAGTAAAACTGTCCAATTTAAAAGCTCACTATAGCTTTTTACATTTATGTAGGAAAAAGCTAACTTTTAGAAATATCCACTTTAAGCCACTAGAACAAACAATGAGAGGGACAATATAGCTGCATAAGACATATACTGGATGCTGCTTTTTGGCCCTCACGGTTATGCTGCCCCTCCTTGCCTTCAGATTGCTACATTAGCAAATTGCCCGTCAGTTCTCCGAGCGTGGCACTCGGCCTTTGCAGCCCTGGGGATATCAGTAACACAAAGATTGCCCCTTGCAAGCTGCAGTGACCTGCGCCCTACAGCTCTATCTATCACATAAAAATGTACTGCTCTGCTACTGTCACTTTTCACAGCTCCATCCCAATATCTCTTTTCAGGTTTCCTGCTGACTGACAATGTCAGTTACAACATTTCACACAATTTTTCTTGTCTATGTGTGAAATTACATATCCAAGAACTGTGAAAAGAGAATCAGCAGGTTCCTGGTGCTCTTTCTCTGTGAGGAAGAAGAACTAGCCACCATCTAAGAAAGCAGGACAGGGCAATAGCTCCAGGGAAAAAAAAATACATGAATCCTTGTTCACATTTTAAAACATATTTGCTATGATTCTCTTCAAACTATTTGTTGTCAGAAAACAAGGCTCCCAGACACTACTTACTTTAAGCAATTTTAAAAGATATTACCAGAGATTAATTTCTGAATTCTTAATTTTCATCATTTTGACTGGAAAGATGATTCTAAGAATAGTGTTTACTCAGACAATTCCAAGTTTTGAATACTACTTACTGACAATGTACAGACTAAGAATTGTTTGCTTGATAATTTCACTTAAGAAAACATGGCAGTTTTATAAACAATGCACAGAACAAAATTGAGAGGAAATGTATTTACAGATCACCATTATCTTGTTTCTTCTGTTCAGCAAAAGTAAAGTGGGGTAGATGTTATAGCCTCAGATCCATGACTTTTTGTTCTACGTCACTGACTTAGTTAAAAGACAACAACTTGTTCACCAAAATACAACCAGCCCATTTTCATTATGTTCCGTGGAAACATTGCACAGCTGTTTCCCCCGACGTGCGAGGGAGAGGTCAGGGGAGTGTACTGAGCGTGGAATGCCTTGCCCACACCTCTGGCTTGGTTTTTTTGAGCCATTGAGGTTATGCCCTTGGAACCACAGCACCAGCACCGCTCATAGTGATGGGGCTATGGAGGCTTACGTAGGGTGAGACGTGCAGTCCTCACATATATTTTCTCACATACTTCCCCTTCACAAAAACTACCTTCAATCAAACCAACAAAGAAAAGGAAGATCAACACAAGAAAATCCAATTTAGAGTTAATCAGAGACATGGAGCAAGGACTTACTCCAAAAACTTCCTTTCTGCTTGTAAAGCAGCAACCAAATCCCCCCTTAGGAAGCATTCATGCCATCTACTCGAATGCTGACACAGAAATACCAATGGCAAGAGGGTTTTTTGCATATTCTTTTTGCTCCTATTAATGCAAGTGAACATTTGTGAAACAAGGACGAGAGGCAGCTTCTTACTGGTGGCAAGAACTTATTCTGGGGGTGTTTGACTGAAATAGGAAGAAAACTTTTGCTCTTTAATGAGTAAAGTGGAAATAGAAATGTGTGTGCCCTGCTGAAACCCTGTCTGTAATGTATCAAGCAAGTGAGATCATTGATAAAAATGACTGCCACATAACAATTTCCCCCCACACACTTCAAATAATTTTACAATAATTAATTCCAATTAATGTAAATTTGATTTTGTACAAGTTTTAAAATTGTATTTCTTGCTAGTGTTTGTTCTTTTCTTTGCCCATTTCCTTAGCAGTCCTTGCCACTAGAACAATGTTTTTATGCCTAAATTATGCTGCTCTTAGCATCAAATTTCAGGTAGTTTTTTAATTATGAAAATTAAATATGTAACTTGGAGCTTCCCTAGGATACTCCTTGCATATGTTACCAGGACTTAACACACCAGATCAAAATAGGTCTTGCAGCCCTTGGAAGAGATCTGTGGGCTATATTTTTATGTGAATAAACTGTTCTTGTACACTTTCTCCAGTCCCTTAACATGAACATTCTCTTCTTTACTATTAGACACAGAAGTCCTCTCTGATTCTGATTGTCATGGTGATGTATTTAATATACTGTGTGCTTTGGAACAATTTATGTCCATGTCCTAGAAAGTGGTAAAGAGGTTTTTATTTTAATTAGCAACAAATATAGTCAATGCGGGTTTTGTATCATACTGAGGCATTTCTTCCCCTGCAGGTAACTGAAGAGGAAAGCAGAACTGTAGGATGATTGATACCCTTCCTAAACGTTCCTGTGTAAGTTGTTGCCCTGGAGACCTTAAGTGTTCAAGTGCCACAGGCAGCACTGTAATATCTCTAGAAACAAAGAAATATTTTACACCCCAGAGACCCATTCAGGTTACAGATGACCTGACACCCTATACTGGTAGATTCTCATGATGGGTCCAAACCCAGCTTAGTCAGGGCTTGTATCTAAAAGTCAGTCCAGGAAGGAAAGGTGTGTGTCAGCCTTGATTTCTAGCACGTCCTAGTCACTGAAGAATTTTTCTTTTGCCTTTTGAAAACAATGAGGCACTTATGTGTTTTAATTTTTTATCTGTTCCCTTTTATACATGAGTGTCCAGCTCTGAAAGGCCATTCTCTATAACCAGTAATATTTCTTCTTTTAAATGTGAGCTTTTGCTCACAGACTACCATGCTTCTGTGCTGCGTAGGATCAAACTACTTGGCAGGGCAGCAAATTTGATTTGCATTAGGAAAGGGATATCATGCATATAAAATTTCACAGTTCATTTTATATCCTAATCATCAGAAGCCCTTATTTGAGGTCTGAACTGGAGGGATTTGCTGCTCAGAAAATCAGTGTATCCAATATCAAAATATTTCAAAAAGTTAATTTCATTTCATCCTTCCAAAGTCAGTTAATGAAAGGTGCAATTCTAGTGAACAGTCTTTGGTCACAAAACTCTCTGAGTCCTCTTTAGTTTCATTAAGAGAGTGAATTAAGGTAATGTTAGATGCTGACATTTAAGGGTCACTGCACTCCTATACATTGCAATAGAATGGATACCCATTAAAAATATTATAAGACTAATCCTGCAAAGGGTGAATCAGAAGCTGAGGATGCTCAGGTCTCTTTAGGGACTACAGATTTCTAGACAGATCTCTAATGACTCAATTCTGCTCTTCTGATGCTCATGTTCTCCATCTTGTGACTGCTCCCTGTTCCTGGCTCACTGTGAGCTTCACAGGGATCAATACCCTGCATTCAGGGACGTGCCCAAACCCATATCCATTTACACTGAAGAAATTATGATTATTGTTAGAAAAAACCCTGCTACTCAGAATTAGGTGAGTGAATGTCCTCTTTTTCCTTTGTTGAGGTAGTTCAGAAGAGAGGTGATTTGCAAAGTCTGTGAGACAGACCTGTCATCATTTTTCCTCATGGTTACGAAAAGCCAGGAAAAAAAGAGCAGTTACTTGGATGAGATTAATCTGTCATGGTAACAGTATTTATTTTACTGACCTAAATCTTGGTTCTCTCACCTCTTCTCTCTACAGCTGTGGATCATTACTAATAAATCTTTCTTCATTTATAACATTCCAAAGTAAAATAGCTTTAATGTTGCTGATTTTTGGAACTGAGTGTGTCTGAGACGCTGTGCCACTGGCAGAGCAGAATTTGGTCTTCTGGTACAACCCACAGGACTCCTGGCTCAACACAGTCGTTAACTGCTGCACCCACACACTGGGTTCAAGGTGCTGCAGAGCTTAAGCTGATGCGGGGGATGATGATCATATGGTCTCAGGGCTGTTCTGCCCCCATTAGTGGGTGTCTTCACTGTGGGTGCTGAGCTCATCCAGCCCTCACAGTCCCTCAAGGTCTCACTGAGGGACATGTAAAAATTGCTGGAAAATACACTCCATTTTTATAAAGAAAATGAAAAAGCTTTGCTCATAGGTCTGTCTTGGTGCTCTGTTCATGTGTTACTCACTCAGTGTGAACTCAGCAATTCAGGGTGCTCAGGGTGTCTTCTGACTGCTGCCACTGACTTCCTGAGCAACAAAACCCCCTTCATTGTTCGGAGCTCCCCACCCAGATCTGCAGAACTGAACCTCTGAGTCCAATCCTTGGTTAGAGTCCTCTTAAACCATGCCCAAAAGCAGCAGGGGGAAGCTGAGAGCTGGATGCTGACCTGAGAGTCAGCACCGACCTGCAGTGAAATCAAAGCCAAGTCACTTCATGTTCACTTGTTCTATCTGTACTAATTCTTCTCTGAACTCTGAAGACCATGACTGAGAAATGAGTTCAGGCATCAAACCTAAGTACCAGCCTTAATAAAACCCTAACAGAAGAAAATCGTTAAAGCCTAACTAATATCCACACTTAGACACATACCTATGGAAAATTATTAACATTTTAATTATAATAAGCTACTTTGTGTTTTAAAATATCAAAATAATAAAATCTGATTGTTATGATTCATTCAGTTTTAAATCACAATCCAGTCATGATGAATTTAAACAATATGGGTCTTGATATAGACATTTAATAGGGCAGGTTAAATCCTAGATAGATTTAAAAATGCCTACATCAAGCCAGAATCAGGCCTGTGTTCTGCTGTATCACGCTGACCTGTTTATCTCTGAAGGTTGTCAGAGCTTTGAAATTATTGTTTACAAAGAGAAAAATAAGAGCCCTGTAACTATCTTTACATCTAGAGGACAGTACCAGGGAACTGGGCAAAACTCAAGTCATCAAGATGCATAAATCAGCATCAATATTTCATTACCACAGCTTGTGTCCAGCTAATTTTCCAGGCTTCAGCCAGCACTCGCAATGAGTCATTGACAACTAGCAGGGGAAGTGCACATCGGCTACAGGCCTACCAAGGATGCTAAGTTTGAGCTCGCTTTTCAAAAATCCCTGAGATTTTGGGACAAATAGTCACATGCTTGGAGTTTCATCCATGCCTCCTTGGTCTTCTGGTTGAGGGAAGGTAAATGGCATTTTTCTGCTACTGTGACCACAGCATGTAACCACATCCTGTAACCACAGATGGTAGCACCACCCCTTCGGAGGAACTGCTCTTTCCCTCTTTCTTCCTCATACCTTTCCCTCAATAATTCTTACGCTACAAGGAACGTTTCCATAGGACTCTGTGGGTTTTATATTTTGAAAGATCAAAGCCTCATATAGAGAGCTATCAGATCAACCAGTCTGACTTTTTACAGTCCCCAGGCACCAAATTTCAAGACTCATTTTCCAAGCCCCTTTTCAAATGGGACACAGGAGAGTTTGTACAGTGCTGGTATCCTCACAGTTTAAGCACATATCTGAACAGAGAAAACATTCATCCCTTTCGTGGCAGACATCCGATTGGATATGCTAAGTTCTTTCAACAGCTTGATTGCTCTTTGGCAGTAGTTTCTGAGCAATTTCAAATTTAATAGTTGTGTGTATCAAATAAAACTCCTGCAGTAAAGCAGACTCCAAGAATATGCATATTGTATGCTTAGATCTAAAATTAATAACTGCTGTTAGTGCAAATAAGTAAAAGAAGTAATATGTCATCACTGGACTTTTGTTTAGACTAATTTGTGTGATGTCTGCTCTACATCTTGCAATACAAACATTCTTCTCTCCAGCCCTGATATTAGTACATACATTTGGGATGAAAATAGTATAAGAGGAAAATCAACCTGCTATCCTTTTGATTTTGACTAAAATAATTTTTTTCCGGAAAAAATGGATTTATTTAAGGGATTAGAGAAACACTGTTCTTTATCTCAAGAACTTCCCAGGCTCTCCTCTGAAGCCATGGGGATTTGAGAATGGTCTGGGTTAATCCATAGGTAGGATTCAGTGAGGTGTAGAAAATACTCACAGTGAAATGTATGTCCATCCATCCATCCATCCATCCATCCTGAAAGTCACAATGCAGGACTAGACAGCTGGTCAACACCAACCAAAGAACTTGAAAACAAAGTACTGGGTCTTTCCTCTGCTTTCAGGGGCTCATAAAATAAGGTGTTGTTAATTCAGCCATTGCTGATTTTAGTGAAATCAAGTGAGAGGGGAGGTAGCAACCCATACCCAAGGGAAAGGATATTTGCCACTGCAGCAGTCTTGTGAATAAGGGGGAAATGCACAAAGGAAAGCCTTATATGTCATGGACATCTCTCCCTGTGGGTTGACAGAGCCTTACTGTGCACCATTTCCTCAGAAAGCCCTTCAGAAACACTTCAGGCACCCTTATATGATAAATATTCAGCTAGGTCCTTGGCAGAAGACTAAAGTTTTACCATAAATGACTGCTGTCTGCAGCAACTAGCAGGCTAGTCCATGGAGGGAGAAGCAATGTTTTATTTAGTCCCAAAAAATACCTGGGGCCTCCTTCAAAATTAAGGATCGTTCTTTCTGACCATAAAGCACTTGAAATCAATGTTCCTATAGCAGTGAACAGCCAAAATTGTATTTTTAGAAGGGGTAAGTGCATTAAAGTGAGAGATCCTGTTAAAATGGAATTTAAAAGGAGAAACCAAAAAAAAAAAAATAATTTGCAGATCCCATATTTATACACACTATTAAAGTTTCAGAGTAATTGTATATTACATATCTTAAAAAACCCTCAGAAACCAAACCTGAAAGGACCACACAAAAAAGGCAGCATGAGTCTGTAATATAGTAAGAGCAGCTAATTGGGGTAAAAAGAAATCCTTCAAACAGTGGAGCTCATGGGAAGCAATGAAGAAAATAGCAAAGAATATAAACCATAATAAGTCAAATGTTAACTCGTAATAAAGCTGGCCAAAATGATCGTAAGGAACAGCGTACGAAAGGAATAAAAATAGTAATAATTTTTTTTCCCAGCACATTAGAAGAAATTCTGTTAGAGACATTGTACAGTTGAGCGATGATTGTACTGTAATGCCTAAGCACTGTAGTGCTTATGAAGGACAAATTAATATGCATGGGGAGAGGAGCCCTAATTGCACACATTCAGTTATGAGCTCTAGATAAGCTATTACCACTCAAAAAGAGATCTGGTAGTTTTGTTGTTGTGGGTAGTTCAGTGAAAATGTCGGATCAGTGCTTAGCAGCTACAGAGTACCAAGCAGAATGTTAGAAATAATTGAGAAAAGAACAGAAAAATGTAGAAAATGCTGAATAAAACTCACAAAGAAAAAAGCCTAACCCTTGGCTTCTAGATACTATGTGTTCCTGGAGAATGGTGAGCTGTCTGTGAGCATTTCATTCCATCTTGTTTCAGCACCTGAAAAACAGTAACTCGGGGGTGATCTCAGTGATATAGGCTTGGTTTTGCTTCTTTAAAAATAGCTTTTATAGTTTGTTCAGTGAAGTGTATGAAATAATGCTCTCACTGGAAAAAGACAATCACTTACAACCTTTTTCTCAGCTTGATATGACCATATGCTTAGGGATCTTGCTACTTAGGAAAAGGCATTTTCTGTTACTATGAGCCAAAATTACTCACCAGTTGCTGGGTGGAGCCAGGTGCTTACACCAGGTTTCACAAAAGCTACCTTCTTGAGCAGGGAACAGCCTGGTGGAGAGCTAAAACTCCTGCCAAGGACATCTGTGATGTGAAGGCTCCCAGGTCAGGTGAGGATGCTCCACCCTGAACCTCCCCTGCTGGGAGGTGTCCACAACCCTCATTTCCTGAATGTGGCTGAGTGCAGGGATAGCAACAAGTCCCCATTTCCTTCCTAAAAGGAAATTTAAGCATTCCTTTGAAGCACATGAGATCTAGATTATTACCTCTCTGCCTGAAATGATATTCACTCCCAGTAGACTGGGCTTGGTATGATCTGTAAGGTATTTCTGGGTGCGAGATTCCAATTTCTTCTGGAGAAGGCTGCTCCAATCTGTCTAAAATATTAAATATCGATGAATGAGAAAGAAAGAGGACATGATTCTATAGTCTGGTGTCTGAGTCACTTACTGGGGAAGGTGAGGAGATCTGGATTAGAACTGCTGCTGTAATTTATACTCTTGCCACGTTGAAAAGTATCCTATCTAATAAGTGACAAGTATTTTTTTACTGTCTCCATGTATCCGAGACCTTGAATCCAAAAATGTCTTCTTACCTGTTATTTGAGAACCTCTCTTGTTCAGTGCACTTGCGAATGGATTTGAGTTCTCAGTCTGTTAGTAGTGAGAATAGAAACCCATAGTAAATACTGATTAGTCTTAAGGGTCAGCCTGCTCAGGGCCAGCATGATCTGCATCATTCTGGGTTGGCCTTTCTGTGTTGGGGGAAGACTGATTTCAGAAATAACAGCGTGCTGCAGATCCATAGGTATTGAGGACTTGCCAACAGTGGCAAGAAAGTTCACAAGTTGTTTTGTGGATTTATTGCGTGCCTAACTGCTGTTGCAAGTTCCAGTGAAGATAATCCTATGGGACTATCACCTTTTCACAGGTCCAGCTTTCAGGTCACCCATTGTAAAGCCAACCATTTTTCTGATGACTTTCTTCTGAGTTCATGCATCTTGAATAGCTTAGTCCTTATTTGAATCTTCATCTTTTTGTTAGGTTGTTGACAGTACTGAAAGGAAGCTACAGACAAATTAACCTTTTGGTGAGGGACAGATCTTTTGGAAGCCAGTCTAAGACTGGAAAGAACGCTTGTTACACCAGAAAATCTCACATACCTCTTTAACTTCTCTTCCAAGTGCAAAAGAAACTCCCCCAACCTCACTGCTCTACTAAACACATAATAAAACATCAAAAAAGGGGTTTTTACACAAATCTGTGCAAAACTTCTTAGGGAGAGAAAGAGAGCAAGAACGACATGGGGTACATTGCTTTAAAATGCTACTGGATAGCCATCTCATCCTCCTAACGATGGGTGTGGCACAAGAGCCAGAGCAAAACACAAAATGAGACATTGGCTTTTACATTAACTTTTTTTTGGTCTTTGAAGGAAAACAAAAAGCAAGTTAGAGAGTTCAGATGAAGAGAACTTTTTTATGGTCTGTGCCTTGGATTTCCTTTTGAAAGCAAGTTTACTTCCTTTCCAAGAACTGACCTTCAGGGCAATTTTTTGTTGCATATTGTGTTTTCTCTTCCTCACTTTTCTTGTCCATAGATAGGCCAACAGTATTACAGCCTCTGGAATTCTGAAATCTTTGGCACAAGGAGGAAGTTATTGTTTAAATCCACTTTAATAGGTCAGAATCTCAGCTGGTGTGAATTGCTGTAGCTCCACCAGAGTGTTGCTGATTTACACTGGTAAATAACATGGGTCTGTTGCTCTAACTGCCAGAATTCATACTTCCTTCAGTAGAAATACCAGGTCCCATTAAAATCCTTCAGTTGGTTTCTGCTGGACAAGCAGAAGCCCTGTTACTCTGTTCCAATATCTAATTGCCATCTGGAACCAGTAGCAGCCACATGAGAATGTTAAACTGCAACATTGAGAAGCCTGCGTCTGTTTGGGCTTGATTCACTGCTGCAGCGCTGGGTCTGTGTAACTTCAAAGGGTCGAGTGGAGTCCTCCATGCTGAATTCCGTGCCCTGTACTTGCCTAATCACTTTTTTTACAACCATAATTTTTTCCCCTTTTCCTAAGCACTTATTTCCCATGGCTTGAGAGAAGAACAGGCTCTAAAGGAAAACTGAACATTCTGTCTTTTCTGTGAGATTACCATTTCCATTCTCCATTAACAAACCCAGTATAAAAGCTGCATCGTATTTCACCTACACATCTTGCTTATATCTTTTTTGCTGTAGTCATCCTCACTCTGGGATTTTTTCGTTCTTCCTATCAGCTACGACTTTTATGAATTCACCTTTAAATTCTTCCCCTTTAACTTCTAACTGATCCTACATATTGTTTTGTGATAAAGACAAGCACAGTAGCAAGCTTTCAAGCAGAAAGGAGCATTAGGATGATTAAACTTTGTTTACAGAATAGGACAGGCCAAAATATTTGCAACAGTGATTATTTTGTCAGTTCAATTAAGAGTTATTGTCCATATGCACATGTGAGGAAGGTATCTAGACTTTAAAGATTTCAAATGTGGAATTCACTCTAGGTAAGCAATTTGAGTTTAGGTTGGTGTTTTTGTGTTTGGCTGTTTGTTTTTTCTTTTAAATAAAAAGAATGACGCATGTTATCTTCCTCAGAAAGGGAGATGTTTAACTTTATCCAGTGACATAGTGTGAGTAACATGGGTCCTGATATAAATACCTTCTCTAAATCTGCCCACTGGTGCTTACCCCATGAACTACCACTTCTGTAGCATGGAGTGTTCATCTCCCAAACACATGGGAGCCACAGTATCTGCAATGTCTGCACAAAAGCTTGGCATGTCCCATAAGAAAGTGTTATTGCCCCAGGCAGTAGACAGGATCCTAAATCCTCTTGAATCTGTAAGACAGAACTTCTCAGGACTCATGCACAAAAATAACTTCAACAAATGGATATCAGTGTGAAATATCTGTACTATCAGACCCCCAGGTACCATGTGGTGCTGAGTGTTTTTAAATGTTGCAGATGAAGATAGGAAAGAAAGACTCTGGAACCAATAAAAGCAAAGCACAGTTCCAGTAAAGATGTTCTCAAAGACAGAAGAGAACAGGCAGTGATTTAAGGACTCTATGCGTGAGATTTCAGCACTCTCCAAAAGATCTGGGAAAGGTGAGAAGAAATGATTCCCTCACTGAAAAGAGGAACTAATCTTTGAATGAACTACAGTAGTTTTCTAAGAAAGCAATAGCACATGTTCAGGGCTATTTCTGCAATATCTAGAGTACCATAAACCCGATACAATTATGGATGCTAACAGCTCTGGGTTCTTCTTATTATTCAACCAAGTAGTACATTTCATAAGGTATTATTCATCCACAACTTGCTTCCTGCTTGGTCATGTCAGTATTTGACACTTAGAATTGCTCAGATACGTTGAGTATCATTTTTTATCATTCAAATGGAGGACAACACCTTTGCTGTGTTGCAGAATGAGGATGAAACTGGAGACTGACAGCACTGTGCTGCAGTGTACGTGATATTATTATTTATTTAAAATTGTATAGGCTGCATCCTGCAACTAACTTCTGCTCCTGCATGCAAAATAGGTTTGCTTTCAAAAGTTAGTGTGACACCAAGAGGTAACAGTAAAATGGAACCAGTATTAGGGAGGATTCCTATCCTTGGTTTCCATGCTTCTGTACAGCGGCAGCTAGTTAATGCTAATCATAGAATCATAGAATATCCTGAGTTGGAAAGGACCCACAAGGATCATGGAAGTCCAACTTTTGGCCCTGCGCAGAACAGTCCCAAGAATCACATCACGTGCCTGAGAGTGTTTTCCAAATACTTCTTGAACTCTGTCAGGCTTGGTGCCATGACCACTTCCCTGGAGAACCTGTACCTCCCACCTTCTGTGTGAAGAACCTATTCCTAATATTGAGCCTAAACCTTCCCTGACTCAGCTTTGTGCTGTTCCCTTGAGTCCTGTCACTGTCACCACAGAGAAGAGCTCAGTGCCTGCCCCTCCTCTTCCCCTCACAAGGAAGCTGTAACTGCGCTGAGGTCTCCCCTCAATCTCCTCTTCTCCAGGCTGAACAGACCAAGTGACCTCAGCTGCTCCTTATACAGTTTCCCCTCCAGGCCCTTCACCATCTTCCTTGCTCTCCTCTGGACACTCCCTAAGAGCTTTATATCTTTATGTTTATATATGTTCATGCTGCTCTCGAGACTTACATCACTTGGACATCCCTCGAGCCACCGTGTGTCACAAGACAGAACTTGCTGAAAGACCAGAGATGTGGACTTCCACAGCACCAGAGATGCTAAAATCAAAGCACAGCCAGTACAAAGAGTGTTCCCAGATCTCTTCTCACCCAGCTGTGAGAGTGCTGGGAGCAGGAAGAATCTGAAAAAGGAGAATCACAAATGAAACCTCCTCAATGCTAGTATTTTTTGAATTCAGCTCCATTACACTGTCTACTCAGAGAAACTCAATCAACAAGTTTAATATCATTCCCCCCCAAAACTGTAAGTCAAATGAATAGATTTTTCAATGCACTGAGACTTCTCTTTCAAATAATATGTCTTGCTGACTTGTTTAAAAAAGGAGTCATGCCTCCTACTCAGCAACTGAGTCTGAGCAAGTCTGCGAGAGCTGATCTAACTTCAGTTGCACATAGCTTTTTTCTTCCAGTGTTATTCTGCATATTTTAAGAAAATATTTTACTTCTTCACGTCTTTACTTCAAAGTAACAATGAGTGCAGTATGATCCTGTCTGTCCTAGGACTGAGAATAACATGGAACATACTCAGAGAAGTATAAAAGAAATACCCTTTCTACATGGGTGTTATATTCAGATTTTATTTGCGCATATTCCCTGTAATTACAGTTTAAGTGGGCTATTTTCCATACCCACATAGGCTGTATTTTCCACATAAAGGTTCTCATTGGCTTTAGACCCACCCAAAAGCTATTTACTTGCATGTATACATATAATGATCAAACTCATAGCTACTTCAGCCAAACCTAAATATTTTAACTTGTGCTTCTTTTGCAAGCCATTTTCTCCTGAATAAGTTGCTTCAGGTTAAACAGTTGCTTTTTTGAAGTTTCCAGTGCAACGTGTTTGCTCTTTCACATGGGTATTGACTGCAGTCTCAAATTCAAACACAGATTTTGAGCAATCAGAACATTATGAATGTTTTCAGAAAAAGTTGTATTTTAGATGTTTCCCAATGTATAGGCTGTTTGCAGAAGCTGGATTTCACTTGAAATTCAATTTTTTAATCTCCCAAAAGTTCAGCAGAACTAAGCCATACAAATTTTCATTTATTTTATTTTGTTCATATATTGGACATCAACTTGATTCTAATTGCCAGACATTTTGAATCTGCAAATATGAGAACAGGCAAACTACTAAGCACAAGCAGCATCACAAGCCATAAACCCATTTCCCACTCACTTTTGGACCTCTCCCATTACACACTTTCTCAAGCTATTCCTAATGGAACTATTGTAAACATGCTCTTCTCCCTGGATTTTCAGATGGAAAATATGATACCACTGTAAATTGCAAAGCAGCATGGAGTAAATGAGGACATCTCTGCAACAGGCAGATTCCCAAACAAATATCATCTGCATGTATGTCCCTGAATCTCAGGGAAATGTCCTCCTAGGCTTGAGAAAATTTCCAGTTTGGAGCAACCCCCGAGCTTATCACTCTCTTCAAAGTGGACCATCAGTGTAAAATGAGCATTTTCTCAAAAGAACACCTCCTAAGCACAGGAAGTTTTTCTGGGTAGGGATATTCCCAAACAACATGAAAATCCTCAAAGAGAAAGCACCATGGGATGTGAATTCTACAGAAAAAGAAGGTAACATATACATATAGGCGTACAATCTGAAATCTTTCAGGGAAAACATTCTGTCCAAAGTAATATGTGAAGGGTTTTGTTTTGGAGAAGCCACCCCCTGCTGTGGCAGTAAGTATGCATGTATGATTACTAAGATGTCTAATTAAATTATCCTTATCTGAATGCCAGCTGAACTTAACAAAGCAGATAATAAGTTCCAGAAACAGATACCATGTGGGGGGCAAATTATTTTGCTTCCAAAAACTGGAGCTTGAAATTAGAGATGTGTAAGTAATAGAGAACATGATTTTCCTCCACCCCCACTGTCTGCACCTGAACTGGTATTTCCATCAGACAGATCATGGAGTTGAAAGGGAGCTACTCTCACAGTTCTGCATCTGTGAAGAGATTGTAGTCTTCTAAATCCACTTTTAAAAGTGGGTTTCCTGCAGATTCGCACGTGGACAAGTGAGAGTGATACTGTCTTATATTCTTGCACAAATTAAATATCAGCTACAAAGAATCAGATTATTATCAACTCTTGATTATTTTTCGGAGTTTTGTCATGGCTGCAGATTAACTGCATCATGCATGGAGAGGCTTCAGAGATGGTTTTGCAGGGAGCTAACCCTTCTGAGGGAAAGCCATCCATTGGGGCACGGCCCAGCATGTCTGAAGTCTCAGGAGAGCTTTGTGCAGGAACAGTCAAGTCTTCCACACAACACTACTGGATCTCACAGTCCTGGAGAACACAGTGCTTTTTACATTTCCAAATATATTTAATATGTGCCTGTGTTAATTTAACCCATCACTGGCCCTGCTGGATCAAAGTTAGGTCCTAAAAATCCATTGGGTCAGACATTTCCAAGCACTTAAGAGACTTCTTGAAGAGCTAACATAGGTCTGGTGCAGCACTTGGGAGAACCAGGGCTCCTTGAACCTGAAGACCCAAGGAGTACACTGCAGAAACCAGATTATCTTGAGCTCAACACAAGCCAAATGTAATTAACAGTGAGACAGGGCTAATTAGCCTTTCAGGATCTTACAACTCATCTCTTAGATTTGGGTTTCAACCCCTTTCCCCAAGAAGTTTCATGTGATTAATTTTTGGCACACTCTGTAGCACAGGAGTGGTCAAGCTTTTCGGGCCAGTGCCCAGCTTTGGCACAGGAGGATGCTTTGCTGAGAAGTGTTTTTTGGAGCCAAGGGCTCTCTGGGAGAACATGGCTTACAGGGCGGAAGAGGGGAGTTCACTGGTGAGTTAAAGCCAGTTCCGGCCTCTTCCAAGGACCACAAGCAGGCACTTGAAGAGGTTGGTAATTTAGGTACATCTTGTACTAGTTAGTGTATCTGTAGAGTCAGCGAAAGAAAAGCAATGTATTGTTCAGTGCACTGTCATAGGTAAGATCAGTACTAGAAACATTATGCCACATGAGGTGTGGTCATCTAAACACTCTCATGGTACCTATAGAAATTACCCTCTACTGATTCTGCATGAAATTCACTGATGCAGGGAGCTTTCTGTTCCTTGGTTAATAGCAGAAGATAAAAAAGGGGGTCAGATGTCAGCCCGTTTATTAATCTGAAATGCTAGAACTTGAGCTGAGCTTCAGGAGGACCCTTCCTGGGGGCAAGAACAGCTCACAAAAGCGTCAGCCTTAAGGGAGGGTTCAGGCAGTGCAAATAAGCAGTTGCTTGTCCCAGGCAATGGACTCTGGTGAAACGACCTCACACTTCTACACTGCCCCGGGGCACTGCAGAGCTCCTACCAGTACCAGCTACATATCAGCAGCTGAACAGTTCTGTGGAGAGCCAGCAGAAGCTTCTGTCTTTGCCTGAGCTACCTGGCCAAAACTTGGTCAGGAATATTTCTTCATGCTTCAGACACATTATGGACAGCCATATCCTCGGAGGAGCTAATAGATCTAATGTGTTACACGTTATATGTGTATAATATATGTAGCCTGTATACTTGCATGTGTATTATCATAAGGTATAGATTATGTTACATGTATAATATATAGTATTATTATGTTGATAGTCTATATATTGTGACATAAATAAAAAAGTAGGAGCATTTCATTTATGGACAAAATTTTCTCTCTTCAATTTTCTCTTTTTTTGTTGGTAAAAAATGTGTTGCAATGGTAAACATGAGGGAAAAATAATACAAGACTAACACTGCTGGAGTTTGAAAAGTGTTTTTTGTTGATAGTATAAACCAATATACATCAAGAAATTAATTTTCTAGGAAACTCATTTTTTTCTGTGAAGGCTAGTGTAATAAATCACATAAAATCTGCTTTTGCCTTGAATTTCTAGTGATGCTCTGATAGGTTTTAAAGAACAGATTTGGCTGCAAGAAATGTCTATGGTGAAGGTAAAATTCCTAAGGAACAAAGGTTTTTTTCTCATGCTGAAGGCACAACCGCAGTGCAAAGTCTTGGTCAAGAACGGTTCATCATTCCTTACAGATTTCCTTTGTAATATTGCCAAAATCAGCTTCAAAGATTTCATAGAAATTATGGTCGGAAGGGACTTTCAGATCATTCAGTCAGACTTCCTGATACACCACTAGTCAGGAAGCACTAACTAAATTCCTTATAACCACCTAAGGAACTTGGATGCTGCAAGTATTTCAGAAGTCCAGAAGACTGGAAATATTCAATATTAGAACAATTTAAATACTAGAGCAGCTACAGACAGATGCTTTTAGGTCTGAGGAATTTTAGATGAAATATCATTAGTGAAAGAGTGGAATTGTGGTTCAATACAGAATTAAGAACAAAAATAAGACTACCATAATATATTATGGTCCCATGGAAATTTGTCCTGATCAGATGAAGTTATTTCTTTTTGCTTTCTTCGTAATGTTGCTTCTACTTACAGAAGACAACTGCATTGCTTTATTATACTTTGACTTCTCCAAGATACCGGATTTAGAGTCATATGATATTAGAACAGAAAACCACAGGTTACATTAGCTAAAACAGGACTGCAAATATGTCTGAAGTGTAGCTGATAATAAGGAAATAGCAGACAAGGTTCCCATCGAGATTTCAGCAGTACAATATTATTTTGTATTTACATGAAAAGTCTGAATAGTTTGGTAGGATCCTTGCTGAAAAAATCTGTCAGGATTTAGAGATCTGTGAGGCAAAAAATACTGAAAAGGACAAATTACTGTTGCATGGGGATTTGGATCATTTGATTAAATGATCATGATCTGACAAGGTGCATTTTCATGCATCTAAATGCCAGGTATTAAATGGGAGACTGAGGAATACAGTCTCTTCTTAGAGGATGACAGATTTTATCCTACAAAACAACAACTCAAAGGAGGATTCTGTCATTGTGTAAAACTGCCTCAACAGACAGCCTCAGAGCAAGCTGTGGCAAAAAAAGCTAGTGCAATCCTTGGGTTTTCAGGAAAAGTATCAGGAGGAAATAGGAAAGCCTTCTGCAGCCTGTAGGCAGGCTCCTGGTGAGGTGGTAATCTCTAAATGCACCGCCAGGCGAGAGAGAGGCTTTAAATCCTGGTGGTCCTGCTGACTGGGCTGCACATTCGTGTTGGCTGGGAGAAGGATGCTGTAGCTCGCTTAAGAGCATCTTCCCCAAAATAGCTGGTCCCGAGCCCAGGCTGTAGAGCAGGATTGCCCCTAGGGCTGGTACAAGTCATGGCAGCCACAGGTGGGGTGTAAGGCACCTACCTGCACTGCTCTGGAACACTGTGCACCCCAACAGATCTACCCATGCAGGCTGAGAAAGGCCTTTGCTATTTGATCATTTTTATTTACCCTACAGTGAACAGGAGCTGTAAATTACAAAAGTGGAATGGATTTTGCTGTTCATTTTGCTGACAGGGATTTTTTAGTTACATTAAATTCCTATTATTTTCCAAAAAAGGAACTTGTGGCTGTCCTCGTATTTATTCTTGGCACAAGAACCAGTTGTGCACTAATTTCTTGTGGATTTTTATTTTTTATTTTTTTTATTTAATAGGAATAAGAACTACTATACCTGCTAGGAATTAAAAGTAATATTATAACAAATAGGCATCTGATGGAAGAAAAGAACTGTATACCATTAGGGACATGTGCAATCCAGGCCTCTTTCCTCTCAAGGCTTCATTGGAACAACATGTAGAAAGAAACAGCCAATATTTTAGAAACAACAGGAAAAAAAATCTGTACATAATTTGATTTTTTTTTTCTATAACAGCATCTTTACTTGCATGTGTCCAGATCATTAATCAAAAAACTGGCAATACATAGCTATAAAACTGGCTTTTCAAAGATTCATCACTTTGTCGTGCACACGAAGAGATCCACATTTTACGTGTTGGAAAGATGCCCTCAGTGCAGCAAAAAACATTTATACAAACTCTGAAAAGGCAGAATTCCATATCTTGTGTTAATGATGTTTAGTATCTAACAGAAAGCCTGAGAAGGAACTTTAACATGTACTATTAATACTATGCATTTTAGGTAGATATTGAGCACCCAGCTCCGGTGTGATGAATGTACACATAAACTTCAAAATTAGTCTTAAAAGCATATAAACCACTTCAGATGTTAAGATTTTCTAAAACCAGCGTGTGTGGGTAATATCACTAAAAGCAGGTATGTTGGATAAAAATGAATGATGTCCCTTTTCCAGTATAAACCCAGGAGTTCATCTTCCAGTGTTGTTTATAAATAGAAGAGAGTCAATTTGCTTAGGAACTGCAGGACATTTGGGTACTCCATTTAGATAATGACAACATTTTTAACACAGCTATCACTCATTAGGTCAAGAGGTTGTGATTAATCAAGAAGTGTTTTGGTTTCGTCTGATAGACATCTAGTCTCTTTAGTTTACAGTTGAATGAAGATGGCTTCAACAGTTTACAGAATAAGCTGCAATGATACATTAGACTGAAATTGAGATGGAAGAGAGATGTGTGATCTATTTTAACCATTCCATTTGCATTACAATGTGCTGTGTGTGAATTCATCTAGGCATTGCTAGAGTAAATTAAAATCTTCTGGGAATGTGTTGAATGTATTACACAACAGGAATGCACTGGCAGGTTACAGCTACAAGTCTGCTGAATGTTACTGGGTGATATTGTTGGTGTTTGGACTGAAAGAGGAGAGTCTTTTAATAACAACTGGCTGGTTAATGGCTGATCAGGAGATGAGAAAACTTGAGACAGAATGAGTTTTGACCAGAAAAGTCTCATTATTGAGTCTGTTTCCATGGCATTTTAGGAAAAACATCCAGACTGAGGCAGTATAGGTCTTCCACATAAACTGCAGGATGAAGATTCACACTTCTGGGTGATTAACAAAAGAGAAACTAACCTGCAAACACTTGGTTGCTGTGTAAAATGTCTCAAGATAGTATAAAACCTGAAAGTCATGGTCTAAGATTATCTGCCAGCATTTTCCTCTCACCAAACTCTGATCCATTTTTCTGGGGTATTGTAAAGGTCTTTGCTCTAGTGACACCTCTCAAGGAGCCAAGAGGAGGATGTCCCAGGGAAGCAGACTGCTCTCAGTAGGAAAGGAGAAGTATGATCAGCTGCCCGCATCATCTGTGGAGGTCTCACACCCACAACCACCAATCACATCTGCAATCTGCAGCCAGCACTTCCTAAAGCCTTTGTAGCACCTTTGTAAAAATGATATTGCCACAGCCTACATGGCATGGAGGAGTTTTTTGTTGATCTTTGAATAATCCAGTAAATCAAGTGCTAATTCAGTATAAAGGCCATAAAAATAATATGTAGCACGACAGTTTATTGCTTTTCCCTAATATACTTTTGTTGCTCATTAGAAAAAAAAAGTGGATGAAATCTCTGAAACAATTTTTCTTTTTTAACATATGCACTTTGGAGGATGCAACCCGAGGAAGTGCTGTCACCTTTGTGGTCTCTTTCTCCTGATCACACATACACATACAATCTCACAGATGCATGCATGCTTATGAACTTCCTTTCAGATGGTGCTGACAGGTTGAAGGCAAAGTAGCACCCGGTGAGCAAACAGAAATCCTGCAAAACTTCTTATAAAGACAAGTCCCGTGAATTTCACTCTCCCTCTTTCTCTCTAGATTACCTAATAATTCTCTGCTAAGCACTGCATACTTGCTTTCTTTAATGCTACAACAAACAAAAATTAGAAATG
Organism: Platysteira castanea; assembly: GCA_013397175.1. Classification (NCBI taxonomy): domain Eukaryota; kingdom Metazoa; phylum Chordata; class Aves; order Passeriformes; genus Platysteira; species Platysteira castanea. The sequence goes on from VYXC01011369.1 coordinate 664,351, forward strand.
ATTGCAAAATACACCCACTGGAATCTGTGTGACCTCCAATACTGTTATTGATTGGAGACATGTGAAAAAAATACAGTAATGACATGCTGCTGTAACTAGCATTACAAATTTTCCTGGTTTAAATTAGAGAACATGCACTAGAAAGTCCAGAAGCTGCGTATGAACTGCTTTATGGTTCTAAGATGACTTAAAAACTATTTCCACACTTGCCAAAGACTAGCACTGATTAAGAAAATCCAGTAGGCTTTGGTGATCCATACTACCCGCAACCAGCTCTGGACTGAAACACCTTCCTCAGGCAGGGAATTCCTCTATGTGATGTTCTTGCTGGCTCTCTCCCAGGGGACACACTTGTCCTGCTTTTGGCATGACTCAACTTCTTGTTGAGTCGACCTTTGCCCCCTTAAATGAAAGGGTTTCATGCCCTGGAAACTGGCTCTCTTAGCAACTTCCACTCAACTAGAACCTTATTCTTCCACAGCAACACCAAAGAAACACAGTAAAATACCTGCTTGAATTATTGAAAAAATAATATTCTTGGGGTAAAGGAAATGCCAGACAGACCTAAAGCTCCTGAGCAGGCTGCATCAAAGGGTGAATTACACATAGCTGAAGGATTAATGTCCATTTGGCTAATTAATGTTTTTATAATTTAGCATGCTATGGAAGAGATTTTAGTGAGAACAATACTTTCAGATAAAACCACAAATTCTAATCATTAGGTAGCTGCCTCTGCTGATCCTATTATTAAACCACATATCCTAAGTAATCTCTGAAAACTCAGTACTTTCAGAATATACCAGGAAAGCAAGATATTATTTTCCTCCCGATTTTCAAAAGAAACTTACAGAGACAGAAAAAACAGTCTATCAAGAGCTGCAATGTTTCCTGAACTAAAGTCCAGGGGAAAAAACAAATAATTGAAATGCTTTAAACAATTTGGGGGAAGGATTTGCACAGGAAAGAACTTCAGTATGAAAAGTGAATAAAAGGAAAACACGCTAAGAAGACGAAACAACTGAGGCAGTGTATTCAGCCTTGACTTAAAGTTTTTCTAATGCTTGATTAAATCTGGTTATTGATCTTGCGACAATACCCCTAACGACCTCATTATCCACTATCTAATACTGACACCAAGATTTTAGAAAAGGGATCAGTTCCCTGATGAAGATAAAACAAAATGACTGCAAAATACTGAGGAACAAATACAAGTTCAAAAGCAACAACAGAAAATTTGAAAGTCCTTACATTTCCATGTTGGCTGTAGAGACAGGCTCTCTTCTTGCACAGTTGCCCTGGCAAGCAGGTGTCTGATGCTGTAATTCACATTAAACAGCAGTCACCCATCAGGGCTCTAACAGGTTGTGGCAAACTCCCCTTCTGCTTGTGGCTGGTAGGAAGCAAGAAAACAAATTCCTATTTATTGTAAAATGTCTTGAAGTGTGGAAAAGGTTCAGGAGGATCAGCAAAGTATTTGAGGAGAGATCCTTAAAAATACTCAAGGATCTTATCCCTCTCTGAGCTAATGAGAGTCCAGCTTCAAACCCAACCCTGGCCCCACTGCACAGCCTGTCTGGCTTCTGCTCCTGGTCTGGTCTGACCATGTGCTTCTCACAGAGTCCTTTACTTCAGAGGTGGCTCTCCAGCATTATACTCTAAATAAAAATACAGGCTCCTCTTTGTAAAGGGACTTGGAATTGAAGTTTGGTCCTTTGGTGGAGAAAAGGTATTGAACTTGTGCCTGAAGCCAGGCTCCTCTCCAGAGACCAAAGCAGGACTGGAGTGGGGGGCACCATTTCCACCCCTTGCAATGAGGGTGTTGGAGCAAGCTGGATCTGGAGGCAGTGGGGCATTCACAACCATACAGTGGTCTGCTTGAGCTGTGCTTCAAGAACAACGAGGTGTTTATTGCACTCAGTTAACATCACCAATAGATCAAAATAAAAATATGTTATCTTAAGGGAATATAACAAAAGCCCTGTTTTGGTAGTTTGAGCCTTGGAAGTCATGTCAGCAGCTCAAAGTCCATGAGATTTTTAGTTTAAAAAATTTCATGGTTGTTTTTCTTGACATACTGTTTGTGTTTAGGATGATACCAGAAAGAAGAAAAAGTAGTCTAACTTACAAACACAGAGTTGAAGTGAAACAACTCCAGCATCTTCAAAACTTTCTAAATGAGGATCAAAAAGCCCTTTGCAAATATTAGGGAAATATCCTTTATATCACCAACAGTATGGTGGATATCTTTTTCCTGTTTTATGGAGGGTGAAAAAAAAATTAGAGAGAACCTGTCTTTGATTAGTGCTATGTTTCTGCCTGGCACTGGGGAGAAGTTATGCTCTTTGGTGCACAATGATGTGTCACATTATGTGGCTTCCTTAGTGACAGTCTCCTTCTCCTGTCTTCCCTGAAACCAAAGAAGGAAAAAAAAGTCACACTCATGATCCATTCCTTGGTCCCTGGCTTGAGACTGCTTTGTGAAACTAGACCTTTTTCCCTATGCAGCATTTCATTAAAGTCAAAAGGGCACAGGCAGAGAAGTTCAGACAGGATAATTTGCAGAAGATGGCACTGGAAATATCATGGGAATTAGGAGGAGACAAAGCAGTTAGGATAGTAGCTTAAATTAACTAGATTCAGAAACTTGTTATGTGTTCATTAAGTTTTACTTGATGAAGCACCTTTCCCCTGTGCATCTTCTCCAGGAGGAAAGAGCTGCCCCGATCCCCACGTTAGCTCCTGGAAACCCACTGGAGCCTGTTGGGGCTCTGGGCTGCACGGTGCCTCTGGCACTGTCTCGGGCTGGTGGCAGGACCCCAGCCTGGCTGTCGCTCCCCCCCGCAGGGTGGGCAGCAGGAGGCTCCCTTGGCCGCTGCGGGTAAGGCGCTGTACCTCGTCTCAGTGTTCAGCTCCGTGAAAAGCAATCCACTAGTTCTGGAGGGAGAACAGTGTCCAGCTCTTATCCAGTGGGATCCTCCCTGCTTAACAGGACACGCTTTGCCCAGAGACCCCCAAACCCCAGAGCATAGGTCACTAATTTAAGCCAGCCCAAACCTCAAGCCCTCAAAAAAGAGCCCTCAAGACAGACAGACCCATGCTGACCCAAACTGCCCATGACAGAGTGCGACAAGATTCAGACCTGCCTACACAGGGGACTGAGCCAAAATGACCATTTACTCTCCAGATCTAGGTCTTAGGGGAAAGGAAAAGCAAAAAGAGCTACCAGTAACACCATTTCTTGCAGCAGTGTTCATTTATATCTTGTAATCATTTCTGGGAAGGAAAGAGCTTGTGTTTGCACAGCCCTTGAGAGACAAGGTGACTGCAATCCTTTTACTTCTTTCTGCTTCTCTATTGTCCTTCGGCTGCTCTAACTCAGTGCAAAATGTTATTTGAAGAGTTTTTGGGCATTGCTTACCACAACAAGCGTTGCACAGCTGAGTTAGGACTCACTGCCTGTACAGCAGAAAAATAAACTGGGCTAAGGTTTCTTCAGTTCAGCAGTAATGGAGTGGGATTTCATTTAATTTAGTTAAATACTGTTGCTTGACAGAATGAAATCTGATCTCTAAGGCAGAGATTAAAACTGGTGGACCCAGTGCAAACTATTTTGGGTTTTTAATTATTCTTCTGGTGAATTATCGTAATTAAATTTGTCAGACAATCATAGGATATACCACTTGTGTAGAAACTGATAATAGCTGGCCATTCGTCTCCTGTCTAGTAGCTATTATATTCTCTAGATAAAAATCATATGAACTAGAAAAAACAGCATTCAAAATATTGAAGCTGATGCACAATCACCTAATTAACTTTTTCTTAAGCACTTGGAGAAAGATGGAATAAGTGGAGAAATAGTGTAATTCACAGAGCTTTTGCCAAGTGATGCTGTTGGTCACACCCAGAGTTGTACATGAACACATTTTGCTGGACAAAGGACCTGGCACAAGATGTTGTTTGGGAAGGGGAGGGGAGGGGGAGACAAGGCAAGGCAAGCCAATGCAAAGAGCTTTCTAACTTTTTTTCAGTTTGTGCTAACAGATAATTGGCCATCTACTGGACAAAATATTACTTCACCATCCTAATAACTTGGCTGCACATAAGAAATCTTTTCATGCTGCAGCTTGGCTCTGAACTGTTAACTTTTTCTTAATAACAGCAATAAAATGAAAGTCAGTCCACATTTAATTCCTCTCACCAGACCTCAGAGACCTAAAATATGTAGCCTCCTTTGGAATTCTATTAAACTCAGTGGTTTCTGATGGATATTATTTATGCTTCCATGTATGCAAACAGCCACTCATCAAGTTTTTGATAGATACTATTAGGAATTTATATTATACATGTCTAAGCTTACATTTCAGACCTCTGTGGTCATATTGAAGAAAAGGATTTTTGACCTTATGAACTGTCATTTGCAATTTCATACACCAGCTTTAGTTAGCAAATAGCTTTCTCAGTTGAATTTAACTTTTTTCTGCATAATAGCCAAATGTCTGCTACTGATAGAGATACCAGAAAGCAAAAAGTAAGACCAGATTAAAAATACTGAATGGCTTTATTCTATTTAAGTTCCTTGATGGAATGATTTTGTAAAACAGACATTTTAATACTTCCAGTAATGCAAAAACCCCCACACGTGTTTGAGAACTGCTTTTTTTCCTCATGCAGGATGCCAAGAACCATGGCCTGGCCCTCGTGACAGTGCCCTGTTGCCCCTCCTGAGCTTCCAAGCCAGCTTTGTGGCTCCCTGGGAACATGTGCTGTCCCTCTCCCCAGCCTGGCTGCAGGAAGGCAGTGAGACAAGGCATAACCCTGCTGCTGCTGCTGCAATCTAGGAAGAGCAATTGCAGTCAGAGGATTTCTCTGAGCTCCAGTAGGAGTCCAAAGAAGTGCCCGGAGAGACACTCCAGAGGCACTGCAGAGTAAGGGAGGTGTAAAGGTAGCTCTCCATGCATGATGTGGCAGTTCTCCATGAATGCTTTCCCAGGGCACCTGTGTCCTGGTTTAATCCCAGCTAAAGCAGCTGCTACGCCCCACCAGCCACTCGCTTATGTCCCCATGGCAGGGTAGAGGAGAGAACTGAAAGACTAAAATTGAGAAAACTTGTGAGAAAAAGATAGTTTAACAGGTAAAATAAAAGACACACATGCAAGCAAAGCAAAACAAGGAATTCATTCACCACTTCCCACTGGCAGGCAGGTGTGCAGCTGTCTTCAGGAGAGTAGGGCTCTATCATGTATGATGGTCACTTGGAAAGACAAGTGCCATCACTCTGAATATTCCCTGTCTTCCCTCTCCTTCCCCCAGATTTATATGCCACACGGTATGCAGTATCCCTTTGGTCAGCTGGGGTCAGGTGTCCTGGTGTCCCCTCCCAGCTTCTTGTGCCCCTCCAGCCTCCTCCCTGGTGGGGTGTTATGAGCAGCAGACATGGCCTTGGCTCTGTGTAAACTCTCCTCAGCAGTAACCAAAACATCTCTGTATTACCAACACAGTTGCCAGCACAAATCCAAAACGCAGTCCTGTACTCATTACTAAGAAGAAAATTAACTCTATCCCAGCCAAAACCAGCACAACCTGCCTTTCACCATAGTCATTCAGCCAGACCAGAGAACATGGCTCCAAATGTTTATCAACAGCTGCCAACTAATGAGCCATTTTAGATGCAGCTGTCCTGATATGTGCAGGTTTGCATGCTCATTGAAGAATTTAAGCCTTTTTTCACCCATTTATTCATAGAACAATTACTAGGGGAGTGTGGAAGGGAGCAGTCTTGAATTTTGGTGTCTGCTCCCCACGGTGATGATGTGTAACCAGCTCATCAGTGTGAAAGGCATTTCAGCCGTGGCATGAGGGCTGGGATACCTCCCTGGTGCCCAAGTCCAGCCTTAGGCTCCCTGCTCACACAGTTTCTTACTGCTCCCAGCTCCTGCTGGGGCAATGCAGGTACAGAAGGGCAGCCCATGGCCTCAGCCTGATGGCCCTGTGTGGGAGGAGACCTCACCTCCCTCTGGCTCAGCAGCACCTGGGCTACGAGCTGGGACTGTGCTGTTGCTTTGTCAGGCCTGGCTCCTGCAGGTCCCGGACAAGGCTTCCAAAGGGCAGGGGTCTGCAGGCTCTCAGCAGTGTGAGTGGCCAGCTGAGGGCAATGAGGCCCAGATCTCTCTATCTTTCTGTGGCTCTGGCAGCGAGAAACCTTGTGGCTCACATCAGGACAGTTCTGAGCACAGGGAGAAGGCAAACTGCAGTCACTCCCATCTGATTTAGGTCCAGTGCGAAGGTAATTACTTTGGTGCTGGAAGCCTTAAGAAAGTGTGGAGCGGGTGTTTTTATTGCGTTTCTCCCCACAGACACTCCTTGTCAGTCCACCCTCTCCTTCTCCCTCAAATCACCCTTGTTTTCAATTCCTTCCCAGTGACCAGAGACACAGCTCCTGGTGTGGTCAGAGCCATGGCAGGAAGGAGAACGACCTTCACGTTCCCAGATACGTCCTTCTCTGTACAGCACAACTGCACTGGCTGGTCATGCTGTTAGATCATATTGCAAATTCATGTCTAATTTGACCCTGAGGTCTCCTCCAGCATTGCTGCTTTCTAGGATTCTCCCTCCCTTTGGATGTCTGTGTTTCAAATTACGTTTCCCTGGGTGTACTGGGTTACATTTTCCCATGAATGCCATTGTTATTTTCTATCTCTATATTTTAAATCACACTACTACATTTTAATCGCTACTACATTTATTACCTCTGTTTTCATTGATGTGCTCAGCTCCTTCAGATGTATGAGTGTAAGGACTGTGAAAATAGGATTGTAGTATTATCTATGTCTTCTTTCTTTGCTATTACAATTGTCCAGCACCCCTTCTCTCCCTCTGTGCTTTATTGAAAGCGTTGAAGAAACCCGGGAAATACCCTCTATGTGACACAAGCTGTCAGACTGTACCTTTCCCAGCTTCCATTAGTATCTCTTCAGCATCTCTTGCCTCTAGAGTCGGTTTTTAACCAATCCATGAGGCCCGTTTGAAAGTACTTGAGGAAAGAGACCTCAGAAGCACCATCTGCTAATACTTCAATGAATTTTACACTGTGAGAAGTTCCTTATTTTCTTAGACTACTGATATTAGGATATTTTGTAAAGGAGATCCCTTGTGTGATGAATCCTCTGGTTTCCACACATTCCCTGGTGCAGCAATCAGTTGCAGAGACAACAACCAGCTGAACCTGACCAGGATTAGTGAAGTTAAACTCTAGGTTGCTGTTGCCTTGTTGGCAATTGCTTTGTCTGCAGCTAATCTGGCATTAGGCTTTCTCTCACAGTTTTCATTACAATTCTGATTTAATTTGATTTTTATATTTCAGTAAGAGTCCACCAAGTTAAGAAAACTATATTTTCTTTGCTCTGAAGTATTTGTAAGCCTTTGGGGTTTTTTTCTGACTAACCAGAAGGGGATCTCAGGCGACATCTCCCTTGTCTTCTAAAGGATCAAAATGCTGTGCTACTGAAAGTCACAGGCATGGTAGAGTTACTCCTAATAAAGAAATTCAGAACAGATGTAACGCTGTATTCTTAAAACAACTATTAAGGCAGCTTTACAGGACAAAACAATAGGGTGGGGAAACCTAAAGTATATGTAATACATTTTAACAAGTATTAGAAAATTCGGTGAGTTTTATACAAGTAGTACTAAAGGGAGGGGTAAGAACTGAACTACATTTTCTGTTCTGTATTCTGTGTGTCAGAAGCTCACATCAGCCATTCTAGAACCCCCAATATTTAGTAGGGTTTTGAATTTGCTGTTTGTGAACAGTTCCTAGATCAAACACGCGCACCCAGGGGAAGCTTCATCTGAGGTTTCCAGGGCCCTTGAGAGAACTAAAATTGCAAAGAAATAGATTCACATAATGCATTGATTTCACTGTCTCAAGCTTCTTTCAAAGTTTATCCCAATTGTTCATAGTACTAGTTCAAATGCTTCTCGCTATGTTTTTCGTAGGTTTCCACTGAAATTCATCATGACAGAAAGTAAATAAAAAGAAATTATTTTGGAAAAAAAAGTGCAAACAAAACTGTTTCTCAACACCATATTTTGTGAACAAGACCTCCACCATAAAAATATTTTAAAAAGCCATCCTTTCATCAGATGAGTCCCAAAAAGCTACCAGTTATCCCTTGCCCATGGTACTGCTCAGTCCAGTCCCATTTTACAGACAACCCCGTGGCTGGTGGTGGGATGCTGCTGCACTCTTCGCTGCTCTATTCCAGTTTTTCCAACACCCAGCAGAAAGAAAGCATTTCAGTGTTCAGGCTTTCCTCAGTGTTGAACACGACCAGGAAAACCAGCAGTATAACTGGAGCATTGGTGGCAGTATTTATCAGTGTATAATCATCTGTAGTCAGGTCCAAATCTCATCGTGCATAAAGGCGTCGGAGGGCACTGCTTGTGCTTTTCCCAAGAGTCAAATGTTTTGTTCCTAAAGCAAACATTAAAAAAAAAAAAAACCAAGAAGGAGAACACATCCCATGATCCCATTCCCACAGGCCAGATTTTATTCTCATATGTTCTAAAACCAGGAACATCAATAAAGTGGCACCAGTCCGACTGTGCTTAGAATCAAATTTCTAACCCTGTACTTTCAGATAGCTCACAGCATTGAAATGATGCGGTGGTAACATCAAGTTAAATCCTGTCTCACTCAGTTTTGCCAGAGTATTTTCCATCACCTTCAATGGGGCCAGGATTCCACCCATAATATTTTGCTTTCTTTGAGGGAAGAATTTGCATTCACTCGTCTGAAGGAAAGTACAGAGACTTGCTGAAAGTACTGCCTGTGCCGAGCATGGAAACACCAACAGGAAACAATTGGCTGCATTAGTCCTCTACATTGGTTTTTGAAGCAAAATTGCAGGGAGTTTTTTCCTCTGACTTTACTTCTCATCTTTGCAACAACCTAGCATGTCTTTAAAAATAATCCGTGTGCATAACAGGGTTAAAATATAAAATATCACAAACCCAGATCTTTATACCGAGAGACCAGGGACTCAGGGAGAGAAACTGCTAAATGCTTCTTGTCAGTCTAGAAACTATTCCACTGTTAAACCTGCTTATTTCAGAGATTTATTTTGCTAGAAAGGATTTTAATCTTCATTTTCAGTTCCTCAGAGGAGGCAAAAACCTTCCAAGTGCAGAATCTGCAGCAGCGGTGAATCAACTATTGTAATATGCTGCCTCTTAAAATACTTCGGGGTAGTCAGGCATTAGGAAGGCTCCTATTTTGTGTGAACTGATCAAATACAGATGTTGCCAAAGAGTTGACCTTATTGACCGTGACTTAACTAGAGATTGAATGGCAGACAGACGGTCAGTAGTAGGGTGAAACCATGTTTTGGCGGTAGGGTGTAAATGTATATACAGTTTACAGGATGTGAATGACACCAAGCAAACATCTGTTCTATTGATAAATACTTGTTTTACTTCCAAAAATTTTTATCCCAGGGAAACGTTATGTGTATATGTATATGTATATAACACATTCTGCCCAGTATTGTTAGGTGTCTTGTGTGCATGTCGTGGTCCTGGAAAATCCTTGAAATAGGAAAATATTAAAAATGGTACTAACTTTTTTTTCTTCCTGCAATATCAGATTTCATATAAAACTCATCAGCTGAGCTGAGTATTAGTTTTGATCAATGGCAGGAAACCAGGGGATCAAATGTTAATAAATCAGAAACAGATACCTCCACTTGAGCAGAGATATATCACCAACCTGAAAAATAGGGCAAATTACTTGACAAATTTTATATGCATATACCTAGAGAAAAAAAAAAAAGCTTTTTCATGAGATTCCTTGAAAGCTCAAACAAAGGAAAAACGCGGAGAAAAAGTAACCTAATGAGGCAATGAACACAGAACATGAAGTCAAAGAGTTCTAAAACCACCTTTGTTTTCTTTTGGATTGACATAATAAAAAAAGATTAAATGAAAAGGCTTTTGCTAATACAAAACCAACATATTTCTATGGCAAATTAGCTCTGTCCTACTGCTCTGTGCTCCTTGGGTGAGGGTAATGAAGTAGCAGACAAGGCCTGGTTTAATGTGCTGTTACCTTTTCTCAAGAGCTAAATAGTAACATCACAATTCCAACAAAAAGTGTACATCAGGTCTGAAGTGCTCAGAGAGACACAGTGCTCCCAGTGTCTTGGCAACTTGTAAAGGCTCAATGACCAGCTTTAACTTTAATATTTTTAAGGTGTGATGCTAAACTCTGTTAGCTCAAAGTTCCTTATATTCATATCAGACAAGCACCCTTGGAGTGTGGTCTTCTCTTCAAATTGAAACTATTTGCTCCTGTGCAGAGCCTACTAAATTTAATTAGAAAATCCTGGTATGCCAGCAGGACAAAATTTCCCTTCCTTCCTATTTTCCCCTTCCACAATATATCACCTAGAGTAATTAGGACCAGCGAGGGATCATCTTCACTGGATTAACCTTAACTAAATTGTATGCATTCAACATGTGCTCTTTTGATTAACTTGAGCCTGGACTGCTGCCTGTGGTACACCCACCTTGTAATTCTACACACTTAATTAATTTCAGATGAACGGCAAAAAGGATAAGCTGAATTCTCCAATTAATAAGCTGATATTAGTTAATGTATTTTAGCTTAACTTTTAATTTTCTTCCTGCGTAGGGATAGGAAAAACAGAAAATAGGAGAGGGGTGGAAGGGAGCAAGCTTTGCCAGCAAGCTTGTAATGACTTTTCAGGGCCTGATCCTGCAGCAGTCTAAGCAGATAACTTTCCCCCCAACAAGGAGAGGAATTTTGGCAAAAGAATCAGTCCCTACATTTAAAGTATAAAATGCAATAGGCAGGAACAGGATTTTTTTTTTTTTCTCTTTCAAAATGATAAATAAGCATTATTTAAAACCTCCTCACCTTAACTCAGTTTTCCATATGGTTTCACTCATGCGTGGGTTTTCCTCCTTATTAAAAAAAAATATTATAATGTCACTGGCTATGGGCCCAATCCTCCAGGCCTTAGTCCCACTGGCTAAGGCTATTTTTCTCTTCTCTACTGTCATGGGGAGCTGCCTAGCAGCCCCATCTTAGATGCATTTGCCCAGATAAGTAACTTTGCTTTTGAATCTAGCCCTTGTGAATTCAATAGTATTTATCAGAGGAATTGAATTACTCATGTAGAAAAATATTTGCAGGAATAGATCCTAAAAATGTTACTGGAAACACAAAGAAACATCCAAACAAAGACACAAGGGAAAGACTTCTTCCTCGTTTTTTCGAACGGAATTAATTCAGTTGCTAATTATTAAGGAGGGCTCTTAGTCTTCTCTGAGCAAATTGCAGTGAACACTCAGTTTCTTGTTTTTAATGTGTAGCTCTGCTGAAGTTTCTCTCCAACATTGGTAAATGTGTGGTTTCAGTAAAAATGATGGGATTAAAGTGAAATCTGCCTGTAAGTATTTTGCTGAAATGGAGATTGCCTGTTCAGTGTCTTACAGGATTGAATACTGAGTGAGAAGAAAATCAAATTCACAGAAAACAAGATATATACAATCAGATGTGGTTTTTAAATTAATTCTGTCTCTGTAAAATCATTCACTGTTTTTCCTCTCCAGAAATCAGTATTCTAACAAATGCTGCCAGAAAAATAAAACAAATATTAGCTACATAATTCTATTGGAGTTATTTCTAAGGTAGATATCAACAAGCTGTTTGTGCATGATTTATATTGACTGTCAGTACTTGGTTTTTCTACTAATAAGAATAACAACAAATAGCTGTAAGCAATAAGATGACCTAGCAAAACTTTTTTGTTTCCTAATTACTATTTAATTACTTCATCAAGTCATCAAGTGGTATTTTAACATTTGTCTACTACTAAGAGATAGTAAATTATTTGCTGATGATTTGATTGATAATCATTCTAAAATCACAAGAAATTTATTAGGTAGGAGCATTATATAAAATTTTTCAAACATTCATATAGTTTATATGCCTTTGTGTCTCTGCAAAAGGTGCTTTGACACTTTAATCACTTCAGTAATCTCCCAGTTCTTGTGGATACCTTTGACAGCCTTACCTCCCACTTGTAATTCTTTAAAAAGAAATCAGACAAAATGGTTTGAATAGTAAAATCCCTTATGAGAAGGGAGGAAGTAATGATAGATAGTCTTAAAGTAAAGTTGTCAGTATTTTGGGTCATTTTAAAACTATGGAACATATGCAGTTCCTGCCAAATTTCCACCATATTTCTTTTGATAAAATTCATTTAAAGTAAAAGAAAAAAAAAAAAAAAGCTTACATTTTAAAATGTCTGTTTACAAACACTTGGGAAGATTCAAAGAATGCTTGTGATATAGAAAAAAGACAACAGAGAGTGCAGAAAATAAAGGGTTGCTTAATACTGACTTACCTTGTAGCCAGTCAGTGTGCGAGATCTTCTGGCCGAATGCATTGTTTTTATTAGTGTCAAGTACTTGATTTAAAGTGAGACCTCGTCACCTTCCAGAGAGATATTTTTCCTGGAGTATATGCACATATCTATTTATCTATTGAGTGTGAGTGTGTATATACACACACCTAGCAGTAGGCCTGGTTAGTGTCGGCTTGACTGAGAGAGGATGTTAGTAATTACTATTTCTCTAAACACTACTTTAGTGTAGTTTAGTGTATCAGCTGGCTTCTGCTGCCAGAGTACCCGTGCTGCCTACTGGAAGTGGCTGTAAAGCCAAAAGCCTCACTAAGAGCCGTTTCCATCTCCATGGGTCTCAGGGGCTTTTTGCTGTTGATTCCCAAGAATGGGACTGTGCTTAGCTATGTTTCAGGGTGTCCATGGGCAGCGGGGAGCATCTTTGGGCAGTGTTGGGTGAGAAATCCCGGGACTGGTGTAGATCCAGGCTGGTTGCTGGGCTGGTGTGTCCCAGATGGGAGAGAGTGGGGAAGCAGAGCCGTACCCACACTGCCTATGCCCACTGAGCCAAAGCAGTTGGCCACAGAGGAGAAATTAAGCTTTGGCTGATGCTGAAAACAGCCGTCACAGCAGTTCTGTAGGAGCTGGAACTTTCCCCACACCTGCACAGGGATGCTTTTGCAATGGACTTTCTCTGGTTCCCCATTCCTTCCTTGGGAATGTGTTTTCCAAGGGTCACGCTGAAACAACAAACGCAAGCTGAGAGCTGTTAATCTAGCAACTGATGCTGTAAACTCTTACACAGCTATTTTTCCCTTTTGCAGGCAACATTTCTACTGTTTTACAAACAGATCAAGTGAAGTTCTCTTGCACTGACACTAAGACAAAAAACAGCCTGTGTGCATTAGCAGTAGAATGAGTCCATATTAAGAAGAGCTTCTGGTCTTACATTTTATGAGCCCAGTAAATCAAGAGCATTAAGGAAAAATAGGACATTGCTGTTTCATGCAATGTCTGCAACACAGAAGTTTTCTCATGCAACACTAACTGAGAAAAAAAAAGGGAAATCTTCACCTCACATTTATCATTTTATAGTTATATCCCTTTTGAATCTCTCTTAGCTCTGAAGAGTTCCTTGAAACAACAGGCCTGGGGTTTTTGTTTTGTTTTAGGTTGTGGTTTTGGGTTTTTTTAAATGTTTGTGTGGTCTCTATAGTACCTTTCCCATTAAAAGGTAAAGCTTGCCTGGTGATATGCTACACAGCGTGCTCCTTTCACATGTTCTCTGTGTGTGTTGATTTTCTAAAACAGCTCTTGAAACTCTTCTTTACATGCTTGAGAGGCTTCCATAGTATATCACCAGCTGGAATGTTATTAATGTTTAATTTTTACCTTGAAGTATCCTTACATCAAATCATTTATCTCTATTGTTCAGTTTTGACTACAGTATTATTAAACAGTAAAAAAGAAACCTAGGGAATGTATAAAAAAGCACAGTATTATTCTGATGACAGCTTCCTGGTGGTCCATCATATATAAAACCAGCTATTAGGAATATGTTTCAAACTGGCACCGTAACACATATTTCATAGTTGTTAAATTTAATTGTATAAATAGTTACTGACTGTATTTGGACAGTTTTAAAAAAGCGAATGTGTAATATATCACCCCATGAAAAACATTCATGGAACATCCTCAGCTGCCACAGCTAGGAGACAACCTTCATTTTTTGTCAATAGCATCTACAGCAATTAGCTCTGATATTGAGCAAAACTAGAACTTGATCCTTCAAGCATTTATACACATGAGTAGTCCCACAGGGACCAATCAATATCCTCTGTAGTCATGGAAATATTTGCATGCATATGGTCAATCACAAACATACGTTTTTCAGGAATGGGGGTGTTGTTTTCTAACAGTGAGCCATTTTTAGGGTTCAGTCCTGCTTTCTCTAAATTTTGGTAAAACAACTCATGTTAGTCAGTGTAGGTTTTTGGGCAAATGCAAAATAAATTCTGAAAAGAGTAAACATATTTTTCCTTCTAGTGCAGTGACTGGTCTTAATATTAAACCCTATTCTTGACATGAATAGCCACTCAGCAGGGTGATACGGAATACAGGATAACTCAGGCATAAAGGGATTTTTCTGCAGCCTACACAGTTCTTTCAATATTGACGTGCACTCTGCATACTTTCAGTTGTTTTCTTAAAAGTGAAGGTAATGCCTTGGTTGGGTACAGAGTATTCTTGCACTGGCAAGAGCCAGTGAAATGCAGTACCTTTTACAGCAGACATTTCTAAACTGTAATGCAATTGGTACTATTTATTGAATGACTTCCACCAAAGGTAGAAGAAAGATAAAGCTGCTGCTTTCAATTATGCAATCAAGAATGTAAAAAAGCAAAGCTGTAGATCTGGTATGGAAATCATTAAATTTGATAAACTGTGTCAAACAACAATAGTGTTTGTGCTAATCACATTTCAGAAGGCTGCTATTGTGGTTGATTTTGCTACAAAATGGAAAACAAGGAATTATGAAGTCTGCTGACCTGTCCCAAACTATCCTGCTTAATCAACTCTGTTCTAAATCATTGTTGTCTTAGACAGTAATCTGATATGCTAGTTCCACCAGATTCTCTGCCATCACTATTTGAGAAATCAATATTGAAGCTAAATCAGACTCCTACTAAGGATTCTGCAGTAATGACAGCCTGATACCCACCCTGCTATCAAACAAAATTGTGGCTTGCTTTGAATTCATCTGCTGCGTTCACAGTTATAAAGACCAAAGCTACAGCTTTTGGGCCAAGGACTTTTAAGAGACTCCCTCTTCATAGATGTTTCAACTCTCTGTGGCAAGTAGGGGCTGAGACCTTCCAGCTCTGGATGCTGTTGAGAACAGACTACCCTGAAAATATGTTTCGGTCACAGCAGAAACTCTGAGATCCCTTTCTCTGTAGCAAACAGAGAGGGCTGCATCTTCCCGGTATCCTGAGAAACAATGGAAGTCCTTTTTCCAAACCACCACATCAGCTGAGTTGTCTCCCCTCCCTCCTTTCCCTAGGAGACTTTCCTCCCTGGCCCTGCCCTACTCTGGTGGGGATCCCCAACCTGCCTACTCACCCAAAAGGGATCCCCAGCCTGCCCTTCCTGGCCCTGTGCAGGTCAGCCTGTGCCAGTACCAGCTCGAGAGCAGTAGGCACTGCCACCTCCCCTGCCCCCGCAGGGGCAGGCAGCATGTGTACAAGTACCATGAATAGTCAGTGGGGGCTCCAAAGCCCTTGCAAATGTCACCAATAATCTCTAAATCAGGGCAGTGTAGAGAGCAGCCTGACTACAAAGCCAGCAAGGAACAAACGTGTTTAAATATCAGTAGGAAATCTGTATTACTGCTCATGGAAATTGACAGCTAGTGAATTAATCAACATGAATCTACTACTAAGCAAGAAGTAGGAATCAGATGATCTTCAAAAATTACAAGAAGAGGTTTTTCTCTCTCGTTGCTTCTCCTTGAATGACTGGTTGAGACAACACGAAACTGTTTGTCTGTTATCCTAATTAGATCCTCCAATCTTATAAAAGATCCTACTTCAGAGAGACAGCCATGTGTATAAAATAAAACCATGCATATTTCTTCAGTACAGATAACTACCAAACTGCTTATACCTTTGTAAAGTCATTAAAAACATTCATGCAAGATTAAGCCTAGAAGATATTAATTATTCAAGATCCCAGAGTATCACACATTTTCAGTTCACTGTTTTAGGAAAAAAAAAAAAGTGTCTCAACACAGTGATTTTAATTCACATTCTTATTTTCCAGAAGTTTTTGTTTTGGTTTGGTTTTTCCATTACCATTTCCTATAAACAGATATATTATAAGTAACATACTTACACTTCAGGAATGTCTTCATTTTTATCCTGGCATTCACATCTGTCCCTGTTTAATGCTCTGCTGGTGGTCTGGCTCCATGGTATGCCCACTGCAATGTTCATCTTAAACAATATTTACATTGATTAGGGACCCCAGTGCACTACAGGCACTTACTAGAAAATGAACACAATACCCTGGGATAACAGCAAACATCTAACTGTTTTATTTTTGAACTTTTTTTGAATGTATTGTTTAAGTCCATAAAGACTGTCAAAATGGAAATGTGGTGGAAAAGGACAGTGTGTGGATGTATAATATAGAAGTCTTGTGCAAAATGTGCAGTTGATAAACATGTAAGGAATGGACACAGTGATGTATTTTTATGTAGTAGTATCTGTTGCAAATTTGAAGATTTTCTTCTATGTGTATGCCCAATAAAACTCTTTCCTGACATTAAAATCTTGTAAGCTTAGTAACATAAAATTGGAGTAGCAAAGCATATTTGTAAAAAAACCGAAAAGCAAACCTATGGCAGGATTCAATATTTTGCCTTACATCACATGTTAGTGGCAAAACCAAAATTGAAACCTACGTTTTGTTCTGGATGTGAAGAGTACCATAGCAGTATAAAGGTCTTTTCAGATTGAGGGCCTGCTAAATTTGGAAATGTTCCAGCTGAGTGGTACTATGGAAAGCCATGACAAAGCTCTTGTGAAAGGCTGAAAAATCAGAGGGTAGCTTGGGCAAATTTCTTGAAGCATTTTTACTATGGGACCCCAGGCTTCCAATT
Organism: Platysteira castanea; assembly: GCA_013397175.1. Taxonomy (NCBI): domain Eukaryota; kingdom Metazoa; phylum Chordata; class Aves; order Passeriformes; genus Platysteira; species Platysteira castanea. The sequence continues at coordinate 681,442 of VYXC01011369.1, forward strand.
GGGATGATATTCATTGGGTCACTGAAGAATAGGGGGGACAGATGTACTGAGGAGCAACTGCACAGACTAAGAGGATGCTTGAAAAAATGCTATTTTTGGTCTCCCAAAAATCTAGTGTTTTCATACTTGGCAACAGAAAAATTTAAATGTTTCTGTGTGGGAGCCCAAAAACTTGGGGATGGGAAGGAGTAGTCATTAAATGCTGGGAACTGAAAGAAAGTTTATATGTACAAAATGTCACTTTACTGCAGCATATGAGTAAAAGACCATCTGTCTGAAAAAGTGATTGATTCTGACATATGTGAAGTAGGTATAAGCAAATTAAAAGTGGTCCCTCTAAATCTTGTTTTGCCACATGTAAAACAATGCAAGCTATATATTTAAGATGCAACCCAAATGAAATATGGTTGTGTTCAATTTGTCTGTAAAAGAAGCTCTACTGCCACTTTTTTATGTCACAGAAATTCCTTAGGACTCTTTTATAAACCCTTACTAGTTTATTTTTTAATATTGAAAGATGGAAAAAGGCCTCCTTCTGTTTCGCTGTTCTCTACCAGTGAGTCATGGGTCCCTTGCTGCTCCGGGAGGAAAGTTGTTTTAGTAATTCTGGAAATAAACTTACTGCTGAGTCAGCATCACAACAGAAAATGACAAGTTCCAAATTAAGAAATCTATTAGAAATAAGAAGTAATGGTGTATCTCTCAGCCTCCCCTGTGAAAATTGGCTGGCACGTCAGGAGCTGATTTAGCAAGTGCCATATGTGCCATATGGACATGAGAAATGTACATTGGCAGGACAAAAATTGGGTTCATTTAATGGGAAAGAAATTGAGGTAGAATGCAGGGTAGCGATGGAAGTGGCCCTAAATATTTTACTGACCATGGTACTCCACCCTAAAATGCTTAAATGCAACCCTAAAGCAGATCAGTGTGAAGAGATTTCTGCTTTCATTTTTCTCTGCTAGGGGTTTCCAAGCAAGCAATTTTAATAGCATTTCTAAGTCAGTATATACTTACAGATGAACTACTGGGATTTTGCTGCTCTGTTTATCTCAGATTCTAGATTTTTACGGAGAAAATAATTGGAAACAAAACATTTCCCAGCAATCAGTCTACTCTTTCTGATTTGCTAAACATGTCCATATGTAGTTATTGCTTGTATTTGGAAGATTGGTAGCAGTTTTAGAGGAGAAATATGCTACAACTGCAAATTCAGGTAGTCATTTGGCAATCATAGGGGGAAGCCTTGGTCATTTTTTTTTGGTAAAGGGAACTCAGTAATTTACTGCTACTTATACCTTAATATTGAACAACATTTTAAATGGCATATTTTCAGTCTATTAGAGCAATACAATCAATTTTTCAAACAGTACCCAGTAGCTTGCTGTGGAGGAGAAAACTGCTGCATCCTTCCCCTCTGGGATATTGGGCCGGATCCTGCCCTGTCAGTTGTCCACAGCTCACCTCTGCAGCCGCCACTGCAGCGGCATCAACCCTTTGTGTTCTCTGAAATCTGAAAGAGCTTCTGCCAGTGACTTGTTTTGACAGGATTCAAAGGCTAGTGAAACAAATGTGAATCTTAAGGCTGATTTCAATTTAATCTGAATTTGAGTAATTAAAAAAGAAGCAGTCTCTGATAGGCAGAACTTCTTAAAATATCGCAGTTCTCTGACAATAATTTGCATTTTAGCCCAGTGAGATGCTCCATATTTGCACGAAGTCCCTTCTGACTGTACAGAAGCTCTTCACTGGAATCTTTCACTACCTTTATTTGTTTCTTTTCTGTCTTTAAATACCTTGCTGAAAAGTGGACCTGAGGCTTACTGCAGTCTTCTACAAATACATAAATATTTCCCACTAGTAATAACATGGTATTAAATACTGAAATGACTTTACATTAAAAGTGTCACTGTGACTTAAGCTACAAAATTTTTGTAGAGGAGGAGAAAACATCAGTACTAAATAATATGTTTGCTAAAAAATTTTACACAAAGAGTATTTAGAATTATAGCTTAAAAAACCCAACATTAATATTCCCTGGGACTTGTTACTAGCGAGTGTCTATGTTACTATGAAAGAGAATGAAAAACTTACTGTGAAACCTCTGAATCCTTTTTCTTTTCTTTCCTTCTCTCTCGCTGTAGCATGAATATGTGCTGAAAAGTCAGAATTGTGCAGAAGAAAAATATTCCAAGACACTGTAAAAGCACCTTTCACTTTCTGTCAGCCCGAGGGAACACTGACTATTTCAATAATTGGTGAGAACTTTTTGGTTATGATTTCTGTTTCCTTTCTCTGTTTCTCCCTCCCTCTCAATTTTTTTCCACCATCGTATGAGTGTTTTCTCAATAAAGGAAGTAGAAGAGCTGCATGACAGCATTTATTTAAAGAAAATACAAAATGTGTATTAAAATGAGAGAGAGTTTAGAAAGAAAATATGAGGCGGGAATTATAGTCTTAAGAGAGGGGCGGAAAGATGGTAAATACTGAGAGCGAGTTATAAATACTGAGCTTTTGCTCAGCATGAAAAGCAGCACCTATAGAGAACAAATTCCATGCATTTTACCTTCATCCCAGCTTCACTGGGGATCAGTGCTCCGACTGGAATAACTGTGAATTATTGTCAGTATAATGGAATCCTGCAATTTACCAAAAGGAGCAGGAAAAATGGACTTTCGCTAGAACTTTCATATTTTTCACTCAACCTTCACTAGTCAGACATATGGACTATGTTAGCACTTCGGGTTACTGGCCCAAAGTCAACCTTGAAAATTAATTTCCCAGAAATACAGAAATTGCCATTTTTCACACCTTAGGTAAGGAAGACCAAAACAAGTAAAGCTAAAAGTATTCAAATGCTAGTTTTGAAGCAGTTGATTTCCGCTGAAATAGCAGCTATACGAGGATGACAGAAATTTTCGTATACAGAGGCATGTGACCCATCGCAAACCTGGTTATAATTATGGATTTCAAAACAGTATCTAATAAGCCGAGACCCAGACAGCAGTGCACAGCAGTGGAACACGTCCAGTATTCATTAAAGATGTCCAATCTAGAAGTCCGGGGTTTAAAGACAGTTTTCAGACACAATTTTCCCACTTGTCTCAGGAATAAGGTAGAATAGCAAAAACAGAGGTAATAAAACGTGGTCAACCTCAATGACTTGGCGTGCATTCTTGGCAACAGCAAAATAGAGAGACCACAGCTTAGCTCTGAGAGTGAACTTGCAACACCCTGAATTTTGCATCCTTTTTTTTCCTGTGGCTGTTTTTGTTGGATCAAAAAATAATCCATTTGCCCATATTTTCAAAGATGACACACCAAAACCTCATCTACCATAAAAATACACTTAAATGCACCACTGTCTCTGGGAAATAGCACATTTCTCTCTGGGAATTATTTTGATTCACCAATTATCACAAAAACTGGAAAGACATATTGATGGATATTGAGTAAAGATGGAAGAAGAATTATGGTGTGGAAGGATAAAATCATGATCCTTTACTTGGCTTTTCTGTTACGGGTTTTGGGCCCATATGAGAACACCTCTGGCTAGGTTGCCTGCAGTGTCTGAACCTGTAAACCCTGGATTTGAAATCAGGCTCTTGGAGGTAAAAGGTGAAGCCCATTAGTGAATAGACAGAGCAGACTTGTAAAATTCCATATCTGCTATTGCCACAAAAGGGGAACATGTCCCAGTGCCAGGGTGGGAAATATCCAGATTAACGATCCATCCTATGGTTGCAAAATGAGAACCAAAAGTGCAGTGTGTGAGTACATACATACATAATCATCCAGATGAGCTTTTACCTTTGGGTTTCATATTTGTAATAACTTGCCCAAATGTCAGTATAATTTACAGTAATAAAGCCATGTGCATTTGCTATTATATAGTCTTAAAAAAAAAAAAGCATCTTGGACACATGGCAATGGTAAACATTACCTCCAAATGGTGCTTATTCGTACGAAAAAACCCCCTTGTTTTAACAGACAGGCATTTTCTGATGAAAGAGTCTTTTGCAGATGTACCTCTCACTGAAAAATACCCCATCCGGTGCCTGTGAAAAAACCAAGGTTGACTGTTTAGGAGACTGATGTCCCTCTATTACAAATCCATGCTACAAAAAACACTAAGGAGATTGTGACTTTAAAAGAACGAGTTCCATTGTTTGGCTTCAGCACAGTGCGAGAGGGATTCAGAGGGTGAAATCTCTGGATCATATACCAAAATAAACATTTCAAATCTAATATACACACACAGCAAATTGTTAAAGTGTAACATTCCCTAACCTAATACAATTTTTTGTACAACTTAATCTGTTAGAAAAAAAAATAATCACCATGCTTATAATATGTAATCTCTTAACTTGATTAGAAATATTTCTCTGGACCGAGCAATTTCTGGCTTCTGAAGGTGTGCAGGTAATCTCTATCATTCTGAACCACGCCCAGAACTTTAGGTCAATATGTATCAGACTTGTGACATGATGGTCTTACTCTTATCCTTGAAGACCAGAGGCTTTTTCGAGTCGAGCACGGCACAGGATTGAGAGCAGAGGCCTGAGAGATGTGCAGCAGAGAGCATGATGATGTGTAGGTGCTGAGAGAACCACTCAGCACCTCGAGGGGTCAGATTGCAATGCCCTGCAACCAGCACAGCAGGGTGCAACACAGTAAAAATTAGATTTGCCACCCCACCACCAAAAAAAAAAAAAAAAAAAAAAAAAGTGATTCACTTTCACTGAAGTTTAGACATGTCAAGGAACTAGAGCCGTTTGGGTCCTCACTGAACTACCATGGCAATATCTTGAAATTTTCCCTTAAAAGCAGATCAGAAGTTTAGCCAGGTTTCTGGAGCAAAGCATGAAATCCTTTAAAGTAAATAGCTTCCCATTTCCCTCTGTTTCACAACAGCTTCCTTCTTCTTGTGCTGGAGTCCTGGGGACCCAGGGATGACTGGGGCTGTCTGCCTCCCACTGCCTGCCTGTCCAGCTCTGCCTTTGCGTGGCAAAGGTCCATGGGGATTTGCCAATTTGCTCGCTCTGACAAGATGAATATCTCAATTACAAATTCTCACCAGCAGCTAGAGACTTTTTTTTTGTTCTTTTCTTGGGGTGTGCTTAAGGAAGCTTAAAGAAAGAAGAGAGAGACAGAGTGAGACGTGAAGGCAGATCAATGCTTGCAATTATCAGGTAGGGCTTTGTTGCTGAAATAAGTCCACTTTTAAAGTGCACAGCTTGTATTTAGTGAGGTTTTCCTCAAACTGAAAGAAAAACTCCTGGGTATCTTTCAGAAAATTTGTTTTTGCTGTCCCTTATCTGTGATCTCCTGAGCTGATTCTCATAAGAGGTAGCAGCAGCCTGCCCTTTCTATTCTTCCAGCTCCCCTGGCATCTGTTCCTCTCCCCCAATGCTGATATACAAGACTGAACTAGTGCATGAGAAGGCAGGGTGTTTGCTTTCAAACAGGAAGGAAAAAGGACAGAGTCCATCTGGGGTACGAATTTAACCATGAGTTCCTTGCATGACTAAGTGTGACTATGTACCATCCTAATTTCCCCTTGAAAATATGACACGGATGGAGGCTGTTGGATACATTCATGCTTGAAATGAATTTAAGCAACACTGTACTAAAGGGCAAGGAGTGCTTCATTTCAGAGGGAACTCAGACTCTCCTGCTATCCCAAGATGTCACAAGGAACGACTAAAAATGACTGCCAGGAGTGGATTCCTCATTTGCTGTGTACCAATTAAGCGGGACTCAGCGTGGCTTAGGTCATGTATAGATGGTGGTGAATGTAAACGCAGCCAGGCTCTTGCATCCCCCCTCTCCTGAAGAGGCTGAGGAGATGGGCAGACCCCTCCAGCTGTGCTGTGCATATGCCTCCCTTCACCCTTCCTGCTGCAGATTGATGCTTCCAGTGAGCACTGGTACGAGGATGGATGGCATCCAGAATGACTCATAACAAAGAGCATATGGCAGGACGAGATGTAGCAATCTAACATCTGTTGCACTGCTTATTATTAACATTTCTCACTTCTCTTGGAGCTAGTAACCAAAACCAATAAATATTGTCTTCACAAATCCTACCTGAGGAAATCCCATATCCTACGGGTTTTTTCACCACTAATTGTGTTCAATGTAAAAGATGAGAATTATTTTATTCTTTAAGAATTTTAAACAATCCAAAAATCTCTCACTCAGAGCTGTTTGATCAAGCTACAGTGAATAGTAACTTGTCTTTTAGTCTATTCATGTCCTAAAGGTTTAAAGGACTCCTATTCCACATCCCAAGAGCTGAAGTTTTGTTGTTGCTGCAGTAAGGTGAAGGGGATGTGTTAAACAGGATGAAAAAGCATCTTCCAAAAAAGTAAATATAGGATCAGCTCATTGTATAGTCTCCCTTACAGTTTGGTAACAGCAACTGTACCTAACAAAGGAACCATTCCTGAAAGAAGAAAGAAATATTACCTCTATTCAATTATTTTTTTCTCAGATAATTTTTTTTCAGAGAGAAGTGGGACTGCAAGTGCAGACATGTAAAAATGGAAAATCAGCTGATGAAGCAGCACGTCCACTTTGCAAAAGATTCACTGAGTGAGTACATGAAATATAGTGAGCAGCCCCTCTCAGACAGAGATTAAACCATGTATCAAAACTAACACTTCGACCATAAAAAGGTATCCAAAGAACAGCGTTGTGACTGGATGATCTAAGTTACTCCCTTTCAGCCGAGAGATGGAAATAGTTGCCAACAAAAATGTTAGGATTTGACAAGACTTGGCAAATTGCTGGGATATAAAATCATGTTTTGTGAGTTATAAGGCCTTCCAGGAGATGTGACAAATCCTGAAAAAGGGTGGAAAAGCATGCACAGCCCACAGAAACTTACTCCCTTTTCATGGACCTGCCAAAAGAGAGGAAATATGAAAAAAAAAGTGCACAAGAGACTTGCCAGTGCCAGACTTACCATTTCATTTAATAAGCACACTTCATAAAATGTTGAAAAAAAATTATTCTAATAAAGGGTATGCATATTATTATAAACAATGACTAGTTCAGAAAGCAAAAGTGTGAAATTTTTGCCCTGGGGACAGAGAAGCTATTGATATTGGGATAAAATGTCCTAACCCAAAGAGTCACACCTAAAAAAGAATTAGAATCCCATTAGTGGTCCTCTCTATTATGTATAATTTTCCTTCTTCCCTATCCCTTAAAAACTGATTATTGTTGATATTCCAAATGTTAATGGTAGGATTCATTGACCATCATTGTCTCAACTGCTTTCAAAGTGAATGAAATCTAGAGGTGTGCAAGGCAGACCTGGAGGAGCAGAAAGAAAATTACTCTCAGGTGTGTGAGATATTGGATGTTGTCCTTCATCTGATCAGTTGTCGTTCATAACAGGCAGGAGTGGGAAAGTGGGAATCAATTTGGTGCAGAGCAGGAGTGTGACCGAGGAGAGAAAGCAGCCCTTCATGGAGACTGCAAGCCACTGAGGGTTTAAAACACGACAAACACGTAGTAACTCTCCCTAACTCCTTGTGCAGGTCACGCACTCGTGGTTTTAATGGGATTTCATCCCTGCTGGTGGCATGAGCAGTGAAGTGGGCCAGTGACACGGGCTAACCAAACACCCTCTGCAGAGCTGCCCGAGCAGAAGGCAAGGATGACGCCAGCACTGGGTGGACCCAGAAGCAGTGGGACAGCTCTAAGAAGGGGCTGAATATGAGAAAAACTTCTAGTGGCTGAGATAGCTTAGTAGACTATGGAAAAGCCTCACAACAGAAACAGTGTCCAAGATCCTCACTTTGGAAATTTAAACCTGAAAGCATGTTGCTCAGAGCAATTCTGTTGTTCAAACAAAATGTTGTCGTGGATGTGGAATTGGTTTAGTACCTTTTCTAGCAGCTTCCGCCATGCTACCCAAAATTTCTTTCGGGCTCAAATGTCGAGGAATGCATCTTAAATGATTATCAAATGTAATGGAACACTTCAAAACTGATCAAGTACAATATTTATTAGGCGAGATTCTACATTTTAAAAGACTTTAAGTAAAATGGAACTAATTGCTAAAAAACTTTTCCTTCCTTTGCTTTTTAAAAACATGTCTCCTTTCATTTCCTGAGATAAAATGTGACGTTTAGAATATAAGGTTGCTCATAATTAGAGATTCTAACATACATAGTGATGGAATTTATTTTAAAATATTGCCCTCTGTGACTGCCTCATGGGATACACATCCTGTTTTCCAGACAGTAACAGGATGTAGCAGTTGTGCCATTATGATTGGATTAGTGGATTTAATTATATGAATGACTATACTAATTTTCCATTTTGATATGCATCATCTCCCTAGTCTCTGATAACAGAGACCTTCCATAATATTTAATCTCTGATAACTGAGACCCTCCATAATATTATCTGGAGCACAGTGATATCAGAATGAGTCCTCAAGCACAAATTTAAATTGGACACTTGCAGCACAGCCAATAGGCAGCTTAGCATATCCCTTACACCTCACACTGCCTTCCCAAAGCTCTTCTTCACATCTCAAGAGGACACAGGAGAATGGCTTGGACCAAAATACCCACATAGAGTCATCCTCAGAACTTTTCAACCTCTTCTCACTTTATCACTCCACAGCTGGATCCAAAAAATGACAAAAGAGTCTGTAAAACAAGTTTTCAAAATCCTTTAAAAATATATGAGATTCTCTTCAGTTTGCCAGGACTGTACTTCCTGTACCAAATGCACTTGGTTCCCTATTTACACTCTAACAACTAAATACACACCTCAGGTCTCAGCTCAGGTTGAATACAATTCAATTGTTTTGAGTAGCTGCCCTTCCATGCTCCCCTCTCTTTTCCCCAAGTGGAATACATATGTAAATATAGATATGTACATAGGTGTGTACAGTAAACATACACTTACATGCACACACTGAGGCAGAGAGAGAAAAATCCTGAAAATTACCTAATTGCTTATATAATTGCTTACATAGCGGCCTGAATTGCCATCTGAGAATATTTCTCTTGTTTCATTTTCCGCACAATCTGGCTTGCTGTAGTTTTACTGAGCTCAACATAGTCGTTCAAGACGTGATTATCTTCCTCTAGAAAATAAACAGAAAAGTGTAGTCTCACCACTTGTTACCCTAACATCTTCATTTATATCTAACTGCCTTGCATTTCTGAGCAAAACACAATTTTTCTTGAAGAATGTGCTCTTGCGTGCCCAAATATGCATCAACATTCACTTGCACATCACATATACATAGTTCACAAGAATATCTGACCCAGGCATGAGCTCCAGAGTAATTGTCTTCTGATATTAATTTCTTTTTCAGTCAATAATAGATAAGACACAAATTGTGGCTGATGTCATCAGAGTGCAAGAGTGTCACCCCTTCAGTTGAGATGTCAGGTCTCTGAGAGAGTCATGCTTCAAGCCTGCTGCCAGTCATCTCATCACCAGTGAATTTCTATATCCTTCTTTTGACATGGTCAGCTCACAGAACAAATTATAGAATATACTAAGGTAATGAGCATGTGGCATATAATATGTTTTAATATATGGAGGCTTAGCAATTTGAGAACTAGTACTAGCCTTATTTTGGCTACTTCTGTTTCTTACTATTCTCTCTCCAGGGTTTTAAATAATGTCTGCATGAACTGGAGAAGAATATGTCTTCTCTCTCTCTCTCCAAAATCATATCCTGTCTTAGAGCTGACGGGAAACTTCCTCGAGGAAAAAATAAAGCACATATTTTTAATTTTAACCCAGTACAATTCAGTACACAGCCACACGGTGCTTGTACTGTTTTCAAAATTGCAATTTTCTCATTAGTTATAAAGCAAAACCAAAATGATCCTATGGAGCTCTTCTCAGAATCAGAGTTGGAACGAACACGTGCCATTATCCTTTCAAAGCATGGTGTATTTTTATTGTTGAGATAGGCTCAAAGCATAAAACAAATTGTAAATCCTCGAGTTACTTGTTCTCTCATTGTAGACAATTTTGTTTCCAAGCAATAATCAAAGTCAATAAGGACAATCTGATAATTTTTATTCAGACCTGAACTCCAATATTGGATGTCCTGATGAGCCTCCCTTATCAAGAGCACATCAAATGTTGTTTTAGTATTAGAATTGGCCTTTACCCAAAAGCAGAAAGATGTTTTTGTTGTTAAAGCTCTGAAACTACTGGTACAAAGAAGCAGAAATATCCCATTGTTGTGTGGAAGGAGCTATACCAATGAGTACATGAAATACAGGCTAGGAATTGTCCACCCTAGATTTTAGACAGGTAATGAGTTGCTGATAGGCACAGAACTGCTGCTGGAGAACTTCAAATGAAATCTATCCTTTGATATTATGAAAAAGGAGTGGTTTGAGTAAGATTCCTAGATAACTCACCTCACTTGATTCCATCACCTCCTTTACTTTTTATTCCAGTTGTGGTGAAGAAGAGGAGAGGAAGAAACAGGATAACAGGAGGAAAAAGACATCTCTTGTTAGTGCCATGTAGACTTTTCTTTCAGAATTGCAGAAAATACTTAAAACCATTCTTGGTTTTTACTCTCTCTATAGCTCAAGTATGAAGTTTGGTGAACCCAGGGAATCATCTGCACAAGTTTTCTTTAACCTTTTCTGTGATGACTGTAACACTGCAGGTTCTTGCTCCCAGCTGTAGCACCCAGCTGTTCTAAATAATAGGGTGTTGCATGTGTCTAGCCAGGGCATAGCTAAAACTAAGTGATGCCAGGCTAGTCCTCATAGGCAGCACTCATCTTCTTTCAGTTTCAAGTAGTGTTGGAGAAGAACATTGCGTTCAAACTGCAAACAGAAAGAGTTTTGAGAGAAAGACCCATTTAATGGAGGGCTCTGCCTGCAAAAAAACCCCATCATGATATTTCCCAAAGTTCTAGTTCTAATGATCCAAGGTAAAGCTACTCTGCTGCACCATCTAGTGACAACGAGAACTGCACTTCAGACAATTGGTTTAATTAAAATATTACCCCTTTCCTTCAGCCTTATCTTTCATTAGTTACAGAGTTAAACCCCAGTGCCTTTGAAGCCACAGAAGACTTCCTGTTATCTTCAGTAGGCTGAGGATGTCATTAGTGCTCCTAAAACACTTTCAGTAATGCTGAAGGAAGAAAAAATTTCTCCTAATTCCAGTGATTCTTTCTGGCCATAGCACCACCATTCTGTGCAGAAATGATGCTGAGGCACAAAGTCCTGATGGAAATACAAGCCTTCCCAAAGCTGTGGTTGCTCAAATTTCAGGTTTTGCTTTGGGAGACTCCAGGGCTCATTAACTGCAGTTCATTTTGCCCTGTCCATTATATTAGAGGTGATACAAGTTTTGCACTAGGAAGCCTGTTTCTTTTATTGAACTCTCTTTACCATCAAACTGAGACATGCAAAATACTCTCTCTTGGATGGAGGTCTGCGTGTTTGTAACTTTGAGACCGAGCTTTCTCAGAACATGCAGTACCCCTAGTTAGAGATAATAGCTTTTTTAGAACTTAGCATTTGGCTTCATTCAATGGAAAGTCCTTGGATTTCTATGGGATTTTTTTTGTCTGTCAAAGTTATTCCACAGACAGCTGGATTCTCTAGCTTTCTCTGGACATCACATCAGGATAGCTTTGATGATGACAGGGCCATTGGATAAACAGCTAGCTCTGTACAGTTTATATGGCCAATATAAGCACATTTAATTCATATATTTCACTCCTGATTTTTCTCAGCTTATTGATTACAATAAGGTCCTCATAAATATATAATTTTTTAAATAATTGGTTCCACAAATTTCCCCAAGCATGTAGAAGAGGTGATTTGCTAAAGGGCTGTTTCATGGTCTGCCTAGGACTAGGAGTGACATACGCTGGGGATTGGCTAGGTGGCACTGGTGCATACTTATGTGGTACCACACAGACGTGACTGTTTATAACGGGATATTTGTTGGTTGTATTTCCTGGGATGTAATTGTTCATCTGGAGCTTGATGGTGCTATTGCTCTGTACTAATTATAGCACTGGTAAGGAAGAAGGATGCTTGTACTTGCTTCATCTTGAGTTCCCTTCTTTGTAAGCAGGATGTTTGCTACAGGAGGAAAGAAGTCAACCACTTTCAGATATTACAAGCCCACTGCTTCAGTGCTGATGGTTTCTATGTCTTTTATACATTTCTAAATATCCAACACATTCTGCAGGCTTTGGCTCTGTATTATTTTTCCACACCTGAAGTACAACCAAGAGTAGACAGAGCAGCGCTCTTGGCTCTGTGGTGTTGTATGCAAATCAAAAGGCAATAGTGAGTACCCAAAAATTTCGCCCCCCTTTTTTTTCCCCCTAGGAATAGCAGTGAATTTTATTATAGTGATATCTCAAAATTTTTTGCTCTCTACAACTCAAACCTCTTCCTTTAGGAACAGATTTCTCCAATTCAGAGACAGCAAATCTACCAGTTAAAGCTTTACTGTGCCACTGTAGGAGCTTGTCCTGGTGTCTTAAGGCACTAGTGAGAACAGTTGGCACTAATTCCACGTATCTATCGTGGCCAGGAAAAGATGAAGATATGTATAACATCTGTATGCAATGGCATTACCTTTGCTGGGTGTCTCTCCCTCTCTCACTCCCTGTTGCATCTGTGACCCACAGAAAGGGATTGCCTTTGTATGCAAGAGTCTGGCCTGTGCTGGACTTTGTCCTGACTACAGCCTCTGGGAACTAGAGAATATACATGAATATATAATAACAATAAGTTATCACTCAAATTCAGCAAGTGGAGAAAATAGTTAAAGGCAAACCTACACGAGTGATTGTTGCTGAATGCAGAACTAACTGCATGGAAAACTATATTCCGGAGGAATCCTTAGACAGGCCTGCAGAGTAATTCACTTTCTACTCCTCAAAATAGCATTTGCACTGTTCCCATACACCAGAACTAAACTGAATTTTAAGGAGGTTGGAATTACAGTTCTGTAGGATATACCCCAAAAAGAACGGAGTGATTTTGCATTAAGAATAGGACTGGGAGTGGGAGATGGAGGAAGAAACAGGTTCAGCTGCCAGCTTCCTGCTGCCAAAGGGAATCACAGCTGCCTGGTCTACTGAGCTACAGTATCTGGGTAACAGCATTTTGGAAATACGACACTCATTGACATTGTAGCTATTGCATACTCAGGTCTTGGTGGCTGCCATCCCCAGAGTGCCCCCCGACTCCCTGACTTTGAGCCAGGTGCTGAGCTGTGCTCTGAGGACCCTTGGGAAAGTGATGGTGCTATGGCACATGACATGAGAGAGCAGGAAATTCCTCAAAGAAAGTAACTTGAAAACAGCACAATCTGATCTAAAATGAGTAGCACAAATGCTGTTAAAGTGGCAGCAAAGTAATTATTTGCATTTTCTAATATCTGCACTTGTCTAGTACTCTCTGGAGTACAGCTTTACACAGTGCACCCACACAGCTACACACTCTCTCCATGCTCCCAGGTTCTGTATTTTGAACACTGTAAAATCCTTTCCTCTAGTTTTGCCAAAACAGGCTGACTGCATGAAGCTGTTTTAAGGTCCTCATGAGCTGTACTGTTTCTGTCTTTGCATTCCTCTCTGGGTTTCTCCAGCAGTGATAATTTTTGAGGCTGTTTACAATCTCCCTCCATACTTCCTTCTTTCAACATCTAGAGGTCAATTCTTGCCCCCAGCCCATGACGCCAGTTTCAATCTTCTGTTCCTTAGATTTTGAATAAACACCTCTGTTTTTTCCCAGGCTGTCTCTATAACTTGAAGGAGTCTGCCCATAAGTTTCTGCAGAGGTGCTTCTGCAAAGCCACCTCCTCTTGTCAATGAGAGAGTTCATATAGGTAATAAAATACATGAGATAAACTCACCCATCAAATAATGATTTATAAAAGCCATACAGGAGAAAATTAATTTAAATCATACTCTATGTAAATGCACTGTACAGAGCTGAAATCTAATTAACAAAGCCACTGAGACAGTACTGTTACGATTCTGCCAGTCCATATCCTGTATTATTATGATATAATGACATGTTGGTAGGCTGAAAAGCTAGCTGGTATCTACTTTTCACGGCTTTTTCTATGGCTAGCCTACTTCTGGTAACTTGTAGTGAGAAACCAAGATGACTTTTACAACATTGCATATCACGGGGCTCTCCTGGCTGTGGTAAAAACCTACAGCTTAAGCCTTTAATTGACTTTGTTGTTTGATTAACATCACTGCATCAGTCTGACTCATAAGGTCATGTGAATGGAGGAAAATAAATCCAGTTTCTCTTTGCAACATGGACAACTATTTCCTTCAACCAGAAGGGATCAAGAGTTACCAAAGAATTAATCTCTAAAGGTAATCGTTATTTTCAAACATTTATACAAATACAAAGGTGGAGGACACACCACTTGTGCATATGTGAGTTTTCAAGAGCCTAATTATGAAAATATAAGATTACATGGAGAGTAAAAGTATGACAAACACAACTGTTCGTAACCACTGATCCTTCAGGTCCTGCGTAAAATTTTCCAGAGTGTTAAACTGCTTGCAATCAAAGGGAACACATTTTTCGTGTTATGAACTTCTATTTTGTGATACAAGATGATGTCATAACTCTGGAAAATCAGTCCAAGATTCACTGGTATTTGTAGCACCCATGGGAGAGACACCAACCCAGGATAAAGATTACTTAAGACATCTGCTGTGGTACATGGGCATGCCTGATACAAAACTAAATTTTGCCAAGAAATATGCTAGATGGACAAAATTTTCTTGTGGGAGCCTGTGATCATTAAAGGAAAGCATAAACCCAACCCAGAGCATGCTATAGCACTCACTCAGGCATGTAGACTGGCAGATGTGATTGCTTTATATTCTTTACTGGGACTTACCTCAAAAAGTGCCAAATTTGTTCTAAATTATGCAACAGTTGTGGAACTCCTGCGGGCATTATTACATGATAACTTTAGTTTTTGTGGACAACTGTTTCCAAGTCTTGTTTGCAACTAGTTCAAGAGCTGGACTGCTAGAAATTAGCACTTTGGACAACCCCCTTTTTAACTGTAGGTGCTTCACACTGTGGTTTTGATGCAGTGTTCAGATGCATGAAATGAAGCCCGAAAGAACAAACATTTCAGTATTAAGTAAAATAAAATCAATGTTTTGCCATTTAAAAAATCCTTTGCTTCTGTCTAGGACACTGCATATGTATTGTGGATCAAAATTAATTTTCTCTTAAAGACAATATCATTGTCAACAGATCTCAGTGGGCAGCACCTCAAAATGCTACTGTAGATCTCTTGCACTTTCCTCCTAATTGATAATTCATAAAGTATATTGAAACAATTTCTTCTATGAAAACTCTAAATTGAATATACAAAGGAATTAAAAGTGTCTGTTAAGGCTTATGTGGTAAAGGATATACTCCTTCGTAGTGTTGCCTCTGTGTGTTGTATTCTTTTGTTTTATACTCAAACCAACTCATATGTTCTGTGTCATTTGGGGTTAAAGTAAACCTGACACTTCGAAGTTGCTGTATTTCTACCACCTAGATGGATATGCACAAATCCTCTTCTTGAACTGTAGAAGGGTGACCAAGGCTTCCCTCATCACAGGCACAGGAGCCATTCTGTCTAGAAACAGAGTTTAGTTTGCAGAAAACCTCTAATTTCCTTCACAATCCCCTGCCCGAGTAGAGGTACCTCTTCTGCCCTTCACTGCCCCTGCTCTCCCTGCAGCAGCAACCATTCAGTCCTGCTGAGGTCCTTGTCCTTCACGCCTCACACATCTCTGCCTGCACAATTTACTGTTGGATAAATATATCTGCTGCACTCCTGCATGTTGATTTCTTCTGGCAGCTCCAGGGAGGATGTGAGTCCCCTTTGGTCTCAGATAATACTTCAGGGAGGTGTTTCTCTGGGGTTCTCGGTCAATCTGGAGTACTCTTCGTGCTCACACCTGTCACAGCACACACACTGTGATGACTGAGGACATTCTCTTGCTGCTGGGCTAATGTCCCACATCCCTGCTGAAGTCTGTGTTTCAATTATTAAACTACTTCCACAACCCTCTAAACATCCCCTCCAAGAGTTTGTTCCACTGTAGAACTTTGCTACATTTAATCAGCATTCCATCCTTCCTGACCTGTGTACCAGTCAATCTTTCAGCAGCTATTAATTTTGAATTACCTTAGAATTCATCAGGTGGCTAAGACGACTCGAAGCAGGAAAAGGTGATGTCTTAGATTACTTCAGGGCCTATTGTCTCTGGCCCTGCATTTAAATTGCACAGTCCAGTGGATGGACCTTTTCAACTCTGCATAAAACTTCAGGGTGAAAGAGGTTTCTGACTGTGATTTTGCCTAGTGCCTTGTGCACAGAACATGGCTGCAATAATCTGTTCTCCATGTCACTTCCCAATCCCTCAGTGCAGATGCTATGGTGGAGACACAGGAAAGAAAAAAGACCCAACTACTCTGAACCTGTTTAAATATAACCACCCTTTAAATAGAAAGATGCAATGAGTTCCCGTATTGTGTGTTCTCCTGAATTTAGGGCTTGACTAATGGGTTCTGACATAAACTACAACTCTCAGCAGAAAAACTGCTTATTTAGCCTGGATGGAGCAGCCTCAAGAGAATGACTACTACAAGCCATAACATCACCAACACTGGCTGATCCTTGTCATTTCGTCACGCGCCTCTCACCGCACGATGCTTTGTTGGTGATGTTTCATCTTACAGTGATCCATCCCCCAAGGTGCAATCTCCTGCTGGATGGGAGAAGTCTGCACCAGGACTTTATTTCATTCCCCATTGTTCTGTTCAAAAGAGGAATATTTTAGTTTGTTGTGGCACTCTTACTCTGAATCCTGCACACGGTAAAAGGACTAAAATTCTGAGCAGCAATATGTCCCAAATGAAATAGGATGGGGTGAAGGAAACAGTGTGATCCTCTTTAACAATGTGATCCTAGATATCTACTGACTTAAATATATGCTGCTAAAGACTGACTGGTGGCTAATTTGTTCTGGGTTACTTCTAGGAGATTTTCCTCAGGGAGAGAGAATAACTGTGCCTGTGTCATATTATAACAATCTAAACCAATATTATATATATATATATATATGCCTGAATACTTTGGGCTTCTGGGTGTTTTTTTTTTTTAAGCTGGAATCCTATATGCCTATCTAAGGTGTTACAGCTTCAGCTTGCTTTTAGCTAAGCCTTTTCCCTGACAAAAGAGCACTGGGATTCTGGCTGCAAAGCACAGCTGTTGGAAAGCCACCCCTCTAGTGGCCAGATTCTGTAGGGAGCTTCCAGCAAGTTGCACAAAAGCAAATATCTGCAGGCTTGGGGTTTTGCGTCTTTTTTTTAGGTTCGGCAATAAAAAAAAAATTAAAAAGTCACATTCGTGTTTAAATGCAGTGCTACCTAAATTAAAATAATGGGGGAAATACAGTATTGTTTAGTTTCCCAGTCATGAAAGTATTGTAAACATTAGAGCTGGATTGATGCACTTCTTGATGACTTGAAGTGGTTTTCATAAATGAAGTCCAAATATGTAATAGCTGCTCTCAATTTTCTATGAGAAGATTTATTCAAAAATAAATTTAGCTAAGGGGAAAAAAGAGACAGATTTGAAAGCTGAGTTATTGCCAAGAACTCAAACATTGAAGCAGCCAGTCCCTTTTGAGACAGCTGCAACATTTCATGGTGTAAAGTCAGCGAATTTCCACAGGCCCTGCTGCCAGAGACCACAAAATGGTTTCAAACAACGGCTCACTTCATGATATTTTTGTTTTTTAAAAAAAGTGTCCTTGTGCTGCTGAGTGGGCAGTGTGCGCTAAGTTAGCAGATTAATGAAAATGTTTCACTGGCACAAGATTTTGATTGCCCCAGTGCAAAATTGCTTGCAGATTGGAAAACAGCATGTTTCATTTCAAACTCATTCTCTTCCCATACATTAGCACTTGTCAATGTAGCCATTAAGCACAGTCAGTGCAGAAATTTAATTACAAAACCATTTATTTTATTGAAAGAAAAATAAACCTAAGCTACCTCAAATGCATTAGGTGGGTTCAAAACATGTTCGGCTGATAACACCCAAGGGTAGAGAGGCTGCTGTAAGAATAATGTTCCTTTCATGTGTGGTGGGGACTCAATATTAGAAACAGCTGCCTATAAGTCATTCTTTATTTAAGTTCTATTATGAATTAAAGAACAACTGATTTAATGAAGGAACTTTTTATATCAGAACTTACTCAGCTGTGGTGTTCACTCTGTCTTCCTTTAAGAAAGAAGTTAGGTTTTAAATGCTAAATAGGTGAACTGAATGATACTTTTTAGTGAATACTTTTTTTTTCCCTCTTTTTTTCTTTTGCTCGTGTTAGCCTTTTGTTCTCCTAATGCTCAAAGAATGTAAGGTCTGCGGTATTAAAGGAAGTAACAAAAATGTGCTAAACACATCAAAAGTAGAAAATCTGTATCTTATTTATGCCACAGAATTTTACACTCTGCATGTCTTATAGGCATTTGGAAAGGCCCAGGAATAAGGATTTCTAACAAAATGATAGATGTGGGTCAAGCAGCACTCTGATGTCATGGTACATATTGCCTCTGTCTCACTACTAATGAGCTGCCAATAACAGGTCTGTTTTACTGTTCTGCTTGAAGAAGAAAAAAAGGAGTTATAACCTCAGTGGTTTGGACTGATTTGTCAATTTAAGCACTCTTTTTTACCCTGTCTGAGATATCTACCCACAATTTCTTGCAGACATACACTCATGTAGTCCACCCAGCTGAAGAGCCTGGAGCAGGAGATGTGCATGGTCGGCAGCACCATGGGATGGATGGCAGACAGAGAGACCACTGCTGCTATGGGGAAAACCACAGCACAGAGAGAAAGCTTAGTGGCAGACACGATGTTTGCTACGAAGAGAGTGGCTCTGTCTAACATAATGATTCCTCCTCACCACAGTCTTATGCCCAAGCCACCAACATGACTTTGCCTCGTATGTGCAGGGTGGGAGGAGGAGGTGGAGTCCTCCCACATCCCAGACAGCCAGTGCCTTCCACACGACTTTGATCACCTCCTGCCTTAGCCAGGCATGGAAACAGATGCTATTAATGAATATAAAGGTATTTCATACAGCCACAACACTGCATGCAATGTCTTCCTAAGCTAGCCAGCATTATCATGTCAGGTTCCATAGCATTGCCTTTCATTAAAATAATTAACAATTAAATGCACTCCTTTGTTTTACATCATTTCCTTAAAACACCTGTTTTCACTTTTTTCCAAGTTTACTGTAAAGAGAAATACTCTAGATTTTTCTCTTGATTTTTAAAATCTATATTTAACTTTATTTGTGCATTCTTCTCTCCACCACCAGAAGTGACAAAGAGAGGGACACAAAAACCTCCTCACCTGCACCCTGCACTGCAGCACTACAGATGATCCAGCATGACAGCACGAATCTGTCAGCCCTACCCCTCCT
The DNA here is from genome assembly GCA_013397175.1 of Platysteira castanea. Classification (NCBI taxonomy): domain Eukaryota; kingdom Metazoa; phylum Chordata; class Aves; order Passeriformes; genus Platysteira; species Platysteira castanea. Next base: position 700,964 of record VYXC01011369.1, read on the forward strand.
GGAATAAACATCCAACATTTTCCCATCTTGCCCTGCCCCAGAGTGTGGCAGAGGGTAGGTGCTGGAGCCACTGATGCTCCAAGCAGAGGTAACATATCCCTCCTACATCTTGTACATCTGCGTTTAGGAGAGCTCTGTAACAAAATACCTACTGCACCCATTCACACACAACTGGGCACAACGTACTGAGCAGATAAGAACCCAGCACACTCCAAGGGCGACATTCCATACCTGAATCAGGGTATTATTTGTACCTGGATTTTGCATTTATTAATCAGATAAGTTTTCTCTCTCCAGTTCTCCTAGAGAATTGGCACTAAATAGTCTCAAGACTACCTAGGAAAACCTAGACTGGGATTTCTGCTGGGTTATCAAAAATGCATATATCAGAGTGGAAGGGAAAAAAATACAAAAAAATAGGAAACAACCCATCCCTGAGTTTAGTTTCTGAGTTGAAATCTATTTGCAAGGGAGCTGATGGGAGAAACAAATTCTGTCAGAAGATATGCAGAGCATGAGGCTTGAGGGAAAGCCAGCACCAGGATACCACAGGGGATGCTCCCTGGAGATTAGGAAGTGTGCTGTGTGTTGGAGCTCTTCTGAAGCATCCCATCTCACTCCATAAAACTGCCTGCCAGCATCCTCCCTCCCTTGAGTCCAGCATCAGGGAGAGGCTGATGGGCTCAGCTTCTCCCTGAGTACATCCTGCTGTGACAGTTGGGGTTTGGTTGGTTTTTGGTTTTGGTTTTTCTTTTTTTTTTTTTGTACTTTGGCATAAATGGTTTCCAAGAGCTGTTTGAATACTACCTTGGAAAGCTGCTGAAAAGGAGACTGTAGCACAGGATGCCACAAGGGAGACCTGCAAAATAGAAACCTAGAATTAAAACAAATGCCCCTTTTGTTTATTCCCCAATGATCACCTGCAGAAGTTTCATCTTTGTGGACTATTTGGGGTTCTCAAACTTACAAAATAGTCTCCTGGAAGTGTGAGATGAAAGACAGATGAAGAATAACTGAAACATCATTAACACAAAATAATTTTTCTGGAATGGAGCAATTTAGTCCATTCCCCGACTTCCTAGCACTTCTCCATTTTAACTTTTTCTGAACCGTTCCAATTAAACTCCTGTCTGGACAAACCTTTTGTTAGTCATCTCTACAATGAAAAGGAGCTTTCACTTTTAAAGGCTACGTGTATTTCTCTCCTAATATTCTTAGGCACAAACATCTGCCTCTTTTAGGGATTTAGAAATTTTCTATTCCTAGTATCTGAACTTCTCAAAAAAACTTACGGTGCACATCTGAGGTAGTGAAATCTCATTTCCATTTTACAGATGAAGAGAAAAAGAGAGTAAAATGAGATTCTATGTTTTTCCCAGATCTGGAAGTCTACAGAAAAGTCTGAGGCTGCACTAGGCTCCCCGGACTATCTTTTATCTCTGTCAGCTCAAAAGGGATTTGGAATAGGAGTTATCCTAGATTTACAGGAAAAGCAGCCTCTGTTATCCTAAATTTGGGTACTCCCTATGGTACTACGGTCCCTGAGTTCAATCCTTATTCAAGACACACAAGTGAAAAGTAAGCCCCGTACTGAGAGTCATTACAGTCACTCAAAGTACACTGAAGTAGAGCACACCTTTTCATGTACTGAGATTCCCTGTTCTACAACTCCACTTACCTCTGCCCTATGATGTTATTTTTTTCTTCTTAATGTAACGTGAGAAGCAATATAGAATGAGAAAAGCCAGAGAAGAAAAGTTGCAAAGACTTTTTCAGAGCCTCAAAGGAAACATGGTATAATGAAATGAAACCAAGCACAAGCAAATATGCAATGTGCACGTGCCTACAGTAATGGGACACCTTAGGATCTAATTCTTCAGTCCAAAGAAAAATAATCTGTTTCTCTTAATGCATTAAGGAGTAAGACACAATAATCATCATAATTCTTAATGTAGAGTAGAAAAATGGGAAGGATTACCATGGCGGGAATAACATTTCCTCTGTCAGCATTCAGAGAAAATGCCACAAGGAAAATGGAGTATTGGGATGCTGATCTCCTGCAGACACCACCCACAGTTGCCTGTGCCTTCACACAAACCCCAGGTGTACATAAGAGCAGCTGCCCAGCCTGCATCAGAGGTGTGAGCACTGCCAGAGCCGTCTCAGGGCACAGACTTCAGCCAGAAGTGGTGGGTACCCCACCAACAGGGGATGTGGAAGACACACAAAACTGTGGACAAGTATCTGCATCCGCAGCTTCAACCTGTGTGTGGTTAAAATGATCACTTCAGCCTGTCTCAAGATCCAGGGGAGAGATGTCAGCTCCATTATGTTTACCTCTCTAGACTCTCATAAAATAAATTTAATATTTAAATCCACTGTGCCCTACAAGCAGCTCACCTTGGAGAATTGTCCAGACAAAACAAGGGAGAGCTGCCCACTCCAACCTACCACCTTCTCCAATGCATGCAGTGCTGCATCTGTAAAATACCTCATCCAGATGGGTAAAAAATTTAAAAATTGAGACAGCATGAGTGTAAACATATTCCCACAACACATGAAGCAGGGACAAGTGGACAAGTACTTGACTACATGAGTTTCACAGCTCACTGGGTGTCATTCCAAAAAGCATCTGTCACCGCCACAGGCAATGAATTTTGAAAACAACTCTATTTTGCATCTCAGTTTAACAGGATCGCACAGCTGCCGACAAACTACCTAAACTGAGAGACCCAGCAAATACGTGCCTTACCTCTCCAGATCTTGTCCCTGGTTATATTATCAGTGACAGGAGTGACAATGTTGCTAGGATGGTGTTAGACAGCACATTCACACACAGATCTGACTTGTCAAATCAGTACTTTCTGCCTGAACTTTTATACGGTTCTATTAAGAGTAATTTCTTCTTCTTCTTCTTCATTTTTTTTTTTTTTTTTAAATACTAAACATATCTCACTTGAGGTTTGTAAACTTTTACCCATTTCAGTAATTTCAGAAGAGCAAGTGTGGGATTAGAAAATATATTGTGTCTTGTGAGAAAAACAGAAACCACTTGCTGCCTCCATGCTGAGATGTAGGTACAGGAGAGGTGTTTATAGCAGCTAAAAATCAAAGAGGAGGGGGAGAAGAGCAAAGAGAGTGGCCTCCTATACCACTGGGAATTTGGCTGCAATAGCATTGGGATTTACTCCTACCTACTTATTATTCTTAGATGTAGGAAACTATTGCACTGAGTGCCATATTAATGCATAGCAAGACAGAATCCCATAAGGTAAGGAATTAAAATTTTAAAAGAAAAAGGATGGCAAAAGAAACAAGACACAGAGAGGTAAATTAATTAGCTTGAGTTCAGCCATCAGAAACAAATGCCACATTTCTATTCTCCAGCATTCATTCTTCTGCAGTAGGTAATTCTTCCATACAGGCCTGTTTGAGGGCATTCACTGAATTGTGCTGAGGAGCTGTCCCTTAGCCAGAGACCAAGGAAATAATTAGAATTTAACCATGGACAAAATTACTGATTCAAGCCATTTTAGCCTACTTTCAAAAAAGAATATGTAACTTTTATATTAATTTAAGTAGCAGCTGGGTTTATCCTTACCAGTGTACCTGCAAAATTATTGCGGAGAAAGAATCAAGATGGGTCACTGTTTTTCATAATAAAAGACTAAATTAAATTTGTACATTTTTATCCCAAAGAGCCACTGTCTCCTGCAGAAATGGAGTGTTGTTATTCCTACCACCTGCCTTGGCTGACAGCACACAGAGGTGCTGGACAAGGAGGAGGCTTAGACAGTAACCTCAAACTTGTAGGTTTGTCTAAAACAGAAGGGACAATCCAGGCAAGGCATCCTGTGGCTCTATTAACCCATGTATACCTTTAACTGTCCAAATACCCTAATATATTTTTGCAGTGCTCACCTCTGAGATGTTTTGGCTCCAGTTGTACAGAGATCTACTTTGATGCCTGTGAGGGAGGAGAAAGAAGGGAATTGAAGAGTCAAAGGAAGCAGCGTGGTGGCTTGGATTGATTCCTACTCAACAGCACACATTTTCTTGTTGCAAACACTGCTGGTGGGTGACATAGTAAAGGGCTGGGTTGTGGCAGTCCAAGGACTGTGAAACTGCCCACACACCTGAACACATCTCTGTTTAAAAAATCTGTTTTAGTTGCTAATGTTTTTTCTCTTACCAACAGTGTGTTCTGGTTTGATCTTGATTTTGGGCCCAACTGGGAATTCAAACACCTACTAGAGCGTATCTTCCAGAACACTGTTGTAGTAACATCAGTTTCTACCCTACAAACAGGATAAATATGAAACTTGAATCATCTTTCTACCCTATGAGCCAGAGACACATCCCTTTTTAATACAGAACAGAAAATATACTTGGTTTTGTTCATCATTCTTCTAGGCTGTGAGGCATTATTGCCCATTTAAAATATGTGTATGTTAAGATTTAATCATGTATTGAAAATTGCCAAGTCTTCTTCTTCCTAGCAGCTGCATAGCAAGTTAACACTTCAGTTTTTCTGAGAGACTCTCTGCATCTGTTAGTGGTCTTTGGTTAAATTGCGACAGAAAAACTAGGTTAAAAAAGAACAACCTCTGCAGAAATGAAAACGATGTTTGCAATAATTGTCTAATGATGTTATTTTCTGCTTCTGTGCTTGGAATTGTAGCTTGGATTATACAAATGCTTTACAGGGGGGTAGTAAATTGTCATTCTCTCCATGGATTTACAATATCAATCTTGGTAATTTGTTAGTTACAGTGTATGTAATGTGATATTATTGCTCATGTTACACAAGAGGATTACACGGCTTACTAAATAAAGCAGTGGTCTTTCCATTAGGGACCATACTTCCTTTCAGACTGATGCCAGGACAAGTGAAATAAGATTGGTGATCTCAGCCCTAGGACCATCTCTGGTGAATACAGACTGAGATCCCCAAACGACTAAAAGCACAGAGCCAATCACTCATCTCTCTCATCTTGCTCCTAACACCTGGATTCCAGATTGTTACATTCTATATTCATCAGCTGTTGAAACACGTTGATGTGTGGTTTTCCAGTGCAAGATTTACCTTGTCCCAGATTTGTACCTATGCTCCTGTTAGTTTATTAGAGGCCTATGAAATTCTATTCAGGTTGTATAGGGGGATATTTGATTAGTCTGTTTGACAGGTTTCAATATTTTGCAGTTTGAAAATTCATCCTTATTTCATCTCTGACTTTCAAGAGAAGAAGATACTGTTATTACTGTGTTGGATGATTGATGCAAATCAGCTGATAAAAGGAGAAAAAGCTACTAAAATCTGCAGTTCTGTTTGAGTCTAACTTTATTCCTTACAGCACTTTATCTCTTAAAGTTCTTTCTGTGATGTTCTGCTGCTCAGCCTAAAATGCCTTTTTAAAGATTTTATTTCACTTCTCACTGATTAAATCCTTTTCCTCTGCCCATGAAGTTTGTTCTTTTTTAATTATTTGCACTTAACTGTCTATGGTTGTCTTGTCTTTCCTCCCTGTGATTAATTGTAACAGTGTTTTCTGAGCTTTGGCTGGCATTTCAATATATTTCAGGGGGAGTGGGTCCTACAAACCAAACATAATATCCCAGATGTAGCTGAATGAAAGAGAATGGCATCTTAACCACATAGAATCAAACTGTTAATGTTTATCTTTATTTTATTGTTTTCCTCATTCTAAAACTTTTGAATAAATTTTGCATTGACTAGAAGTGTTGCACTGACAGCTTTAAACCTGCCAGTCTCTGTTTATCTGCATAACAGTAAAGCTCAGCATTGTTCTGTCAGTCTAGATCAGCCCTGATCAGAAGGGACTTTATTTGTGGCTGAAAGACTCGCATTTGAGTGAAGTCAGCCTAGCCATAGACCCCTTAGCACTGGTGACTTTTGGTAACTCTCAAGCATCTACCAATCCTTTGCATAGCAAACTCAGTGGGAAAATTAACGGTGCACAGATTTTTCAAAAATACCTACGTAATGAAAGACACGGGGCACATTTAGAGCAAGGGCTGACCTTAAGGTCACTCTAAATCACAAACTCACCACTTGTTTCTACAGCAAGCCTCCTAGGCTGACTCCCAGCACTAAGCCTGCACAAGCCTAAGACCCTGGTGTGGTCCCTGTGCTGAGGCCAACCCACCCCTGCTTCTGTATTCACTCCTCCCACTGTCGTGTGGTACATCCGAGCACTGGAAGCCCATCAGTGCCAGTCCCACAAAATCCCTCTTCCCGATTTAGGACTCATCCCTTCTTTTCCTCCTGAAAGCTTTTTGTGGGCCAAACCTGGAAAGGCAAATCAACAGTCCGTTCCCTGTTTCAACAGCTTTGCTTGCCTCAGACTGCTTGAGGACACTCCTTGGTGAAAACTCTAATAATAAATGGGCCCTAAAACCAAACAATAGAAATTTTGGATGTGATTTGTGGCGTTCATTTGAAAACAAAACTCTACTCCATTCTGTGCAGCCTTTTAAAGTTCATATATATTTCTGGGGAATACTGCTCCATGGCACAACCAAAATAGTAATAAAACAAACAAATAAATAACACATGGCCCCCAGTTATCTTAAGACTCTACTGACAGAGGCAGAAGAGGACCACTTGCTTGAATAAGTGAGCTTTTTAGATGAGACAGCCGAATTATTTGGAATGGAGCTTTGACTGCCTATTTGTTTTAAGTGGACAATAATGTCTGTTAATCACTAACTTCTGGTTACCACTGACCAAAACTACTTGAACAAATAACCTGGAGGTCCAAGTATCTGCATTCCATTACAAGCTCCAAAAGCCACTTAATCACTTCACCACAAATACTGCAGCTGCTGTGCAATGTGGCAGAGACGGACCTAACGAGCAGTTTCAGCAGCTTTGGTCTGGCTTTGTGCTTTGCAAAAACACAGGCATGAGAACAGGCAAGAGATGGGCAATTTGTGAATGCTTTCTGCATTTTTTTTGTTGCTGCTAAAAGAGAACGAGAGCTCTCTGAAGCTGAGATGAGTGGAAGCAATACCAGCCCACTGGGCAGAGGCGGTGTGTGGCTGGGTTGGGGCTCAGGGTCTGTGCTGGTTCGTTGTGGCTGCTGTCACCAGATCATCTCTCCATATAGGCCAGAACACGAGGGACAGGGAGAGGCCTGCATCTGGAAGGAAGCTGAGGAGCAGTTGGAGATCTGAGATTACAAAATATAATTCTGAGCCGAAGGAGATGGTGTGGTCCTAGTGTTCTTCCACTTCCCTCCTGCCCCCACCTGGAGATTGTCTCCAGAAAGGGGCAGACCCAACACACAGCAGCAACCGTGGGTGGCTGCTCTGAGGGGCTCTTGGAGGCAACACCAGCGGTGCCATGCGGAGTCCCACTGTCCCCATCACCCTGAGGTCACGGCTCAGAGGCAGTGGAGGTGACCCCCTCTTAGACACCACTGAGTCTATTGGTGACCCCCAAATCAAACAAATGTCAGGGAGAGATGGGGGAGGATAGAAACCCACTCCCCAGAGATGTCAGCTGAGGTCTGACAGGAGCACTTCCCACAGTTTATTGCAGCCACAGACCCCACATGCCTATGTAAGGTAGCAGGAAGAGGAGGAGCAAGGTCATCCTCCTAAAATCAGTTCTGTAAAAGGATTATTGCTTTATGCAGAAGAGATGTGGGAGTGAGAGTGATAGAGCTCGGGAGTTTCGCTCCTTGAGATTTTACAAGGGAGCAACGACGAGTGTAATTACTGGGCTGAAGCTCACAACAGAACTTATAAATTCATTGTCAGTGCAGTTGACTCCATTCCCAGATTCTTAACTCTAGTTCAGTCTTTTCCCTCCATTCACAGGTACAAATGCCTCTGGCTTTGTGGAAGTGACTAGAACAGAACTGACTTGCTAGTTTTTACCCTAAGAAACTGTTGGTAGCCTACAGGTAGAAATGAAAAGCATGTCAGTTGAGATTTGGGTAAAGTAAGACTTGTACAGCGTTAAGGAGGTTTAAGTGCTCAGATCTGCAAATTAGCCTGGTCTTTGTACTTTTCTTGCTTTACCAAAAAATCTAGAGTGAAACTTGCCATTCTGGGTTATTTCACCCTCAATCACATGCACAAATGAGGCTTTGGGCACACACCTTCCGGGTTTTTTCCAGGCGGTTTCAAAAATATGTGCAAAGACTGAGAGAGCAGGTACCAATCATTTAGAAATCCTTAGTAACAAACAGTGTTAAGACAGTCAGTTTAAATTAGTTGATACAGCACAAAAACATACCAGATTTTTTTTCTATGGTGTATTGGTGATTAATATCTTAGGAGCAGAAACATACGTTACAGTCCAGCCAGTATAATTTAAATAATGTTATGGCATTATCTTGGCAAGGAATGTTCAGGAAAGTTTACTTACTGTGAAATTATCTACAACTCTGAGTTTTGACAATTGCTTAGTGAAAACTTCTGCATTATAAGATTGGGTTTCATTTTCAAACAAACTGCAGCTCATAATCAAACACCATTTATAACACAGGAATTGACAGTAGTTCTCCGTGGGTTCCACCAGGATATAAAAAAGGTGATGTCTCCAAGATGGCAAAAATGCTTCTAATAGAGACAGCAAGATATGTCCGAAGGCTCTTTTTTCTGAGCACCACAGAAAATCAAGTTGCCAAGGCTAGGCAGGTGGGATGGGAAAATCTTTTCCTCCAACACACTTTCTCCTAAAGGCATCAGGAATCATTTTAGTCCATGTATCTCAGGAGACTGACACAAAGTCCCTTTGAGTCAAGGGGAGGATTTTTATTAATATCAGCAGGCATTTGCTGGGGAGCCAAAAGCCTGTGTGAATTAAATCAGTGAATCAGAAATGGAAGAAGATGGAGCCAGGCCCAGGCTGGACTTCAGGAAGTGACAGAGTGTGATTCAGTCAAAGGAATGAAGCCCAGAGCCCCAGCTTCAGCATCTCCCCCTCTCTAATCCCTTCATAGGCCGCTGCAGTTGGATATACTCAGGGACTCAGCTTTTAGGGGTGCAAATAGCACTTTCCTCGTTCTAAAAAAACAACTACCAGCCACCCCTGTCTCCCAAACCAGGAGCTACATCAATAGTTCTCCAGGCTTTGCCATACTTTATAGGTTTAAGTAAAGGCAAAAGTATCTGGAGTCCCAAGAGAGACAATTTTCAGGTCACAGGCAGTATCTTATGCTATATTTCCAGCTAAAACACTCAAAAATACTGGTTTCTTTCTAATTTTCCAGTGGGAGCACAAGGAAGCATGCCACAGCAACACAGTCCTTCATAAAATTAGGCCAATAATAATATTTTTTAAAAAGTTTTGTCAGTGGTTTGTTCATATCTTCTGCAGAAAAAGACAGAGAATGACACGTCCCTTATGTCAAAGCTGCCAACAGCAATAAAACCAGTATGAAATACAGGGAGTTTTTAAGGGGGTGTTTTATCAGCCTTCTTCCCTCTGCCTATTTTCCCAGGAGATTACAAAACAAAGCACTAAGATGCAGAATGGGAGGAGCTGAGGAGAAAAAGGCAGATCTCCAAGGTATTGCCCATCCCAGCCCACTGCTCAGTGACAGCTCCCACCTTGCCAGGTGAGGTGGTGGGTTCCTCATGGCTCCCCAGCCTGCCTGAAGCACACATCCAAACACCTCAGAGGATGTGGTGAGAGCCCATCTCCTGTATTTGCATGGGACAGGCTGGACCAGGAAGCTCACCACAAGACTGAAGGTTGAATGCTACCTTCCTAGAGCATGGTGCTGCTCACGTACCCATCCACTAGGGAAAGGCAACCCATTCCTGGCAGTCTGCAGGCTCCAAAAGGGAAAGGCTCCCTAGAATCAGAGAGACTTCTTTTATTGACACCATGGAGAAACCGGGTATAATGATGTCATCATGTGTAAATGCTATAATAGGTGAACCTCAAATGGCAAACGCAGTTTGTACTGAACTGGTTGCAAGTGCTCTGAAAAGACTGTGGAGCTTTAACTCGCTCTCAAGAATTACTACTGAATTTTTGAAGTGTGGTTATTTTCAGAAATGTGAGTCAAACAGACTTGACTAGATGGGGGTAGCAACATAAAGTGCATCCTCATTTACATTAAAAAGTAATTGCTTTCTCTAGTGGAAAAGTTAAGGAAGCAAAATGTATTGTTTAAAACTACACTTGATTAGCTGAGACAGAACTTTACATGTGCCAATTTCTACATTTTACTCCTGAGATATCCATCTTTACTAGTAACATATTTTATGGGTTTATTAAAAACATCGCGTTGTCTTATCCTACTTAACTGCAAATAATTCAAACAGAATGTTGGAATATTTCCCTTGCAGCTTGTAAGAAAAAAATGTTATCTTTCCAAAATGGTTGTTTTAGAAAAAAGCCTAAATATTTCAGAAACTATTTCCATAGTCAAGCAAAATCTAACACACAGTGGAAATACAATTCCTTAATACTTGTGCATCTTCACCTGACAAGTTGTTGTACAACAGCTTCCCCTTTTTCAGAGGGGCTTTCTGGAAAAGCTCTGGCTTTAGAGTACATTGAATGCCATCTGGCTGCAGAGCCTGCCCACAGAGGCAACTCTCATGCCTACAGAGTAGCAGAGAACTTCAATTCCAATCCAAATATTTTCCCTTCCAGGCAAGGCATTTTAGCTTTTTTACTAACATAAATAAACAAAAAGCAAATACTTCTGTAAAAGAAATCTCACATCATCAGAATTAGAGCTGTGTAAATGGTTAGATTTTTTGGTAGTCAAATAAAAATACTAATAGGAATAAAAATACTAATTAATTTTCGATCTTGCTAAGTTTATTTACTAACCTACTTGTCACACTTATTTGTAGAAGATCAAACCACAAAATATCAAAATTTCCTATTCATTGAAAACCTTGGGTGTTGACCTGCTCCATCCATGAAACAGCTACCACAGCCTGGCTTCCCATTAATAAAGCTCAGAAGAGGCAATCACCAAACCAGGATAATTTTAAATACTGCTGTTGAAAACACCTTTCAGTCGAACTCTGAAACCCTGAGATGTGAGTGCTGTGGTTAATTCCAAGTTTACTGATTGGAAAAGAACGTCTAAATCATGCCATTCATAAGAAATAAAAATCTACTTGAAATGAGTCCAAGACAAATGTTTTTTATATACAGGCTCAAATCTAGATTTTGAAATCATGCAAGACTGTTAAGTCCAATCAGTTATTCCTTCCTCACAAGCACCATTTTCAAGCATAATTTCATTCCATTTTATGAGTCTCCCAACATTCAGTGACATTTCTCTGTAAACATATGTTTAGGTCATGTGGAGACAAGTATGACATTTATAGCTTCATTCGAGATTAACTATATGAAATAATTAATGTACAATGAACAAATGCAACCCCAAAGCTGAAGGTCAGACCCCATTAAACGTATCACTCTTCATACTTACAGGAGCCCCCATTAACTTGTACAGGATATCTGAATTTTTTGCTATCTGTTCCTCACAGTGGGGGCCGGGGGTTTTGTTTGTGTTTTAGAAGTTAATCAGCCTTTTGTGGCAGTAACTCCAAAGTGAAGTGTTACCTGGTGTGCCAGGAATGTCCTGTTTTCTTTTGAGAGGAGGCTGCCAAGGTACTGCATTACCATCATATGCCTTTCATAACCGCTCACTATTATCAGCTTCTCAGTTTCATCTCTTGGATCAGCAGTAATTTCTGAAAACTCTTTATTTTCTTTGCTAGCCCAGCAGAGGCCTGTCGCAGCACACTGGATTGCACCAGCAAACAGGCCCACTGGAGCAGCAAAATGCTTGCCCCTCCCTAGCCTTCTGCACCCCTGTGTGGGCACTGCTGGGGGTGCAAGGCTGGATCACTCGAAGAAGAGCAGGAAAGATGGGCTGCTTCCCATGCCATATGTAGGTTTCATCTGCTGCCATGGATGGTGCCCACACTGCAAAAATACTGCCCCAGGGCAAATAAATTGCTGCTGTACTGCACCAGGCTGCAGCAGACAGCAGGTAGGCTGGCAATATTTTTCCCAGGAAAGGATGATTTCATTGCCTTGTAAAAAAAATTGAAATCTTCTTCCCTACACTTTGCAAAACAAAGAGGAGAGGAGCAGACCAAAAAGACCCTGCATACTCTGTACCAGGCTGGGGAAACCTTTCCTGTTACAGCTGCAGAAGAGGAGAGCTGAGAACCCACTTGCAAGTGCCAGCAGAGAGAGTTGGAGTTGGTTTGGGAGAGCAGGATGCAGTCTGGGTGTCATCTACTGAGACCTGGGGCAACCTCTGAAGTGCACTGGCTGCTTGGAGGCTGCTGGCACCAGGGAGCACCTGCCCCGAGAGCCTTGCTGGAGTGCTCACCTCCTCTGCATCTGTGCTGTCCAGTGAGCCAAGAGTTGCTCTTCTCCCACCGCCTCTTCACTGCCCATGCCTGGGACACAGGCTGAATGAGCAAGAGCATAGCTCCATTCCCATCGGGAATCTCACCTATCAGCCCCAGGCAAGGCAAATGATTTTGCACTTGCAGCCAGTTGTTCCACTGGACAGATTTCTAAGTGAAATCAAAGGCTTAGATAGGGGCATCTCAAAACCATTGCATGGATTGGTCTAAAACTGAGAAAAATCTTAGGGTTGAGAGGCCTCACCATCTCCTCTCCACCTAAGCAGTGAGTGTAGTGCTACACCCAAAGGTTGTCCCCCCAAGGTCATCCCTCCATCCTTATCCTTCCCAACATGCACAGAACAAATCACTCTGACACGACCTGTGGCACAGAAGACCTCAGCAGGCAAAGAGAAACTTTTTACACTTCCAAGAGCTCCTGCACACAGCACTTCAAAGAAGGTCAAAAACTCTTTGCCTCACTGTTTCAGGCTGATGGCTGTCACCACTGTGTGCTCTCCATGTAGAATCAATTAGTAATAGCCAGTCTCTGGTGACCTTGCAGAGGCGGGCTTTCTTCCTCTTCTGAAATGCCATCAAGGTTTTCTCATCAAAGGATTATGCCTACGACAAGAAAGCAAAGTAATTTAATATAAGCTGAAGGGGAAATGGAAAACTCCCCCACCTAAGGCTAAAGCAGGGACTGTTGTATCTGGAAACACCACTATAATCTCCAAAATGATTTCTCACCTCTGCCTCAAATAAAAAACCCAACCAAAAAAACCCCAAAACCCTTTAAAAACAGCCTTTCTAGAGCATACATGTGTAAGGGAGTAAATTGGCTTAGGTCAACCCCATGCTCACTAGCATAGTTCATTCCCTATTTCAGATACAGTTTGGTCATTTGTCCTGTACAGAAAGACGAAAATCACTGTAGACAGAAGTAAGGCTTTCAAACCCTGCTTAGACTCTTCCTAGATCATCTTTCTAGTTGGTATAAATTAGAAGTCGATGGATCTGTGTAGTTTACAGCAGTGAATTTCTGATTGGCTGAGTCTAAAACAGGAAACAGGTTTATAAAACAAATGGCCACAAATTTCCTATTACTTGGTACATTTTTTTAAAATATGCATTCTTTGGGCAGCATACCACAAATATTATGTTCTGTCACAAATGAGACATTTTAGTACTATTCAGGAACAGAGCTTGGCAGGCCTTCCTGTCGTGGTAGTTCACATAGGCTTAAGGCTACCACTCAGACAGAAAGAGAAAAACAAATACGAGCGGAGGAACAGTTTTCCTAATTGTTTATACTTTCTGTGAGAACTTATTCACGAAACTTGTGGCACTCTACATTTGTATATGCTCTCACAGAATAAAGCATTTCAGTAAAGAAAACAGATGTGGTGGCTGTTTCCAGTTGAGTGCTGTTTTCTCATCGTGCCCATAGTTTCAGAGAAAAAGAATCTCCCTCTGCCTTCTTTGCTGATCCAGCATGTCATGGGGTTTTAAGGTGACAAAAAGAACAATTAGAACAAAACAAAATCAACTAGAAAATAATCAGCATAAAAAACCTTCCTGTCCAGACAGGAGAAACAAAGCAGAGGGAGCAAGAGGAGAGCAGGTAAGAGGTTGCTCTGCCCCTATCAGAGAGAACAGACAGAGCACTCCCATCCCACATGGCACCACTACATTCTGGGACATGATTTCAGATGGTAAAATGCCAAATTAGGTTTTAAATGCTTCGTTGTTCTGAGGTACTTTGTATCAAATTTTTTTTTTTTTTNTTTTTGTTTTTTTCTTTTTTTTTTTTTTTAATTAGGAGAAAGAATTGCCAATATTTGGATTCTAAAGAGAAAATGTAAATTCACCAAAGGCTAAGTGTATTCAGGTCTGGATTATCTGGATTCCAAATTAATCCAAAACTTGTATAAATACGAAATTGAACTTAACTGAGACTTTAAAGAGTTGTCGTCTCCTCTGTAACAGGTAGCTCCAGATGTAAGCACCAAAATGTCACCAAGGAATTTCTCTTGCCATTATTTCCACCTTAACTATAAGCACAAATACCAGAAAAACCCAACTAGATAGCCTGAGAAAAGAAATATTTTAAAATTTTTATTTCATTTTGTTCTTCTGCTCTTTCTCACATTCACATCAAAATAATGCTGGAGAGCAAAGAGTGCTTTCCCGATGTATTCCCAGAGGGATGATTGAGTTGCCTACAGTAAGGGCAAACTTTCTTGGACAAGAGACACAATTTCCTTTGCAGCCTCTACAGAACTACAAAACGCTCTGCTGGATGCAGGAGCTACCAGCCTTATTGGCTTTCCACTCCAGGAATAAGATGTATTCCTTCAATCAAAACTTTATGTAAAAAATAATAAAACAGCACAAAAATCACATAATGCAGCAGATATAAAACAGCCCCGGGTAGCAGGGTAAAAACTTGAGCACAGCAGACCTGATTTAGCATCTGTGGGATTTGTAGAAGCAATCAGTCCTTAGGAAATGTATGAATTAAGAGGGTATTGAGGCCTGGTCTAAGGGATGATCCTACTTCAGGAATGGCACAGAAATGAGGAAATGGAGGTGAGAAAAAAAAGGAACAAAAGAGGTTAGAAGACAGGCTCCATTTGAGGGCAATATGTTACTCCCATTAGACTGTTTCCACTCTGGGTTTTCATACTTGAGAGGTTGGATAAGCCTTGGACAAACCTCTGACCTTTTAAATGCTTAGCTGAATCTGCAACTCCAAACCTTTTGAAGCTATCCCATATAAACACTAACATACAAACAGATTCCACATAAATATTAAATGCAAAAGACATAATTTATAAAAATGTCAGTGTGCCAAAGAATACTCCTAAACCAGCACAAAGATGTTTTTTTACATGTGCCACACACAGAAAAGTAGCTGGACTAGCTCAAGGCTGCTTTTAAAAGTGTTTCACTGCAGCCAGCATTGCTTCAGTGGGTCCCCACAGATACTTGGGTTGTAGTGTGCAAAATTCAGCTGTTTCACTCTGCATCACATTGCACTGGTATCTCCTTCAATCTTGAGATCCCGAGATGATAGCCTGAACGAACCAGCAGAATTCCCCTGAAGCCTGGCAATTAATATTTACTGTTTGTATTCAGAAGCTCAGCTATGCTGTCTTGGTGACAGACACATTACAAAAAATTAATTTGCTTCAGGTAATAGATATTGCTGTATTCCAGTTCTGCTAAAAGGGCTACAAGAGTTCAAGGTTACTTACTAGATCCATGTGTAAGATTCATAAGGCTCGTCGTTTTTCATGATATCAGCATACTTGTAAATTGCATCTCAGATGTTCTTCAAACCACTTAAAATTTCCCTGTTCCCTGAAAGCACCAGTGAATACAATTTTACAGGTATACCTTAGTTCAAAAGCAGCAGCAATAACTGTTTTTATCATTCAACAGAAAGATGCAGGCCACGTTCTCCATGTGCCTTTATCATAGCAGTCTCACCAGAAAAAGCCAACCTGCTGGTGTTTACCATGGCCTATCTGTGCTCATCTTTAAGTTCAAGCACTGCACACAGACTTTCTGCCACTGAGAATCATTCACATTGTTGACACTCACCCACCTACATTCAAGACATTCTTCAATAGCCATCAGTCAGCCACTTGGAAATGCAGCTCAAGGAACTACACTGATCTGGGTAGCAGAAGTAATGTGGTTACTGGGAGAAAGTTTGTGGAAATGTATTGGCAAGAGTAGTGGAAGGGCATTTCCTATAATTTGCTGACCACCAAATTAAAGATACTGCTAGAACTGACTTGTAGTCTGTTTGCAGCTCTTTGTACATGCAGTCAGGATAAGTAAGCTCAAAAAAACTGGGCACTCAGTGGCAGTGTGTCTTTTTCCTAGAAAAGTATGGTTGAATGAATAAGATTAATGCAATTCAGATACATACTTTCCAGAATAACTATAACTACCCTATCTGTGCCTCTGCAGTACTCAAAAATAATTTCTATGTTCTTGAATCTTTTGACAGTATTTCTGAGCAAGAGTCATTTGTAGCAACCATAGCCTAGACATAATAACCTTTAAAAGTTTCAGCCATATAATATTCAAATGAGCCAGGTTGGCTTCTGTTTGTTTGAAGGCAAAGAACTATAGCTGATTGCACCTTGAGATAAGTTAATGGGATTTTAACTAAATAAATATGATTTCCATGTATTTTTCTTAATTTTCAAAAAAACCCAGGGCTCAAATACTGGATTAATGCATGCCACTATCCAAGTTCAGCACCTTTATCTCTGACACCATAACAAACAAATGTGGCTTCTCATGAGGAACCCATACAGCCCATTTGACCCGTATTTCTTCCAAGAAAGTGTCAATTTATTAATTTGTCTGACCTACCTGCCCGAATGCTACCCATATTTTTCTCCAACTCGACTCCTGCTTCAAGGGCACAAAGGGTAACTTGGGGGTGTTGCTCTTATTTCCTCCCTCCAAACTAAGCTCTACCCTTGGGCTCTTTCACCAAGTCGTTGTGGATGCCGAAACTTCACAAGTCAGAGCAAAGTCACAAGTGCTCAGCAGCAGCAAGAACAAGTCACAAGTGGAAAGGGACCCAAAGAATGTCTCTGTCAGGGCAGCCATTAAGCAAGGCTCCCCTCAAGCAAGTGCGTACTGCAAACACATATGAGGCTCCAGACTTCAGTAAATGGTTGAACAAGTTTACTGACACGACTCATTCTATTGCTATGTCTAAACCTAATCAATTTTAGCTACTCAGCTTTGATGAATATTAAGGTCGTAGCAACCATAAAAAAATAAGAAAGGCACCTGAAAACATTAACAACGTGGGAAAAATATGGGGTTTAGCTGAAAATAAACAGAAGAAATTTCAAAACAAAGAGCAAGTTTATTTGTTCTTTCCCAGAAAGATTACCTTCTCTCATAAAAGGATCTTGTTATTAAAGTTCCTTTGCTTCCCCAGCAACAGTATCATGGTTCTGTAACACTGTTAGTCTGGTCAAAGGCTATGTGGGCCACAGAAACCGAGGCAATGACAGTGTCTATGAGAGCTGGAAGCAAGATGAGGGTGAGAAAGATGAGGAGAGACAATATTAGTCATCTACAAAATAAAGAGCTAGGCAAGAGGGCAAAATTGCTGAAGGGTAGATAGAGCTAGTAGTGCAGAAACACCGTCAGTTTCTTTTTAAGAAAAGGGAAGAGAAAATTGCACATGCTCAAAGAAAAGTCCTTGAAAGTACCTGACAGCCAACTCTGACTGAAGGGGAAATAGAAATTAATTTGGAGCAACTTAGATCCAGCAAAATCTTATTCTGTTAACCCCTTTTGTTTAGTAAATTCCATTCAAAGTGCTTTTCCTGATAAGGAATTTTAGGGCCCAACTACACAGGAACTTGTAGGACTAGGATTTTATCTAGTGGGCTCTGCTGTTGAGTGTTTGAGCTGGCTGAAGTCATAGTAGCTGAAAACACTGAAGTACATCTATGTCTACACTTTATATGTTCTCCTATTCTTACTTCTAAGTCATTGCTGAAGTTCTACACAGGAGGTCACAATTTGGGCATCAAATACAGTATTTTCCATCCACCAGCTAGAACCTAACAAACATTGCCTTAAATAAATTTGTGCCCATGCCAAATTCAAAATTAACTTCCCAAGCCAAGCTAGGGTTGATGGGATGGGGCCAAGGGGCCCACAACTCTGCTGTTGAGCTAATGGAGCAGTCTCAAGCTGCCAATCCAACAAGGGAGACTTTTTTATTTAACATATACATTACACAACGTGTGCAATATTTTCCACATTCAATGAGAAGACTTTATTTATAAGCTGCCTGTGTTGAAATGGTCTCTTATTACAAGGAAGCAGCAAGCCAGGTTGAGCCTGGAAATGAACTCCTTCACTGCAACGTTCAGTGACATTTTGCTCATTCACTCCAAAAATATTTTACAGATGGTTTTGGACATTTACTGGATATGTAGGTCCTAGAGTATATGAATTATATTCCCAAATCTTTCCATCTTGTTCAGTCTTCATTACTTACCAGAACAGTCAATAAGATACCAAGTTTAAGGAGTTGTATCTACCTCCGGGAGGAGTACTAGTGGTGAAGACATACAGTTACACTTTCAAAGGAAAGTGTCTTTTGTCCTCATCAACAGTTTCAAATGGATCAACATTTTGCAGATATGTTTCATACATAATTTTGAGTCTTTTCTACTAATGCAAAATTGAGTTAGATACTTCAGAGTTTGAAAGAACAGGCCAAATCTTCACATCTATCCTGACTGCAATATGAATTGATATTTAGACAAATAATAAAAAAGATGTCCATAGTTCTGTCTTCATTCATGGGCCTGGGATACTTTCTCTGAAAATTCCTAGGTCCAGATTCACCTGTGATGTCAGCCAAATTTCTCATCACACAGGAAATTAGTCAACATTAAAAAGAAGTCAGTGCATGTATGAAGTTCTTGTAATGCTGTGTAATAATAATTCATTGTGCAAGCCTTTGGGATATCCTGCAAGTGTATGTATAATCAAATGGCCATTCAATTTCTATATCCCCGGTCTCATGTCAAGCGCTTTTGCTACATCTAAGACATTCAACAGATGGTGTTGGTAACAAATCCCAGAGGAATTTTCTGAATTGTAAATCCTGGTCCCACAGAGGCATCATCTACCAGTTTTGAATTAAATATATATTACTTACTGAGAAATATATTTTCTGACCTCAGTATCTTCCCTATGTCTCCTACTGTTGGATGTAAATTTCTTCCTTCTTGGAGAGTACTCATAGAATCAAGAACCACTGGTGGCTGTGAACCCCATTTTGGATATCTGTCTCTACTCATGTACTCTCCAAGGAATTCATGGTGTGATTTTATAAACCAGTGCATTGTCCTGTGGAGATAAAAGAGATATCTCTGAACAAACCAGTTGTGCTGCAAGTAACGTGACTAATTCAGGCTGATAGCTCTAATTCGAGCTCTTGTACAACCTTTTCCACTCCAGGAGGGACCAGATTCCACTCCACTGTTGCAACAGATGTTTGCGTAACAGAGGACGTACATTAACCTCGGCAACTGGTACATAATTATTCAAATGCTCTATAAATTAGCACTTTGTTTAAGTGCTCTTTCTCTCTGATCGGGGAACAGGGACTAATTAGGAAAGAGGAACAATTAGTAACCAAGGACACTTTTGAAACAGGCCTACAGAGGAAAGACTATCTCTTGTCTACATCAAAAAAAGTCACTTTGTAGGCACTTAAAGTTAGAAGAGTGCCAGGGGAGTTTTAAAATGAAAGGCTGTGGAAAGAGCACAAAGATTGGAATGACTCATCCTCTCCTGGGAAAGCAATAAAAGCTCTCTATCCTTTGAAAAAACATAATTTAGGTCTGATATCAATAAAATTCTAATAGGAAACAATGACTTTTCCATAGCATTTAAATAATAAAGTCCCATTTATGCAAAATAGACAAGAAGACCACAAAGTAAATATTACTGTCCTTGCAAATGGTAGAAGTCTAACAGTGCAAGGACTGACCTAGGGTGTCTGGGTTTAAATGCGAACAGGAAGGGGTTTAGGCTCTCCTGGTACTTGGGAAAAGACAGTATGACCACAATATCACCCTGTCAAGGAAGACAAGCTGAGTGAGATCAGAGCCACAGAAAGCACAAAAGAGTGAGGCAATTTGATGGTCTCAGATTCATGGACAAGTGCTGTTTTCTGTAGTGACTGTACTCTTGAAGCAACTGGTCAGAAAACTTCCAAAAAAAGAGAAACTGTTGGTTGATTATTTACCAACCCAGAAGAGATTCAGAATGTTACCTTTGAAAATCTTGACCATGGTGTATTCACAATCTATCTCCTTGGAGCACTTAAGATATCAAACCTGAAAACCTCAACCAGGAACAATTAATTAGTAAGTTAGACAGAAAGAATTAAAAAGAACCAACAAAATTACTAACAAGTGGTACAGAGGTGTTTTGGTAAAACTACATGGCTGGCTGCAGATTTTGAAGAAAGTGAGATTGAAAAACAGAATATTAGAAACAAGAAGGCACGCTTCAAAAACATGCAGTTTGTATACAATGGAGAAAGCCATTAAAGAGTTAAATTAAGGCATGTCAAAAATAAAACCAGAGTAAGAAAGGACCAATGTGACTTTGAGAAAGAGTTTTATAAAGTAGTAAAAACTAACAATAAGAATCTATTTCTAAAACATCACAAGCAGAAAGTCTGCCAGAGAGCCTTTAGGGCTGATAGATAATCACAGTCTAATAGGAGCACTTGCAGAAGTACAGTTAGGCAAAAAACCTACTTCTCTGTGACTCATTATTGAGAAGCTTCCAGAGGATTCTTTCTTTTCAGCAGAATGATTTGGAAGAACTGTCTCAAACTTAGAAGTCAGGAGAAAAGTTCTTAAAATAGATCACTAAAACAATAACAAATTGGCTGGAGCAGGTGACGTTTGCCCAGGAGTGCTAAGGAAATTCATATATGAAATTCTCAAACTAGTAGCTGGTACAATTTACAGTCTGAGCATCTGTCAGTACCATAGCAAGGGAAGATGGCAAACATGACACTGCTTTTCAGAGTAGGCATAGGAGCAATTTAGGAAAGTACAAATCAGGAAGTCTGACTTGCTTATTGGGCAACTTGGCAGGAAGCAACTTGGGATCCCAGTTGCATACATATATAGGGTTAATCCACGATGTCAATCTCGGTGCCTTCAGCATAGAGATGAAATGCAGAACAGATCTGTTCAGGTTCTTTGAAAGAGTAAATGAGCTGAAAACTGTGGTGCTCAGTAAAGGCACATGAAGAAAATGGAATTTTAGGAGTTATTAGGAAAGGAATAGAGAAATAACACAAACAAAATACACAAATACAAACTATTATGCCATGGTTCAGCACCTCAGCCGACCTGCGTTGTGCACACCTTTAGCTCCTACTAAAGGAATCATGTGGCAGACCAGGAAAAGAACAGAGAAAAGCAAGAAGGATGGTCAGCAGTGTGGAGTGACTACTGGAAGAGAAGAAAGAAAATGGACTGTGCTTCTTCAGTTTGGAAAAGAAATGAGTGATGGAAGATATGCTAGTCTTCAAACCATGACTGGAATACAAAGGTTAATATGGGCCCATTATTTGTTATTTCTCCTGACACAAGACCCAGGGGATGCCAAAGCAAACTCCCAGGCAGCAGCTATAAAGCAAACAAAAGGAAGAACTTATCCCTCATGGGATTTATCATGAATTAATTGCCATCTAATGTTGTGGAAGGAAGAAACCTCCAACTATAAATACATTTAACAAACAATTTGACAAATTAATAAGAGAAAATAGCAGTTCACCCAGGGTTATTAAACCCATGCATGCAGACCTTAGTCATGAAAGTCCATGGGAGTACAGTAAATTTCTGCTGGGGTGCAGAAATTTGAAATAGAAATGCTAAAACTGCATGAATGGACAGTGAGGAGGTATGTCTGTGCCTGGAAGCAACAGAAAGAAAAACAGAAAAAGGATAAGATAAGAATTGTAGGCACTGGTGGCACCCAAATTAGCATTTCTGGCACATCTGCAGCTTTCCAGAATTTCCTCAGGAAATCATCTAGTCCAGCCCCCTTTTCTAAATAGGGCTGAGTTTTGAATGCCTCCAAGGATGAAGACACCATAACCTCCCCGTGTGAGCCATTCCAGGGTACAGCGTTTGATCACCATCACAAGACAAGAGTGTTTCCTTATGTTTAAATGGATTTTCCTGTGTTTCAACTTGTGCCCATTGCTCCTTGTCCTCACTGGGCACTACAGAGAAGAGTCTGGTTCCACTTTTTTTACTTCCCCACACATGCACATTGATAAGAGCCCCTGATCCTTCTCCAGGCTGAACAGTTCCAGCTCCCTCAGCCTCTCATCATATGTCAAGTGTCCCAGGCAGCTTTGTGGCACTAATGGCCTCTCCTCTGACCACGTTTCAGACTAAGTTTTGCTGTCATGTCCCTGCAATGGCACTACAGTACATACCACAGGTGAATTATCTCTGGATTTGCCTTATTCAGAACACAAGTCTTTGGCTGGATCCGGTACAGCTGGTCTTAGGTGTCTTCACTGCCCTGTCTGTTTTCCTTCCTTGCTGCCATGCAGACAGTCCCTGTACCAGCAAAATGAGCATCTCCAGTACAATGTACCCAGTGTGTTGGAGCTTCCCACTTCTCAAAGTGCAAACATAGTTGAATACAGTATGAACAAAATTACAAAGAAAAGGTTTACAGACCTTTTTCTGAAATGGCTCTGAAAAGCCGGTGCTGCTTCCCAAAACACAATGCTGCATTCCAACAGTGGAAACCAGGGGAGCTCAGCTGACAAAAGCAGAAAAGTCTAGTTGTGTTATGTTTATTGCAGGCCACACAAGAGCAGCAAATAAAAGACACAGCAAAGAAACGGGGACTACAACAGAACTTCAGGTTCCAGTGACACAGCTGGGAAATTGGTTCCCTGGTTTTATACATGCCTCTCTTTACACAACCTTAATTGAGATAGTAAAGGTTTCTCAAAACAGTTTACAATTTTATAAGGACCCACTGAGGTAAGAATACAGACTAAATTATTTGCAACATCATGAAATGAACTTTTTTACACTCGGACAATAGGGAGTTTTAAATTCACACTGCACTTCAAGCATGAGCTATTTAAACTGGGAAAATCTTTTCAAACTTCAGACAAAAAAAGTGAGATTTGTTATATATTGTGCAAAAGCTACCAACTCATATACATGACATCAAGTCGTATATTACAGACATGAAGCTTTTCACATTTTACCGAATGTCATAAGGTTTGCAGTTCCCACATTGTGTTTCAGTATTGCTGCCAAAATTGCCAACAAAGAACGTGTCTTTAACTTCTCTGACCCTATTGTGTCAAACACATCTCTCATGCACCCCATACTGTATCTTTTAGACCTACTTAGTGTTCATTTCTGAAATTTCAGAAATGCTCAATAGGAAAACCTCAGAACACACAATACAGCTTCTTTACATCTGGAACCATACATCAAAAATCATGGCTATGAAGAAACACTCTGCAATTTTTTCCTTACAAATTTAATGAAAGAACTACTAGTATTTCCACCAAAATAAGCTGGATATTGTAAATGGCTAAAAAAAGAAGTAACTGAGCTGATAAAAAAGAAGTTACTTTTGCCATTTAACACTTTGGCTAGCCTTAAATGTCTACCAAGGAGAAAAGGCGGAGCTCATTAATTCTAGTATCAAAAATGAAACTTCATATTGATTAGTACATCATTCACTGCATAAAATTACTTTCTATTTAGATTCTGATTTGCAGCTTCCCTTAAACATTTTTCTCCTCAGTCATTAGGCATAACTAAAAAGAAATTATTTTTCCAAAGTAAGCATGTAAAAGGCCGCTAATTCTTACCTGTATCTCAGCTCAACAAAATCAAATATCAAACAAGTGTCTTCCCCTCCTATTAATTAGTGCTGTGTATTCCTATTCCTATTTTCTCCTACCAACCTTATAGATGTTTGAAGAAGAGCTCTGATGATGATCCAGGAAAGATCCTGGATTTCCTTTAGGCAGAGCCTTCCACTGTGATCCTCCAAAAGTGCCATCTACTCCATAAAAGTATTTACCAACACAAAAGCTCCTTTGAGAAGGAAAATACTTTCCTTTAACTTACAGAATAGCTGTGAATTGAGCCACAGGAGCAGAAGAATCCCTTCCATGGTTGAATTTAAAAATAAAGAGGATGATGAAGACACATTGCTTGCAAAAGTTAGCATGGTGGAAATAATTCTCTTTTGTTACTGAGAACAACCTATCACTGACAAGAGATGCCCAGAAGAATAAAGGATCTGACATAGAAGCTGACACCTGTGTTTGAAATGCAAGAAGGTTGACACTCAGTAAACTTTAAGCAGTGACAGCAAGCGGCTGGGATTTACACTTTGGCCAAAGATTGTCAGTCCTAAGAGCAAGGCTCAGGAGCGCCACGAGTGACTTACCAGAGTGTGCAAAGACTGTCAAGCAGATGACGCCCCCATAATCTGTGTGCACTGAACTCTCTCGTCCAGAACACCATCCCACTGTACATAACTTCCTGCTTTGCCTCTGTGGCTCAGCACTCTGTTGGGGAGGTGGGGGTCACTCTCCATCAGCAGCACCTACTGTATTCTAGCCTGTTTCAAAACCCGTATGCACACAAATATCGAATTTATGCACTATCAAAATAATACTATACACTTTAACTTATTATAGCTCAAAAGCAAACCCTCGGCTGGTTCTGGGCACAGTTGGTGGACACCAAGCAGTGAGGCCATTTCATCACTGACAGCGAATCAAATTCACACAAATTTTCAAATGCAAAGTATTTACACAACCTGTGTTTTAATTCCTGTTTACATAAGAGCAGTAGCACTTAAGTTTACTTATTAACAGAAAGAACTCAAACAAGGCGTAAGGACAGATTTCCTGATGCTTCTCGGTGGTCTGACTGACCGCTGGCCGCCCGGAGGCCAGGCAAGCGTCCAGCTGAGGCATCCTGGTGGCGCCACAGCACAGCAGACAGGTCTCTCTGTGCAGCCCTGGCTCCTGCTTGGAGCTGGCAGCAGTCAGCAGCAACAGTGTTGCGAATGGCGGAGGCGAAGGAGGAGGGAGAGACTCAATGTAGCAGCTAACATGACTTTATTCCCTGACCCCGAGAGGCCAGGCAAACTTAGCACCACGAGAGCCGAGCTACAGAGAGCCCCGAATGCCCGTTACAGCAGCTTTTAAAGGGGGGCGGAGAGAGGCGGGACAAAGGGTACAAGCCAATAGGGGATTGACATGGGGTGACAGGCAACCAATGATAGGGTCTCAGGGGAGGGTCCATTTTAAAGCAACCAATGGGGGTACAAGCCGAACAGAAGATTCTGGCAACTTATATGAATATGCATGAGGAAACATGAATAAACATAAGGGTTACATAATATGGGGTGATCGGGGGAAATCCAATGGGGATAACTGGGAGGCGGGAGCAACAGGGGAGAACCAATGAACAACTCAACAGGCTTAAACTGACAGAGAACACACTGGAACAGAGGGACGTGACCCAGTCTGGAGTGGCGCCCGGTGGGGGCGTGGCCTACACCTCTGTGCCGCCCTCAGGACCGCCTTCGGGTCCGCCCTCAGACCCGCCTTCGGACCCACTGTCCTGGGCGGGGAAATGCACCCACCGCATGCCCTGATTGACAGCCAGCCTGAACTCAGGCTGGATCACCGCAACAATTTCCCACAAAGCTTTCTTTTTCCTTTATCAGGTCACAGCTGCAGTTATACAAAGAGTGAAATTCATTCTAGATTCTGTTTCCATGATAAATATTTGGGCATCCAGGTTTTATTGTCTTGTATTGACCAAATCCTTGATGCTCTCAGGAGCATCCTTTTTGCAGTTTTTCGTTAAAACAGTTGAAGACAACAGCTTGCTAATGCACGAAAAATATCAGACAGATGAACCTAACGCTTTAAGAAAGAGATTGGCTTCTGTACAAAGAATTCTTTAACTCCTTAGTAAGGAATAAACCTCCTGGGCTAGATGGTTTTCTAGTATACAAATCAGCTTACTCTATTTACCAGTGTCCTTCACACTACCAACCAAAGCTGAACCAATCATTTCTTGGTATTTAAGATGTCTGTGATTCTTCTATTATTTCCAGAAGTTTGGTTCAAGACCTATCATGAGTGTGCGATTACAGAGACTGTACCAATACTCAAGCTTCTTTTTTGTTTTTTTGGTTTTTTTGGTTTTTTGTTTTTTTTTTTTTTTTTTTAAGTAGGATTATAAAATAATTATTATCAATAAGCCTACAACAAAGGCTAAAGGAAGCAGACAGTTATGGATGTCCAAAATACATAGTATTGCATAACCTTACAAATTTAACACAGAAGTCAAGACTAGTTTGCCTTCCATTAGAAGGCTCTCTGTGCTAAGGTCTAAGACCATGTGCTAAGGTCTGGTGATACACCAGTTTTCTAAAAAGAAAAGAAGAACAGAATCTGCCCAGGATTAAAGAACAAGGGTTCATCACTCGATCAGTCCCTGTGTATTCTCCATGCAAATGAAAACGACATTGCAAATTACTATGAACATCAGGAGGCAAAGAGAAGAGAAGCAGGATTCATCTGATACATGACAGAAGCAGGATTCCTGGCATTGAAAATTATGTAAGATTTACTCACTATCTATATTCCTTTTCCTATTTCTATCTTACTATTATCTAAGAAATTTATTAAGTTATTTTCAGACATGTCTTTCTTACTGAGATGCAGAAAGAACCAGGTGCCCCTCCGGTGCAGAACACCCTCCAAGACAATAGATATGGCCAGAGAAACTGCTGCTGCAGATGAACTCTGCTGTTGGAAATCACCATGCATTTACCAGGGCTGGAATGATATTGTTTCCCCAGTTCATTCTTTTGGTTAAAATATAGAACTCAGTCATCTTCCCTCTCAGAGCAGGTATGATCTACATATATATATATATACATATGTGTGTGTATATGTATATATATACACATGCATGAATAGTAACGCATAAGTCAGGAAACTCAGCCTTCCTATCAATTGTATTATAATGTCTGAACAATTTTTCCACTAGCTTTGAAAAGAAAGAATTATTAATATGTTCACAGTTTATGGATTGTGAAGGTATGTTTATCCATGATAACTACAGGCTTGAAGAAAGAAAAGTGGAAGCCAAGCTTTATTCCTGACTCTGCTACAAACAGCGACAGTAGGTAAGACAAAAAGTTCATCCCAATACCTCCTCATACCCTTAAATATAGCTAGTGGAGATGCTTAACAGGAGAGTTCAAAACATAGGCAAGCACACAGTGAAGCTTTGTCCAATTTACAAAATTCTGGTGAAGTTTAATGAATACCCAGTCTATTGTATTTTCTTCTGCTGCAATACAACCTAGTTTCTTAGAGAGTCTTTGCCAAAAACACCTTGGAAAATGCTTTTTCTGAAATTGGAGTTCAAATTGTTTAACCTCTGTACTCGGTCACCTAGATGGAGAGATAAGATTAAAATGTCTTTCTCTGTGAAGCATCTTTGAGAAATTCCAGGCCAAGTCTCCATATAAATGTACAGTATTAGATTATTAGTATAATTTTTGATAGGGCTTCTGTCTCTCATTTTATCCTGAAGTCAGTAAGAACAGTACTTCTCATGTTCCATTGTGTGGTTTGCTTTGTCAGACAAAACCTGATATCTGCTTCCCTACTAATATCATCGCACTGTCTGAATGTATTTTAAGAGCTTATGATACTTGGCAATGCGTGGGTTTGCTTTTGTTATTGTTGGGTCAGAAAGCAGTGCATTTAATTTAAACGTTAGCACAGGATGGGATTTATCTGATCAAGAAATCATGCAATAGTAGAAAGGGGTATATTTCCTTTAAAAAACAGGGACCCCTTGATATCTTTTCAATGCCAAAGGTTTTAATCTGTTTGAATGACAGCCACATACTCCCATTACACTGACTGTAAACCAATAAGGAGAGCAGGAAAGCTGGACAAGGATGCAAGAGCAGATCTTTTTGGCAGCTGTATGTAATACATTTGAACTTGTGAATGAAAAAGGGTGACATGGCTTCAGCAACCCAAAAGTCCTTTATCAGGCAAAAATATCCTTGAAACATATTTGCAGAACAGTGTTAAAACAATTAAAAATTACCAATGCATTTTTACTGGAACGTGCAAATAGGAATTTAAGCCTTTCCTTGTCAGTGATACTGATTAATAGAGCATGTCCACAAGGAGTCAGCTGCTGTGCTTGGTAGCCTTCAGCACCTCAGCCCAAAGCAGCATTTCCAAGCTGGATCACCATCACCCAGACACCAGCACGGCTTCCCCCACCCATTGTGTGTTACTGAGCCCAGGCCGGAGTAGATGGCGCAGGCTGGGGCTACAGGCCACTGCTCCTGGATCAGCGTCGCTCCCTTGCTTCCGAAACTGGGGCCCCACCTCTCCTTTGCATCTGATTAAATCTGACGTTTCCGCTCAGTAGAAGGGAGAACATACACAGGAGCTTCACCAAAAGTTTGAACCTTGCAGTAATTTTATTAGTGGTGACGGCAGCATCTGAGGTTTCCAGAACATACACCCCAACCTAGTCACATGTTGAAAAGCCACCACCCTTGAATTAAAGATTTTGTGTTTAAGGCTCACCTTTACAATTGCACCATGTCTGACACAGGTACCTGGGCATGGCTTGCCCTTTTGGAAGAAACATTTAAAGTATGTATTTCTGTCTTTCATGTTTTTCTTTCCTCCCCTTTGGGTAATGGCATATGTTGACTCCTCTAAGCTTTAGCAGCAGTATTATATATATAGAGATTCTATCTGGACAAGATATGAAGAGAAATGTTATACACAGCTAAATAAGAAAACACAAATTATTGTGTGAGCCCCCGAAGGCCTACTTTGTCTGTGCAACAGTTTGTTTTACTTTTCATAAAATTTATTTTGGCTGTAGCCAAATTGATGGTGATTATATTTGAAATCCCTCCCACAAATCTGTCACAGAAACACATCATTAATTTAGGATCTTTAAAATTATTTGGATAATGAATGCATTTTCTTATTCATTAGCAGATACCGGTCATTGCTGTAAGATCAGCAAACGATGAAACATGCCTTGTGTTAGCAGCCCTTGGGTGCCAGGTTTTGCTACTGCTTTAAATGCATTCATACTCGTTAGAAACCTACACAGAGTTGAGAAAAAGAAAAAAAAAATGAAAAAAACACCTCAAGTAATATCAGATGTCTTATTAGCCTTAACTATGCAACCTGAGCAATGGCCAAATTTGCAGGTTCTCCTTTTGCCAAATAACAACAACAAAAGCCAACAAAACCCCCACCCTTAAAGAGATTTTTGAGGTTTGATACAAAGTAAATCCTGAGCTTCATCAGCATTTCTGCTGATAATACTGGTAGATTTGATATCTTCCAGCAAAATTGGAAAAAAAAAAAAGCAGAAAGAAAAAGCAATCTTGAGCTGCTGCAGTGAAGGGGGCAGGAAGTGCCCACTGCAGGGTCTGTGGTCCACACAGCTTTTATTTCATGGAGACACACAGACAGCCTATTCCCTGGTGACAGCTCTCTGCACTTTCCAATCCTGCACAGGATTTCCTTCTGTCTGAAAGTGTAAGAGGCGCTCCAGTAAACACTCTGCATATGTGTTCCAGCTGCTGCGCTCCTTCTGCCAGCGCAGCCCAGTGACAAGAAAAGTATTATTTCCTACTAAAACCTTCTAATCACCAGACCATGCCATTTTCATCTGGCTGTTCCAGGCATCGAGAGCTTGCATTGCTTTTGGTAACTTAATCATGATTAAGAAATTAGCTTTTGCATCCCAGCACGGTAACTTCCATCTCAGGACTCTGCAAGCTGAACTTGTGAGCAGGCTGGGCTGTGCTGAGAGCTCAGTTTCCAGGAAAGCTTGCACTGATTAATACAGGCTCCAGAACCTATATTCTTGAAAATATTGATACATATGCAAATGCATGTAAATACACACATCCATATACACTATATATTCATATTCACATTATATACACACATGTTTAAAGAAAATTACCATCTGTACAATTTGCTGATGTTCCTATTTATTTTGGCAGGGTTTTCCCTCTGCAGGAAGAGGGTTTTTTTTGTTGCAAAGCCTTGCACAGCTTTGCCATTCCTTTCCAGAACAACTGCATGGAACGCGATGGAGAGAAACTTTCTCAACCTGCAGTAAAGAAAATAAGAACAAGCTTAAGGCATATCCTATTACCAGCATAACAATGACTTTTTTCAAAACTGGACTATCCTGTCCCTAGGGACACTTCAGCAGATTTCTTTTTAACCCTTTCTTTAGAAGAATTGTGGCAAATTTTTAAAGACTAATTCTTTAAATATTCTACAGTATTGTTAGAAGAATACATTTTGTTTAGCACTAATACTTTTTTCCTTTTTAGGGAACCACTGACAACAACTCTGCTATGCTGCAGTTCCATAAATCTTCTGGAAAAAAACAAAATAAAATACAAGTCCAGTTCTCATCAATTTTCATTTTCCGGTTTACAATTTTTATCCCACTTCTTTAATGAAACAAAATCCCCACAGTCCCCCCCTGCACCCACAACAGGAAGTTTTTAATTGTTCAACCCATGTGTTCTCAAACAGGATTGACAGGAGAACCCTGATCGTTCAAATGGAAATTGGAGCATGGTAATTAAACACTCAAAACTGACTTCAAATAAAGGGCAAAGCTTTTTCTATACAGCACAAAATACGCAAACCTAAGTTCAAACAAGGGCCAATTCAGCAAAATACACTTTTCTATACAGCTTACAGCAATTTTGGGAGGAAGAAGATATTTTAACTCTCATATTTACATTTTGATGATTATTTAAATGTATTAATATACATAAAGGAGGCCAAGGAAAAGCAAACATTTCCAGACCTGTAAATATGATGAACGTATTACTAACATTTATGTTGGCACCAGATTTTTCCACTTAGTGACACATTAACACAAAGCTTTGCATTTAAAAAATTCACACAATTATGTTTTTTTAAAAAATTATATCTTTCCATAACCCATTTCATATGAAAATATCCATGTTTTATGCCCTTCCTTTAAAACCAATCAAAATATTTTACTAGGTTGATGAAGTAGCTCGGCAATTTGGCATCTACGTCTGCGTGGCCATTGAGGACCACAGCTCAATTCCCAGCTCTACGAGCTGAAACAGATGTGGAAACCACACCACTGATCTTCACATGCTGTAGGAAGGAACCCTCTCCTTCGGAAGAACTGCATTCCTTGAGAGCAGAGTGCCAGGCAAGGGTACCGAAATGAGCTAGGATTGGGAATCCCCAAATAATGGGATTTATGGAAGACTTGCCTGCTATGGACAGGCACTGTATCATCACATGCCATCAGCATTTTTATCCATCTGTACTGCAGGGATGAACTTACCCACATTAATATCCACACGATCTATGCCTAAAGTATAGAAGACAAATACTTAAGGAGGAAAAAAGCAAAACCACAGAGAAGTCCTTGTAATATTTTGCTTATTAAAAATAACTCCTTTGGGATGTCTTTAATGAGGAAACTTGACACAAATAAGCCTTTTTGAGTGTCTGTCAGTGACGTTATAACCACATTAATATTCACACCTAGTGCATTCACCAGTTTGTCTGTTCCTCTTAATATTGTTCCTAAATTCCTTTTTGGTAAGTCTCTCCAGACAGTGCATATCAAAGGGATTATTGCACTTAATGGGTGATTAAACCACTCAGCCTTCAGCCTCATGCCTGCAATGCCACCTTAGGCATAAAATAATAACCCTGCAATGACTAGCTGTCATGTCTCATTGCTTAATTATATTGTCATGAAGGTGCCCTCCTCAGAAACCTTCTTGGAAAATCCAAAAGAAACAGACTCCAGCAGTAGTTTTCTTTTCTTCAAAGGTTTTTACAATTATTATTATTATTTCTTAAAAACTTAAAGCTAACACAAATAGTCTTAAACAAGCAAATCCATAGAGCTGTGAGTCCAAAGAGCCCCAGTCCTCAAGGCTGATGTGAAATATCTTGCAAGAGATGGAAATCCTGTCCTGGCAGGAATCCACTATGGCAAAGAGCAGCTCGGGGGTTATTACAGCCTGGAATACCTATTGTTCAGCAGTAATTTTCAAGGGAATTAATTTCAGTTCAAATGAAATGTCCAGGGACTTTCCAGGAACCTTGGGTTGCTGGCTCCCAGATTGCCCCGGGAGGGACAGTGGGGGCCTCTGGGGCACAGCCTACAAGTTTCTTGGTGGCCAGGGTTGTAAGTAATGTAATGAACATCTTGTTTCAACAAGTTTGGTTCAAGTCCAACATGACTTTTTTACACTGCATGGGCAGCCCCAGACATTCCCTGAAAACGCAGAAGACCCACACCTTTTCCTTCATGTGGAAACACTGTGAAAGAGACTTAGCAGTATTTAAATTCTCCCCAAAATTGGCCATGTACAAGTCAGTGGTAACTCTTTTTTGTTATGTTTTTCCCCAGGAGCAGATGATGTTGAAGCCATTCCTAGTCCCACTATTCACAGATGTTACCATGGGGAGAAAAGGAATTATGCCTATGGAGCTTAACACTGGTTTCTAGCAATGCTCACAGCCCTCCTTCTTTGCCATCCAAGGAGCACAATGGAAGGCAGGCCATGTGAGGCAGTCTCCTCCCATGCGTGGAGCTAGGTCTGAGAATTATTTCCTCCTTTTTGCACTTTTTTGTACCTTTATACACAGGCACGTGCAAAATTGCAGCTCATTTTCAATAAATATGACCAAGACCAGTTCCATTATAAAAATTGCTACAGGCAACAGCATAAGGGAGGAAACCACTCTGCAATGCATTAATCATGAAATTATAAGAGTTTGACAGCTGTTCATGATAAAACATTGAAGACTTTTACAGAGTTGTGATTTGATAGCTTGGTATTATGACAAGCTAGTCCTGTCTGTTCGTGTTTCAGTGATTAACTACCATCCCTCTGTCTAGCTTTGTGCAGTAAGAGCAGTTTCAGTCGTGGAAACTTTACCCTTCTGTTACTTAGTCGGAGCAGGTATGATGTGTCTGAGTCTATCATGACAATATCAGCAAGAGACAAATCTGGGAATGCAGCTTAGGCTAGATAAGCCTCAGGAACACTGCAAAATAACACAGGCCTACAGATCTACTCCCCTAATCCATTTCTACTTGCACATTGGTAGCAATGAAATTCATGTGCATCCTGGACCAAGCATTCCTCACTGTCATGGCCTGCACCTCCAGCTCCAACCACATTTATAGCAACTATTAAGCTGCTAATGCAAAGTACATGACATATATATAAGCAAGCAATATTATGCTAAAAAAGACCTATCAGAGTTTCAAATAATGTCTTGCAGTCCAGCATTTTGAAGTGCATAGCTGACTTTCAGAATAACTGAAATTTTCATCTGGAAAAAAAATGATCCTGTTCCTTGTAATTTCCATATGTGGAGTCAATCCAGTCCATTACAATTCAATTTACTGACTCCAACAGTAAAGAAAACAACCATTAGCTAGCAACCTATAGAGATTTCCTTTCTTCTCATGGTCCAGAGCCTTTAATCTCTTAGCAAGCACAAGTGGCTGCTGAAGTGCATTTGTTCGGGGCTCAGTTTAAAATATGAATTAACGGAGTTGTAATACTGCTGTAAAGGAAGACATTTAACGTTATCCCAAACATTACAGCTAGTCTACAGTAGATGAAACCCATTGAAAACCCAGCCACACATATTCATGCTGGTTGGGTGTCTAGTAAGGTGTCCTTATTGGAACAATAATCACAAGACCATTGAGTTAAAACTACTGCATAGCAGCTACTGTAATTAGAAGACCTCCTATAAGAGTACAGAGCAGCAACAGTTAATGGAGTTATTTTTTTTAAAAAGGCAAGCATTACCTCAAGAGGGAATATAGTTCTTCTTTTAGAAAAATGACTTTTAAATAACATCCTAAAAGGCTAGCAGGTCATTAGTCATTTTCAAGAATGACAACAGGTAATTTATTGTCATGCACATGCCACGCAGTTAACAAAGGGGTCAGCTCTAGGTGTGTTAGCAGCAGGAGTTCTCAAAATAGATGTGCAAGAAACAGTCACACTAATCTAAAAATTAGGTCATATTTTCTATACTTTACTTGGAATCAAAGTATTCTCTGATAGAAATACTAAAACTTACAATGAAAAATATCCAAAGAATCAGGTTACATTCTTGAAAGCTGCTAATAATTGTGAGCATTCAACTGGCAATGCATTAACATAGCCAGATTATCAAATTTGGCCTCAGATTCTCCAAAAACAACAACAAAAAAGGCTATTTAAGCCTCAGACAATTTCCACAAAGGCAAAACACTGTAAAAAGACTGTTTCAGAAAATGTACCAGTTAGTTCATGTGCTGATATGTTTTAAGTCCACTGACAGGTATGTGAGTGGCGACATCCATGTAGTCATCAACCCTCAGCAGATTCCAGCACCATCTGCATCAGAGCATTTTTACAGCCAGTGTCTGCAGGTTTCCTGGATGCTGGGAAAGTTTCTCTTAACTACATTATTGCACAGAAAACATATAATATGGTCATTTTTTTTTTGTTTTAAAGAACAACTATTACATGATAGTTCTGTTTCCACCGATACTGAATCACTTTTTAGCTCGGACTAGTCCATAAAGTGTCTGAAAATCCATCCATCTGAAGAAGAATGCCTAGAGTTTTCACTATTATCAGGAATACTATCAGTGGAACAAATCTGGATGCTACCTGGTGGAAGTCTGTTGCCAGGGTTCCCCCAAGCTCTCCCTCACCCTGCAAACACCACCTGGGATGTGTAAGAAGCTGAGACTTGCTGCCTTCATAACTTCACTGGCCTGGTGACATGTTATGAATAGGAGAAATATTAGGAATGATTTTAAGCATTCCTTCCCTGACGCTCCAAATCCCTTGTTTACTTTATTGCCTGAGAGCTGTCAGATTGGCCCCTGAGCTGACAAGTCCTGAAGTTGAGTGAAGCTGTCAAACAATGATTTGCAGTAGGCAGCCACCTCCGAAGGGTTTCAGTACACAGGAATTCGAAGAGAAACAGCGATAACCTTTCAAACTCCCCTAGCTTTCTGCTGTTTGACATGCACAGAGTTTGAAGCAATGCCATTTAACACAAAAACATCAAACTTAAGGTAATTACTCAGCTGCACGGGAAGAGGTAGGAAAATACTTTGCTTTTCTTAAACAAGATTCCAGGTGGTGCTGATCTTGAACCTCAGAAAGCTTTATCAAAAATCACCAGCCTGCAAAAATACAGCTGTAGGAAAGCTGCTATTGCAAAACCAACGTGGCTACCAAAGTCAGTCCAAATGATTAAATTCAAATACAAATATGAACAAATGCAGAAGTTTGAATTTGTTTGGGTCTGGAATTTTGATGAAGTTTAGGCTCTCTTTCAGACCTAGGGAACAGTGACAGTTTTGACAATTGTTATTTACCCAAAAAAAAAGTTTACACTTTGATTTGGGAATTTCTACAATTTGTCACCCATTACGGGTCCTTTGGGTTCTTCCCTGGAAATTGCACAGGCTATTTCAGTACTGAACTCTGTTCTTTAAACAGCGACTTTAAGAGGAGGCTGAAGTTCAACGAGTATTTTAGAAAAGTGCATACACTTTTCAGTAATAAATCCATCATTAAACTTCTTGGCCTCGTGGCCTGCATCTCTTAACACCTTGTGCCATTTGTACGTGTTCTGAAAGGCCATGGAAGGACGCTGTTGGCTGATGGGGCTGCACTAGCAACTCCAGATTTAAGGAAGAACAGAAACCTTTTTTTTTTTTTGTAAGATGATCAACTTGATATGTAAGCGCTGAATGAGTATCAAAGAAGCAGAAAGTCATTTTGCAATGAAGGACATTAGAATGTAAGAAAACAAAATATAGTCACTTGTTTATATTTAGGCTTACATAAAACTGCGTTATGCGAGTATGGCACAAGTACGTATGACTTCCTGATACTTTGGAAAGATGGAAGTATTTTCTAGTTTTTTAGATTGCTGCATCTTTCTTTTCTGATTTGATAGTTAAAATTATATACTCATGATTTATAGGTTCTGTAGAAATTTCACAGAAAACAACTCTGTAGGTAATTCCTCTTTTATTAAATTAATTAAATTGTCAGTCAAACCTTTTCCTGACTTCTTCCCTCAAGTCATAAGAAAAAGAGCAAAATTCCCTATTTCATTATTCTCTTTTAAATCAGTCCAGTAGAAGGAAATGACGTTTTCAAAGCGATCGCATGGAGGCTACAGAGTTGGGACTGGCGGGGTCCATTCACTCTCAGCACTGATACCCTCCATGGCCTTTGGCAAGGCACTGAGCCACTTTCCAGCTCAGTTTCCCTGGAGGGAAAAAGGGGATTTATGTGGCGTTAGACATGTCAGCTATGTGAGTCTTGATATTTTATTTGCTACAGTACTTATATGAGTCCTGCTCACTTTGAAAGAGGTTTCTGGCAACACTTGGTACTACACAGTCGCCAGTACCAAACCCTAGCCCTTCACAGGAGGAAATTGCTCCTCCGATTAAACCTGGTCCAAGAAGCATGCACTGCGTGAGAGCTGAGCAGTGACCTTAGTTGGAGGAAAAGGTGCAAGGAAAAGTGGCAAATGCTACAATTCAGTCAGGTCAGCCAGAAAGAGACTGCAAACTACTACAGGATTACACTGAGACAAGAATGCAGAGGCCACACTTCTTTCCTGACACTGCAAAAAGAAAAAAAAAAATTAGCAAAAGGCAGCCAAACAAAGCAAAGCACCTGCAACATGAATTTCTGGGCTTTGGCATGAGAATTAGATCATGTTGCTTATAGGACAATAATTAGGAAGGGAGTTTCTAGGGTCATAATTAAAGAGTTAAGGGCTTACCAAGCCCTGAATTGCAGATGTATTACGTGCCATAAAAGGTGTCAAGAAAAGTTCAGGAGAGTTGTGAAGAAATCCTGCCAAAACTCATGCCCAAACACATTTAATAACAAAATATGTGTACATGACAAGCATGTCTGACAGTTCCGTCTTCTAGACACTACATGGTGTTTTGAAGAAACATTAGATGTTGATGGATTTGCCTTTTACATTTAATGGTGCAAACTGAAAGGAAAAAGGAGATAAACATCGTATAACCTAATTAATACATTAGTGTATCTTCTTCATCCTGAACCTTGGCAGCAAATGCTTTTACCTTTGACAAAGAGCTATTTTGATCCTATTGCA
This sequence comes from Platysteira castanea, assembly GCA_013397175.1. Taxonomy (NCBI): domain Eukaryota; kingdom Metazoa; phylum Chordata; class Aves; order Passeriformes; genus Platysteira; species Platysteira castanea. The sequence goes on from VYXC01011369.1 coordinate 738,231, forward strand.
AGGAGTTCTGCTTCCTTGGTGAAAAGTAATAATATTCATTTCAGTTCTGGACACTTTCCTGTCCTCTCCTCCAGCTTCATATTTGCTACTTGTCGAAACAAGTGATGTACTTTCAGTCCACAGGCTATAGCTGAGTTTGCTAAAAATATCACATGGTTTATGCACTTCATCCCAAATGGTTAGTAATGATAATAAAGCAGAGGGAACCCACGCCTGCCAAGGCTTTGCACCCACTTAGGAACTCCCTGAGATGTGTCTGGGGGTGTGAACACTGAGATTCTCCATTTTTGTGGAGGCTGGATGGAGGATCAGGGTCTAGCAAAGCAAGGCAGGCACATCCCACACTGGCAGATAGGAGGCTGCCTTCTGCTTTGCATCTCCCTGAAGGTGTCTTGTGATAAAAGCTTCTCCTTCTTGCTGTAGGAGTTAACATTTTAAGTCCTGATTCTGAGTCTTTAGGTATGTGCTGAACTTTTTCTTCCTCTCTGCAGTCCCAGGGAAGTCAGCAAGACTGCTTGAAATACGTACAGCTTGTATATCTTTGCAGGACCAGGGCCCAGTACAAACAAGCCTTTGCCATTTAGTTTTGTATTATATGCAGTTCCAGAGCTTAATATCATAGGGCACATACCATATACAGAATACAGTTTTGCATTCCCAACTGCAGCAATTAATTAGAAGCCAGTAAAGCTATATGTGGGATTTAGGAATGGTGAATGCAGCCCTGGGAAAAGGTTAACATCAAGAGCACCCTATGGAGGCTAACAGGATGGAGTTGCAAGCATATTTTCTCAAGAAAAGCAATTAAAAATGACATGATGTTAGAATAAGTCAGTCCAGAAAGAATAACAGAACATTCACCTGCAAGTAATCTCAGGAGACTGGTCAATGCTTGGAGAAAAAAAAGCAGTCTTACAAATTGCCCAGTGTTTAACTTGAAGTCCATTTGTTAATTTTGTAAACACTACTGCTTCCGTTTTGCACTGACACGCTATTGACAGTGGGACTCGGATCCCGCCAGGAAGGAAGTATCAGGTTTCAGGCAGCTTTGGGACGCTTCTTAAGTCTATCTTCACCTGAAGGGCTTTGGCAATAGTTACTGACAGAATGGGGTGATTCAGGCTCCATGTGAATGAAAACTGCCTTACATTTCAGGTCCGTGTTCAGGATCGTGGTGCAGTTGGTGCCTACAGCCAGCTCAGGCGAGGCTGCACTTCCTTCTACCAGCTTTTACGCAAGTGGTTCCATTTGCCCTGCACCAGCCATCCTGCAGCACCAGCTGACAGCAGATGCCTGATTTACGGTCACATTTGCCCTGGTGTGGATTCAGCCAGGTGGGCTGGGGGACTTGCATGCATAACTAGGCCTGGCTTCTTCAGCCCAGCCATCCTGCACGCTGCCCTGTCCTGCTGCCAGCCATCCCAGTTGGTTTCTCGGTATGATTTCACTCACTGCCTGTCCCGGTTGGTATAACTGTGTCCTTAATTACACAGATGCTACTCTGGATGTAGGGTGCTCATCACACATTCCTTGTTTTGAGCTAAATGGTGTCAAACAGAAGGCCCAGTGCCATGATTTTTGAACATTTTTCCTGCTGGAGGATTAGGTGCAGATTGCTCAGGATCTGAGAAATGAAATTCCACATATTTGATACTGGAAACCACAGGCCTATACCACATTAATAATGCAGGCAGGAAGGCACCTTAGGCAACTACTTATTTAGTATATGTAGTAAATAAAGAAGAAACTGGCTTCTGGACAGTTTCTGGGGCACTGGTCATCCTGATCAGATAATTTCAGATTACACATAGAAACAATTGCACATGTTTATATGAAATACAGGCTCCTGCTAGCTTTGGTCTACTAGTTTCCTATGGTAACTTTGAAAGTTAAAGTATTTTGCTTTAAAAGAGTATAGACAGTAATTTGAGAAGTGATCTGAAATCCGTCAACCCATCAGCACCAAGCAGGTCCTGGTGAGCATCACAAACCAGGAGGCAGCTCCTGAAGGTGGCCCATCACTGTGGATGGGGTTGTCCATCACTGAGGTGCCCCAGGCAGCTGTGAGTGAGGTGCTACTTGCTGTGGGTGACAAGGAGCACCCAAGGAGCACAGGCAGGTCTGGGACATGGCAGAGCTGTCCTGCAGCCAGCAGAGCTCCTGCAGTCCCAGCTGGTGGTCTCCAACCATTCTCAGTCAAGTCAAGGCATTGCCACACTGGCTGTTCAAAGCAAACCTTGTGTCACAGCCACCTACTGCCTTTGTCACCTCCTCACAGAGCAAGAAGGGCACACCCTTGGAGGACCATCTCTAGAGGCTTTTCTATGGGTTCAACCCAAGAAGGAGAGACTGGACACCGTTGAGTGGTACATGAGAATGTATCTATGTTGTGAAAACCCTTGCGGTCCTGTTCTAAAGGGAACTCAAAGGGCTGCATTTTCATTTTAATTCCAATTTTTAAGACACACACCGTTTTCCCTTTTTCTTCTTTTTTTTTTTTAAGCCTTCCTGCTTTCTTTCTTTATACCTCAGGTACATGTGGTATGAAGGACTAATCTTAAACATTTACTGCCTGAGGTTGGTTTGTGGTATTTATTTCAACTTATTATGTATTATAGTATGTTTTTGATTATATATGACAATCAATTTGCTGGAATTTATAGCTCTCTGACTAACATGCTTTCATGATGTACTTGCCCTTAATTTGTGGATTTTATGGAGAGTTTATTGAGGTTGGATTTCCCGCTTCTCTTTCCACTTGCTCTTTCTTCTTAAATTTCAATTTGTGTAAATGCATGACAGAGAGAGAAACAGATATTATGAAAGTTTAACAGTCACAAAAAATGACAGGTAGTTTGTCTCACAGAATAAAGTTCCCAGACCAGTCCCACAGCAGCCTTTCCTGGGCTCAGGGACCATTTGGTGCAGATCTCTTCTACCTTTGAAATTCATCCCCCAGGACAAACAAAATCTTTTGAGAGCATGCAGGACCCAAGATGGGAATTGCACCTAGCATCAGCAGGGAAGAAGAGATCAAGAATTAGGGTGGGCCCAGCCTGGCACAGACTGGGAGGACACAGTTAGATTTCCCCTTTCTGTTAGAGCGCACTCAGCAGCGGCATCCATCCTCTCTTCCCCGTGCTTTCTCACTATGGCTCAGCTCCTCATCTGTTTGCAAACATCCCTTCTGCCTTTGCCATATATGCTGAAATCAATGAGAGGCACACAGGAACAAAAGAAAGAACCTGGACTTGCAGTCCAGGCCTGCATTTTTAAGTTCTTCCTGAACACTAAGCATTTTCTAATTTAAACCCCCTGGTTATGGGATTTAGGTAGCTCCCAAGGAGTTTTCATTTCATTTTTCAGACCAGATAAAAAATGTTTCAGGCTCTCAGCAAACAGGATTTGACACAGTGCTGAAAGGTAAGAAGTCAGGGGAAAGGGGGGTTCAGCTCAGCATCTCAGCTCAGATAACGAACGCACAAAGCAGAGTAAATAGGCCACAAGTAGAGGCAGATTGTGGCAATGAGGAGGTAAGAAACCTACTGTGAACAGAGCAGGGACCTCAATCAGTCCCTCCCCAGGCAGTGATTACAGCAGCAATGACTGAGAAGCGTGTAACAGCCGTGGCATCGGAGTCTGCCCAGACTGCCTTCCTGGGCAGGGACCTTCGCAGGGGCTGTCTGGTATGAGATTAAGCTGCACTCATCAAAGAAACATCAAGGCAGGTAGAGCTGTGAGCTGTAGGGAGAGGGTGACGTGAGATGACACCTGATACAAGAGGAGATGAGACCTACTGGAGCCTGAGGCTGAGCTCTGATGCATTGCTAGAGGGTCAGGGAGATGGAGAGAAGCCAGAAGAGAGAACACGAGGTATCACCTACTCACCAGTGCAGGGGGTGCTGCATCAGGATAGCTGTGGAGAGCAGACCTTGACTTTGGTCATCCTTCTCATCTCCCTCACAAGATTGTTGCTTCATACGGCCTCAGACAACTGGGAAGCTGTACCCAAACTGGCAAAAGCAGAAAAAAAAAGGAGGAGAAATGTTCAGAAAAGGGAAAATATAGGCACTTAGAAGCCCAAGTTTCATTAAAATTTGGGCTGATAATGGGGCTGAAGATTCTTTGTGACTGAAATGCTTATAACAACTTTACTATAGATATTTTCTGACTTTAGAGAGCACCCAAAATCCAAAGCAACCTAAAATTTAGCAGAGAAAACCAGACTTGCTATAGATCTAAGAGAACGAATCTCTAAGGTATAAAAATAACAGAAAAGATACACATCTTTTTATGAAACTGTCCATATATTGTTAAATAACTTCTACTCAAACCTATTATATCTCTGCAGTTCTTTGCAATGGCACCATCTCTATTAAATATGACTGGGTTTTTCCATAGCCTTGTTAGTGCTCACCCTCCTCACCCAGACTCCCACTCTTTCAGGGTAATTCTGGTTTGAGATGCTGGTCTTCCCATTAAAACAACAGGAGCCATCTGAGAAGTTCAGATTTGTTATTAGTCTAATTCAAGTTTCATCAGCTACTGCCTTTTGAGAGGGAGGAGGGGGCAGCATCCATGCGGGAGAAATTCCAGGGTTGTCCACATATTGCTGAATGCCTTTTGGGCACACAACGTGACAGGGAAGGTGAAAATTATGCAGTCATTGCCTTATCTCATGAACCTTGCTTTTGCTTTTCTGATATCCTCACTGAAAAGATTTCACAAAATTACTATCTGCACAAAGACTGTAAAATGCTTTACTTTGCTCAGAAGAGGGATTACGTGTATTTTACCTTACGACACTACAGATCTCATGACACCACAAACTGGGTGAATATTTTGGGACATCTGCACTTCTGAGCTCCTGCCTCAAGCTATTCCTCATTATTTACTGCTAACTAATGAGCAGTCAGGTGGCTGATTCTTTTAACAGAGGGCACCGTTTAGACTGCTGTATACCCTCGAGCACCATTTACCATCTCACACTTTGGTCTGGGCTTTTCATTTAAGCAAATATCTCCCTTCCTTGAAACACTGCTGGATATAACAGATAGAGAGGCAGCCATGTACCAAAATAGACCTATTTCTAAACATTTCCAGCTGCCTTTAGGGCCCATATAGTATATGAGGTGAGATACTGTGAGGTTTCACCACACAGTAAAGAGCAGCCAAAGGGCATTTTCTAAACTTTTTTTTCCTACTGTCTTCCATTTGATGAAAGACTTGTGGTTAAACCTTTATCTTCTATAAACATTTAAAAGTAGGTTACCTTTTATTTTCACGTCTCACTTTTGTTTCATTAGAAGACAGGTTTTACTGCAGTAATTCAGGTGATTGATACCTTGGATCACCTTCAGAAAATAGATGTTAATGATCTGTATCTATGTCTGCATTCCAACACAGATGTGAGCACAGATGTATTTGCATGCAAGATGCCCACGAAGCGGTGTTTCTTTCCAATGGCATTTTTTCTTTGCTTTTACATAAGGCAGCTCCTATGCACATGGTATGAAAACCCCTAGGAGCAGGATTTTTGTCGGATTGCTCTCACTCTCTTCTCCTCCTCCCACACCTCAGCAAGGACCTCCATGACATCCAAGTTTACTGATTTTTTTAGACAGCAGACTGTTACTGATTCTGTGGCAAACATATGGATGTGGTTCATCACCAAGAGGGTCCCCAAATTAATTAAAAAAAAAAAAAGCCCATTTTCCTCTGCTTCCTTTGAGGGACTTGGCCATCATAGCTGGTCTTCCTAAATTCTCTCTGAAAATTCCAGTCACAGCCTCACCACTGAGGAAAAGAGGGAAAACACAGAGCCTGCAGTTAGGCAGGCATCTCATCTTAGGTAATTTTAAATGGTTATTGCAACCAACTGCACTTCAAACCCCCACTGCAAAACAGCTCAAGCTCTGGCTGGTGACTTGCAGTCACCGTTCCATCACCCACCGTGGCTGCACTGCACATCCAGCAGGGACCACGGGAGAATTTCAAATGTTTGCTATTAATAGCCCTCACCCTGTCTCCCAGTGAAGAAGCTGTGCAGCAGTTGCTGCCACTGTACTCTGAATATACAGGTTGAACAGGAAGGTGGCACTAATATTTAAGTAATGCCTAAAGTGTTTCCAAAAGTCAACACCGAATTAGACTGTACATCTAAATGAACATTAATTCCTCAGTGGAGTGATAGTTGACAATTTAATAGGTAAACTTTTAAGAAAACTGAGGCTTACACAAGAAAGCTGCAATTATTAAAAGAGCTCAGAAAGCTACAACAGCTATTAAATCTCCTTTGTCCTTAACATTTGGGGTTTTTTTTTTTTCCTTAGCAACCAGACTCAAAATTCAAAAGATGCCAGAAAACTATGAACTTATTTTAAATGAGCTGTGGAAATCTCCCGCTGTCCTGTGTCTCTCTGTCTGAAGCTATGACCTTCCTGTCCTAGTGTCATGTGTCTGACTGTATAAAGAAATAATTCATAGTGCACTTCTTACATTTTGCATAATAATTGATTAAAAACGCTTCATATTCCATTTCACTTATTTAATTCACTTATTAAATTTGAGTCCAAACAAACAATGTTTAAAAAGTTGGGTTTTTTTAAAGCCTGAGAGTTTTTACACATTCACAGAAGAATGAGAAATTGACTTGGAGAAAACAGTTATTGGTGCAGACAAGAAAAATTACATCATTTATCTGTTAAACAGAGAGTCCTACCAAAAGCATGAAGCATAGGGAAATGTAGGTATAACAAAACATCTGAAATACACTTTAAATTGGAACAAATCTGCTAGGAGAGTGAAGAAAAATGAGGAAAAAAACCCCAACTAACTAAAAAGCCCCAAATGCCCAAATCTTCTTGAAACAGATCTTTGGAATGAATAGTTGCTTCTGTTTACTAAACTCAAATACTTCTCTTAAAATAAAAAAAAAAGTTTTTATTGGAGAGTAATTTCCTAAAGAGGTAACTCAGTCTGCCACAATGTTAGTTTAAAAGGAGATTCTGTTTGGAATGTATCCTTAGAACTGTGAAAAGCAGATGAGCTCTTTCTTCTCAGTAAATCTCATCTCCCTTTCATATATTCCCTCCAGTGAATAATAATGCCAGAATAATGCAAACAATGGGTGAATTATGATCCGAAAACACAGGGAAAAGAAAAGAAAACAGACAAAATTTAACCCCAAGACACAAGAGACAGGTGCTTCTGCAAATGAGGTCTGGGATTTCAAACATTAATCCCATAAGCAGAAGTTCCCGTCTTGCACTGGGAACTTAGGTTGTAATTAATTAATGGCACTTCACTCTCCTGAACTTTATTTGGAAGGTCTTTTAAAAGGCTCTTGAGGGAAATACAGATTTCTCTACTGAAAGAAAAGGAAGCTGCACATTCTCTCCCTGCTACTGTTTAACTTCATCAATTCACAATCTGTAGTTACTGGATGTTTCAATTCATCAGCAGACCCAGCCAGGAGGGGCTACAGCCCATTCTGCTAAAAGAAGCGTGGGCTGTGGGATCTATAGAATCGTCAAAGACCAGTCTTATCTTGGACCTTGGAACCTTACTGTAGTTTATAAACTGACTTGGCAGAAATCATATACTCCAGAACAAAACTGTCAAGACTGTTTTTCATAGTTCAAGAGGAAGAACACCTATCAGGAATAACATGGATGATGAGACATAAGAAATGAAACAAAATAAGCCTGGCTATTTTGGTTTCTTTATTCTGGCAATGTTTCTTTATCTGAGATGAGAGAGTTCGAAAATAATAAAATAAAATGGAAAAAAAAGGAAAAAAGCAAAAGAGCTGTCCAGTGATCCATATCATTCAGCAACAAGAGAAACAAAAGCAATGCTAGTCAAATTTATGAGCCTTGAGAGATCTTGGCTGGAGTCAGTAGAGAACTACCTTCATTAAACACCTCCCTCTCCCCAGCTAATCCCTACCTCCTTCCCTCCCACACTTAAGGAATGAGCTCAGTATCCATGTTTTACTGTGAGCACAAAGTTTCTCCCTCTCACTTTCCCTCTTTTGGTGCTGATAACTGATATCACCCTCAGATAGTGCAGCTGAATATAAAAATATAAGTACTGGCAGCTTTCAGACTCGCCTTTTCATCGAAAACTTGATGGGAAGAGGGAAGCAAGCTGTGAGCTATTCCTAATCTACCTGGAGGAGATTTTTCAGTGGAGCCCAAGCCTCTGGAGAACAGTTCACAGCAGCTCTAATCGCAACAAGGCCCGGACAGCCATTACTTAATTTAACACACATTTAATACACACACACATATCCCATGCAGGTGCCAAGGTATGGGAATGCTTGTGAGAAGATTAGAGCAAAATGTGGGGAGAGAGTAAAATGGCTGCAAGCAGGGATGCACTCCGACAGTGAATTCCCTGTCTGACCCAGTCGGGAGGAAAAAAGGGCAGCACTCACTAAAGCCATACTCTCTTCACGCAATTCAAGCCCAAAATGTCTTTTTATACATGCTTGGCCTTGTATAGGTTTATAACATTTCCTAAACTGCTTTTTTCTTCTTCTGCATTCAGATCTAAGGTTTCTAACAATCAGTTCTTCAGGAAAATTAGCAGAGATCTAGCCTCTGCAAAGAATAAGATGAGTAAATGAAACTGCACTGAACTGGGCTTATAACCTGATGCATACTTTGCTTATAAAACAGAAGTAAAACACTGTTAATCTCATTTACTTTCTGTTGATGCCAACTATTTTTCAAATCTCCTACCGAGTACAGAACCTGCTTCCCATTGAAATTCATGGTCACAAATGGAAATGATACATTTCTGTTTGTATCTAGATTTGATCTTATGCTGGAACTCACACTTCTGTACTGTTTCAAGCACAAAAGCCTCTGACCTAGCAGCTGTCAAATAAACATCACCCACTCCTTGCACATACACATAGAAACACACAAAAAAGCTGAAATAATTGTCTGGTCATTACTCTAAGCCTTTAGTTTTGCATCAGTGACTCCCAGTGATGCTCATTTCCACAGTGGACCCAATGCTGTTAAATGTCCAATTTCTGGTGCCAATTCATCAATCAAAACTAAAAAGCAGTTAGTTTTTTTAAAATAATTGGCTTCTATCTGGAGTCATGTTAGATCTTCTTTAATGGATAGTCTTTCAGCTTCCTGGTCGTCATCAATCTCCCTTAGAAACATCTCTTCAAAGAAACATTTCACTAAAATACTGAAGTCTTCATCTCTCATTGTTGCTGATCTTTGCTGGCTTCATAGTATAACTAGGAATTAGTTCTTTCCTTCCTGTAAGGAAAGGAGAGATTCTGAATTTGTTGCGCACAGAGAAGAGAGGCTGTCACCCATGAGCTGGAGAAGCTGTTGGCAGTGGCAAAACCAAGTGAAGGCTCCTTGTTGCCAGCGGGAAAATTAAAGTGTTAACATTAGTTCTGTCATAATGTATTAAACTAATTCCTTGTTTCAGACCACTGCTATCCTGCTGAAAGGCCAAATCAGCTCAATTATTAGGCATGAGAAAACTCAGCACAGCACCGGAAGTGTCGCAGGGAAGAAAACCCCTGCCATACCTTGCTTTCCTCCTGCAACTAACTATTGACTTGTTGAGGGAAAAGGCAGATGTTGCTGCTGAGGAGATGACCCAAGTCTGGAAAGGCAGCTGTATTCCCACCTCGGAGCCAGGTCTGATGAAGTAAATTTCCTAAACCATGCCACCCCTCCTCTTTAGCAACAACGCTAAACTACACCCTACACTGTTACACCTTTCAGATCATCCCCACTGCAAGCTGCAGCACAAAAATCCAAATGTTAAAAACATATGGAATCAGTCCTTTCCTTGTCATCGTTATCACAGGTAGGTGAGATTCTCCAAGACACCTTTCCTGTGGTTCTGAACTTTGTCTCGGGTAGGAGTGGAGAGTGCTCACACTCACTCTGGCTAGCAGAAGACCGGGAACAACAGAGAACCAACCTGCCAAGACAAACCTCCTTTGTAAAACATCACCTGGGCATTGCCTGCTCCTGCCAGAGCCTAAACAGTTGCCTGAGAAGGCAAGGTCACGCTGGCAGGCAGTGGCTGCAAGGAAATGTTGGTGACATTGCTCCATGGGTGCTCCCAGCCTTGGCACCTGAGTGTCCCACCACTCTGGGGCTGCTTGACAGAACACTGAAAGCAAGGGGTACTGCAGCTGCAAGTTAAATGCAAACCTAATTCTGATTTTCTAATCAAGATAGCTTAAAGTAATGAACAGTTTACTAAAATTCCTAGCACAACTTTCCCAATTAATTATTGATTATTGCACATAAAGTTTTATACAGCAATGCATGGTGGTCCCACAAAGCAATATTTATGTTTTAACACAGACTTAAACATTTAGGCTAGGAAAATCTTGTCTCATTCTGAGTCACGTTTTGAAGACCTATACACCAGCTTTCTCCCTGGAAAAAAACACATACAGAAATGGAGTCATTAGTTACATTCTTTGAGAGTGTATGATTTCCACTTCTCTCTACCTGCCGAGACAAGCACACGAGTTTTCTCATTGCTGAGTGAAACCACTTGACATAAGCCTTCCTGGCAAAACTCCATGCACATACTAATAAAAAGCTCAGTCTCATTATAAAGGAAAAAAATAACACTGATTTTTGAGCGATTAGTTAAAAAGCATGAGTTCAGATTACATTTGTGAGACACTGCATCTGCAGGGTAACAAGGGACACCAAACTGCAATTGTATTGTAAATCCTAACAGCACCTCTGAAAACTTTGAGGGCTCTTCTTGTCGATCCCTCTTCTGGGGCAGCATCAGAGGCCAACAGGGCTCTGAGATTTCCACATGTACTACCTCGTGGAAAACAACACTTTCAGTCCCACCTATCTGCTCTGTTCTGTGGCAGCTTATCCTTAAAAAGGGGCTGTTTAATCAGCATTTGTCAAGCCCTGACCTCCTGCAACAGGGACCCACCGGCACAAGTACAATCAAAATACTGCATTAGTACATCTAGACAAATGAGTTCCTCCTTTTCCTTCAGCAGTGTCATTTTGGCTTGTGCACTCCCTTCAGAGATGTTAACAACTGGCAGCTCTGCTCAGGGAGATCACTGATCTAATTTATTTTTCCTTCCCCCTTTAGGGAATGCTATCACAACGCTCTAAGATCATTGCCTTGTACATCTCACTCCCCTCCCCTGATGAAATGGCTCTGAAATGTCACCACCTGATCTGCGGGGGAAGCTGCACCCTCACGAGCCCTTCCATTAACTATTCCTGCTGACAGCTCGTTGTTTCTTCAGCGAGCTGTCGCTGCTTACCCAAGGGGGTGCTTCTACAGGGCCTTCATCGCTGGCTTTTAACAGCCTTGTAATCACAGCTCACAACATACTGGTCGACAAACTCCTGTTTTATCAATATTTTACCCTCAACCCTAGCTTTTCAATGATGCTGCTCAACCTTAACTCAGGGACACTATTTCCATGCCATGTCTCAATGAGTCTAGGGCTTAGCAGCGACAGATGTGTTTGGGAACCTAAATAGCCCCACCTTCTGAGGCCTCAGAGGATGCTATTTCTTCTCATTTTTGAGGCATTTGAAACGCTTTCACAAGATGGAGAGAAACTTTACAGGTTTGTGCTTGTTCTCAGTGTGTGTTTGTTCAGCAACAGCTACTTGTAAATGGCTGATTTGGGGCTGTATTTAAACTGGAAAACATCTCAGAACACTTGGATGGAAAACATCTCACCAGCAAATGCAGTTACCTGGAGGAGTTGCTCTCTGGGCCCACCACACCAGCCTTTCCTAGCAGGATAATGTCAGTGTTGTCTGGAAAGCCATAATACATAAGAAAATAAAAAGAAGCCCATGTTTTTTATTGTTGCTACAAAGTGTGGCAATTTTCTGTGCAATGCAATACTTCCCACCCTTGCGTTCATCTATTCTTCCACACCAGCCCCCTCTCTTTGGGCTGACTTGTCTATCGCAGCTCGGAGAAGTAACATTTAAAAACCGTAAATATTACCTTTCTCTTGCTTCCCAAGAAGACAGTTGTGATGTGACTTTCTGCCTCCAGACACACGGTGTGTATGGTGTCCCACAGCAGCACCTTTGCACCACCCACTACCCCTCGGCAGAGCTGCTGGACATCACCTGCTGTGATGGAACCGAGGACTGGTGGCTCTACAGCTCTCCTCCTGACAAGGTACAGCTTTTCTACTTCTCACTAGGACTAGAAAACTGATAGCTTGTATGCCAGTGGAAAAAGTATCCCTTCTGCGATAACCTATTCTCCATCTTCAGTCAGAGTATTCCCTTAAAAATCAATTGACAAAATCAGATTTTCTTAGCCTATGAGATGTTCACCACAGCTTACTCCTGCCCAGGCTTTAAAAAAAAAAATTTTGCATTTCCCCATCCTTCTCTCCAATTTTACCATGCCAAACACACACTAGAATATTTACACATTAACATACTAACCTTTTACGTTCCAAGACAAAAAGAATTAGCTTATTCAGGAATATGCATTCATTTGCCTTTTTCCTTATCCCTATAAATATATAGTCAGATTCTGCATTACAGAAACAAAAGCTCTTGCACGTTAATTAAAAAAAAAATTAAAATTCTTTAAAATTATACCTAAATCCCCATGACTGCACCTATACTGCAGAATAATGTAGGCACTTGTTCATTAATCTCTTGTTGCTTGTTAAAATGCATCATGAGCTTCAAAAAATAATCAGTGAAAAAAATGTATTTATATAAATTCACAGTATGAACTGGCTAAAGGTAGGGACATTGAAGGTATTCACTGTTATTTCATATTGTTATATTTATTCACTCTTATTATTTCATGATAGCGGAGAGAATACCCCTATACAGAAATATTCATATGCGTATATATGCATGTATTTATGTATATATGCATGTATATATGTATAAAAAATAAGCACAATACAATGAAGACTACATCTAAAAAATCCTTGGCAGCTGTAGAAGGCAGGTGATTTCCACGGCTCTCTGTGGAAAAGCACACTGCTGTTAACGATGCCGTGGAACACTGCCCGTAGACCAGAAACATATGCATCAACAGAAGATCACAGCCATGACAGACCTGCAGGTATAGGGGTAAAAGCACCAGGCTAAGCATCAGCACACTCAGTACACTCAATCCTACATCTAAAAGCATCTTTGAACAAAGAAGTGGCTGTCTAGAATGATATACACACCGGCAACGTGGGAGCTGCGAGCGTTGCTACTTCCGCTCTGGAATAAAATCAAAGGCGAAGGGCCAGATTCCTAAAAGGCAACGCTCAGTCTCCCACTCTTCCTCTTAGGTTACATCCGAGAGAAAGTAAGGCACAGGATCACATTCTGGTCTTCCAGCTGTATGAAAGGCTCCATTGAAATCAATGTGTAAAACTGAGCAGTTCCCTACCATGTAATTTTCTATAAAATATTTGTGCCATTTCCCACTGGAATTAGGAGTAACCCTGAAAATCTCCCGAATCTGAGGCTTGCACTGCAGAGAGGATGCACAGCTGCAGAGGGAGCAGGGTGAGAGGGAAGTTTTTCTGTACCCAGTGCTCCCCTGGCACAGAGCCCTGCCTTATGTCCACTCGGTGCTGTCGGCCGCAGCACTTTCTGGTCTGGGAGCCGGGTGTGCCACTTATAACTTCTTAGTACAAATAAATAGATAGTTTTAAAAAAGGGTGAACACATTCACCTTGGTTAAGCAGCCTGATTAACTGTGGCACTTTGCACATTTGGCCCGCAGTGGAGAATCGGGCAGTAACCTGATCAGGGAAACACAATCCTGGAAAAGCAGTCCAGCCTCACATCCCAGGCTGCCCTGTCTCCCCAGGCTCAGCTCTGCCCTCCAAAGCCAGCCACTCCTCCTACCTAGGCTTAGCCCTGCCTTTTTATAGTCAAGGGCAACATACGGCACATCAGAAATGATGTACAGTATGCCTGGCTTTCCAAGTCTGTAAGCCAGCAATAGCATGTTTCTACCAGTAACTGTTGCTCTTCCTGAAAAATGATAATATTTTCTTTGAGCTATTTTAAAAAATTAAATAATCGGGCTTCTTCTACCAAAATAAAAGCACCTCCCTCAGGAAACTATTTTAAACCCAAGAAAACAGCAAATGCAAGATATTTTCAGATAAGTGGATTTTATTTAGGGTTCTAGCAATTTAACCAAAAACTAGAGACTGCAGCCATATCATAACCCTCATAGTTTCCTTCTGTTTACCTGCATAGGCTCTAATCACATATGCAGCATCTGTTGATACTCCGGCATGACTGGCAAGACACCAAAATAACCATGTTCTGCATAACAAACAGTTATGGTTTTCATCTCTCTCCTGGTCTCTCTGTTTCAGCATACAAAGCCACAGCAAACCCTTCCTGCCTGCCAGGGTGTGAGTGAGATCAGAAAATGTCCCTTAAAGGGTGTGATAGAAACCAGAATAGCATGATTATGGTGTGCTTTCAAAAATATGTCTTTGGGCAATTTTCAGTTCCTGTATGAAAAGAGTAGGATTAGACAATAAAAACTAAACCACAACCAGAGCAGCAGAATCAAATACCAAGCCCTTTTGGGCACAAACTCAGAAGCATTCAGAGAGGACACTGGCTACTCCCTTCAGATTTCTGAAATACATCTTTTGAAGCACTTCTTTAAGCACAGGTTTATTTACAGGTTTGGCAGGAACCAGAACCACCCTTGCAACCTGTTCTAGGTATGCTGGGAGTGACTGCCTGGCTCCCAAGGGGTCTGCAACCAGAGCAGAGGTAGCAGAAAAGGACAGCAGTGGGAAGAAGCAGCCGAGGTCTGAAGACGAAGTGACTTCCTTAAGACTGCACTCCAGGCCACCGCTCAAAGGAAATCACATCACTAGAGTAGAGTTTTTCACCTCCAGGTTTTCCAGTGTTCATGGCCAAAAGCAATGTCAGTGTTGCTCAAACTCTCAATCTCCTTCTTCTTTCATCGTTTCCATTCCCTTGCCTTCTCTCTGTTCTGTACAGCTGACATTTCTCAGCAGGTGAGGGTGCACTTCACCCAGTGCAGTGAAGCTGCTCCCACCCCTCGGGGAGCAGCTAAGATCTCCATCACCCCATGAGGGCTTGGCCCCGTTGCCCAGCCCTGCTGCCTCTCCTCCTCCTCGCTGGAGGTGGTGATGAAGGAGAGACCTCATAAGGATGGAACTCAAGCGTGAGACCTCGCTGCAGTGGCAGAGGTGCCTGTGTGCACAGTAAACCTGGAGGTGCCACCTCTACTGTCACCAAACATCTCACAGATCCTGAGGAACAGAGAATACAAAGCTGCCGGCGTACCCCCAGGCTGGGCGAATACAGGGATGCATAACGCAGACATGCTTAGCGTGCTGATTAAGGTCAGTACAGTAAACTGAGGAGCAAAGATGAAGGATGTTGTCATATACATGTATTTTCAATTTATAACTCACTCCAGGTTTTTTTTCCTTCTCAAACCTTTTAAGTTTCAGTAGGAAAAAAAAAAAAAGCAAAGCAGCTCCCCCAGGGGAGAAGAACAAAGTACAGGGTACATGATGAGGAAAATAATGTGCTTTCCTGTTGCTGAAAAATATCTTACACATTTGGATTACTTCAGTTTTTCCTCAAGATTATTGCAGATGCTACTAACCATTTCCCTTTTAAACTGATCAGCTTTTTCCAGGAAGCACTTTTTCCCCCCCAACACACTCCTTTCCTTCCTGAAGAAGCCTGGTTCACTGTGGAGGATGTTTCTGTCAGAATGAAGTCAGAGAGTTATTTTTAAGATAAAAATTTTGTGTAGAAAGTGATTTTTTAAGACTCATGAAGACAGTAGCTTTTTAAAAAAATCCCAAACTTATAAAAAAACCCCTTTTTCCTTATTATTTTTTTAATACGAGTTTTATTTTGTGAAGGACAGGGCTTTTGAAAGCTTTAAATAAATGTAATTGCATGTGCTCATCCCACTCAGAAAACATTTCTGCCAAGTATTGAAAAATTGGTAAGACAGCAAGCAAGTAACTCCCATCAGTGTAACTTTGTCACATGCACTGGGTGTGTTGGTTCCTGCTTTGGACTGAGATTACCCACATTTGTGTTTGGTAGGTCTGGACTAGGAGCACAAAGCTTGACAGAGCTTGCTGGCCCTATTTCTACCTGTCTTTCACAATGTCATTACCAGAATGAACTCAGCCAAACTTGATGCAGTGGGTAATATCAGCAATAGTATTCAATAAAGAAAACATAGCAAATAACTTGAATATTGAAATCTGTATAACTCATGGTGACGTAAAATCAAAGATATCTTCTGGGACCACCCTAGCCTTAAGCACAAGCACCTGCTTTACACAGATGGATTAAAAGAGTAACAGAAATCCTGGGAACAGTTTTTGTATCCTGAAATTACAATTAATAAAGGCACATTGCATGTTAATTAAAGATACATAAATAAATATTTCTTGCATGCAAATATTTATAAGACATACTGCTGCAAAACAAAGGGTTTCTGCCTGCATGTCAGTGCTAAGCCTCCCTTTACCAGAGGAAGATCAGGTCCTAAGTTTAAATTAAAATTTAACTGGTGAAATTATGCTAGGGAGAAGAGGCTCTTGGGGAAAAGGGAGGGCCACTGAGAGAGCTGGGACAACTCTGTGAGTCCATTTCCAAATCAAAATTACTATTTTCCTAAACTCTGAAACACAGCTAAAAATTCAGCCCTGAAGTTTAAGAAAATCACCCCTATCAAACTGTATCCACCAAATTGCTGAAAGACTACAGCTCCCAGGCACGACTAGAGGTCCTTCTTCTTCCCTGTAATTAATGCATAGTCTTGTTCCCTCACTTCACTGTTAGGCTCAAAACAAGAAGCCTCACCCTCACGAAGGAACAGGATGATTTGGAGAGTGAATCTCTTGCTTCCCAGTTAAAGTAACAAAATCTGATTCGCTTGTTCAGCTGTGACCAAAGTCTTTAACAAATTAGCAAACAGCCCCACACAGCAGTGTTTTAGCATGATATTTACTCCATTCCTTGCTAGTTATTTCCAGGCACTACAAAACCTACCTCTTAGAACATATTTGCCAACAAACTTGCCACAAAAACACACCTGGTGTAGCTTGAAGAGGAAGAAGTCTGTCAGGCTCTCGTAAGTCCCTAAAGGAAGGTAAAAGAAGCAGCAAGTCAGAGCAGGACAGCTCTGCTTTCTGGTCCCTATACTGTCTCTTTGCTGCACAGAAGATTTAGAGCCTTCAAGTTCCTGAACTAGCACCTTGGCTGCTAATCGCATTCACCGGTGATATGATATAGCTGTAAAAATAATGTCCAGCTGACACTGGCTTGGTTGGGTATTTCTTACCCAAGCAAAGCATGCAATGCAAAAATCACATTTCCTTACATGCTTCAGAGGTCCATGAGCGTCTCTGTGCACACACATCCACACGCACAACTGCATGGGAGCCATCTGTCACAATCAGTTTCTTAAACTTAAAAACATGATTAACTCAAGGACAGGAAGGAGCCTCTGGAGCAAAGCGAAAAAAATGCTAAGATAATTGTTTTACTCTAAATAACCTGACAATCTCTCCTTCTTTGGCATTTTTTAATAATTTAGAAATACAGAACATGATGAGGCAACTTGCATGACCAGTGTCACCGGTTTAGAGTTTCTCCAAGCAGCTGAATTTATAATGCTGTAGGGTAGAATAACTTTATTTCTTATGCTTAGCTTATAACTATGGAAAATCCTTTATAAGCATACTTCCTCCTTGCATACAGTATCTATCCAATCTATCCTGAAGCATGAACACTGACCCATATTCTTCCTTTCAAAAATGGCAACAGTCCAAAGAGTTTTCCACTCCTACGGTTTTGGGGTTTAGTTCAGTCTTGGGTTTAGGAGCTAATTTCTCCTAAACTTACCACCAAACTATTACACATTCTCAGAGACAAGATGCTTGTTAACAAGATTCACTGTCATGAACCATTTACTTGCCCGCTCAATTTGTTACAAATGTGGGTGGGAAAAGGTTATCTCACCAGTACAAGACACAGCAAGGTTATAATCCAGCACCAAGCTCTACAACAGTATGTGTAGATCCATTACATGGCTCCAGTCAAGTTAAAGGGACCATTCAAAGACAAGGAGAGTGAAGAAAGAAAATGAGAAAAAAGTTTGTTTATCCAGCATGTGAGCAAGTCACAGCAGGACTGCACAAACACACCAGACACGGTCAGCAGGGAAGGAAATACCCAGAGTATAGTCCTTGGTGAGCCAAGATTATCCATTAATCTAAGATTGCTGAAAACAGAAAATATGATCACAACCCCTACTTTAAAAGAGGGGAAAAATCCTGAAGTCTGGTAATTCCACTCTGTTCAGTGAACCTTTATTTTTTCACTTAAATCATTGAAAAAATGTGAAGGTTGCTGCTGGTGTCTGACTGCCCTTAATCAAAGGCATTGAGTGGATTTCTTAATGGTGTTCCAGTAAACATTGCAGTGAAAACAACACTAAAATTAGATCTCAAGCAGCCAGAAACCTGATTAGCAGATACAGATCTTCATGCACATATTTTACTTCCTTTCACTTAAAAAAAATCCCAACATTTTCTTCCACCATCCTGGAAGATGAAATAAGTTTCATTTATTGTGCTAAAATTAATATTAAAATTAAATTAAAATTAAATTAAAATCAAAATTTATTTTAATTTTATTAAAATAAAAAATATTTCTAAAATCCAAGGGGCTTTATATCTATATTCCTTTAAGTTTTACTAAGAGGTTAATAATTTTAATTTGCAGACATGCAAAGGAAATCTTAAAACATTGTTATGATTAAAGAATCTCTCAGCACAGTGTTTCCACGACAGGCTTTTGTTATAGAAATAGCCAGCTACTGCACAGTACCCAGTTCCTGAATCCAGACTGAGCTTGTGAGCAGCTGAGCCAGACCAGATTGGAGGTACTTTGCGCGTTTCCAGCAAACACTTCACACTTTTTAGGGTTGGGCTTTTATGTTTGAAACAATTTTTTAAAAATCAGAAGTTAAGGAAATTGCATTCATACATAGAACTGAGCTGTGGGCTTCATCCCAGGATCTTGTTACAGGAATCCCCCTAGCTGTCTTCATAAATTTGAAGAAGCTTCCATTACAGGATGGTCCTATTTGATGGAAGACATTTATCTTGTGATCAGTGTGTAATTATGCTCAATGTTAATAACCATTTCTTCTCCAGAAACTCTGAAAGGTGACGTAGTGTATAAATGTTTCATAGAACATGCTTCCCTGAATTACACTGAAGAAAAAGATATATTTGTTTCAAGAAATGCATGTCAGATTTTATTCAGCTTTACACTGTAAAATTAAGAATATTTACTAATCTTAACATCAGAGCAAGCAAAGTTGTTTAAATATTTACCTTTCAAATATTTTAATAACTACATTATTAACAATAACATTTTTTATGGTTTAATGTTTCCAAGTTTAATGATTTTTAGCTGTCTTAACTTCTTACAATGTTTAACCTTACAACATTGTGTCAGTTAAGACTTCTTTGGGATTGACATGAATGATGTGGATTGAGATTAAAAAAAGAAAGGATTAGACATCTAATAGGATTTTAAACAAAAAGGGGTTGTGGATCTTTCTAAGAAAAATAATAAAGAATAAGTTAATAGAGAGATTCACACATATATCAGTAAAAACATTCTGGAAAAGAAAATCTTACATAACAACACATTCTATCCATAGCCAGATATATTTTGTGGTTTATATAATTTTGTAATTTTTACTCTCTCTTATAACCTCTTTGGAAGCTGTAACAACAGCAGCTAAAACAACTGAAGTTCAGTGTGATCTCCTCACTTCTGGCACCAGAGCCAAACGCTGGTCTCAGCAACATGGCTACACTGTTGGTGTAAACCCATGGGAATTTTACTGGGGAAAACAGTAAATTTTCTGGCTTTACAAGGCAAGCTGAGAGCAGAATTTGGCCTCACACAGGCTTAGTGTATAAGAGCTAGAGGCTACCCAAGTGCCTTGCTGCTACTGGTACCAACACCCCCCCTCCTCTCCCTTTATGTTTTTGGTATTCTTCAGTGTCAGACCACAGGGCTCCTCCAGAGCTCACAGTAGTAGAAGATGGTTGATGGGGAGAAACTCGGCCCCTTATCATCAAAGGGGACAGAATAATGTCTTGATGCTGCAATTCCTCACCTTCAGGTCCCCCCATTATTTAAATAATTTTATTTTACTTATTTGTTCCAGCTGATTGTTACCTCAAAGGTGTCCTGAGTTGAAGGCCCCATTTACTATGAGTGACTTTTTCAAAATTAGAGGAGTCTCCTGGAACAAGCTCCTTATACCATTATTATTACAACAAATTCCCGAAACACAAAGTCCAGCAAGGAAACAAAAGGGAAAAAAGGGCAAACAAAAGATTGTTCATTAAAACCGATTGCTTCTAAGAAGAGTATTTTTACAAGTAATACAAAAAGCAATGAAAAGGTTCTCACCAGATTTTAATGAAACATCTCTGGGGAAAATCCATTAGAAATACATTTGCAATCAGTCCAGTGTCAAATTTCTACTGTAAATACGGCAATTAAGAAGGTCAAATTACCCAAGGTTGTGTAAGAATAAAATGAGCAATTAAAAAGGAATTTATGTTGCGAGTATTCTGTATAAAATTTATGTCTTTTACTCTCTGTTAAAAGATGTCACACATTTTCTTATATGTTACAGGACATTATTCACAGTAACGGGCTACTGAAATAATGACCCATCGCTGCGTTCCTTAGCTCCATGCAAACTCTTTGGAACTGTGCTTGAATCCAACGCTCCGATTAGCTGGGAGCTGAACCCATGCCAGTGAGAGAATGGCTGTAAATTGTTGGATGAGTGTAAATGACACCCACACCACTGGTGGAGCAGAGAAAAGTATGTAACTTGAGATCATGAAGTGTCCTGCTGTGACATAAATGGAGTGGAAAGGCACTTAGTCCAGAGAGGACCATATATGGTTTAAAGCCAAAAAATGCCCGAGTAATGTGCATGGGTAGAAAGTGATTAAGGAGGTGACAAAAGTGAAGGTGGCTATCTAACCTCTAGTGCTCTGGGTTTCATAACAAAGCTTCACCTGCACAGGGCTGTGATGCACGGCCACAGCTGTGCTGAGGTGTATATTTGGGGAACTGCCAATTTGAGTTCACCTATGAACTCACCTCAATTTAAGCCTTCTCCCTAATACACCAGGAAGTTTCTCTGACCCAAGATCAGTTCATCACAGCACCATACTCTACCAGTGGAGAAGATGCTGCTAACACACAGTGTCTCTGGCACTGAAGGGCAACGTGTGCATCTCTTGGCTTGTGCACAGCTCTGGAAGCAGCGCCTGTCTGCACATACACGAGTGAGGAGAGCCAGCATCTCACACCAGGGACAGCTCTGCTGTGGTACAGCCCCAGCACGGCAGCAGAGCTGTTGCTCCAGGCAGCAAGTAGCAGCCAGTGCACGAACAGACAATGCTCCATCCCCTTCAAAAGCAAGAGGTGGGAGAGGATCAGCAGCTGAGTGAAAAAAGGTAATCCCAGGGACATTAAAAAAAAAAAAAAAAGGAGCCTGAAAAGAGGTGGCATTGGGAAAACAGAGATGGAACACAAAACGGGGAGGGGAAAAGCAAAGGGCTTGCAGCCATCACAAAGACACCAGTCAGAAACTTTCAGGGAGCAGATGGTAACCAGCCTCAAAGGACAGCGTCCAAAGACCAGGTGTGAGGCCACAGAATGAAGGAGACACTGAAACTCCCATCTATGCCTTCCATGCACAGCCACCATGGTCAAAGGACTTTTGCTTTTGTGCACAGAGACCAACCATTAATGTCACTAAGTCAGGACTGAAGGGAAGCATTGAAATGTCTCCTGTAGATGTTTTCTTCACCTGTTCTCTACCATAGTGTCTTCAAAGCATTTCACAGCTGTTAAAAATTTATTCTCACAGTGCTCCTCTGGAGGCAACACAGCAGCGTTATTGCCATCCTGCAGGAAGGAAGGCAGAGAGGGTAAATGTTACTTGCCCACACCTCACAGGCTGCCTGACGCAGAGCAAGGAAGTGAGCTCGGGTTTCCTATGCCTCCCCTTCATATCCTGCTTTGTCCTTTTCTACTTCTCTCTCACCCCTTATGAATGGGCAATGATTGGAAATGTGGCACTTCTGTGCTCAGAAATACGACAGTCATGAGGGTAAACAGAGAGAGCCCCAGATGAGTCAAGTCTCAGTTCCATTTAAATCCATGTCTAAAGGAGCTTGAGATTGCTTTAGCAGAGCTTACTAAAAGTCCTAAGTGCGATGATTCATTTTCGGGAGGGAACAACTTCAACCAGAAAGACCCCAAACCTTATCATCAAGTCAACAGTAAACCAGAGGTAACTAATTAAAAATATATAGATAATAAAATATATTAAGGAGAAATAGATAGTAATTGGTAATAAGTCAAAGTTAGGAAATGAAAAATTAGATAAATGTGACCTATCTTGCAACCTCCTGTAGATCTAGCCTTATGGTCTTGAGGGGAAATACAATTTTTTTGTTGACTCCTCACATTCCTGTAAAGAATTCACTTGGAGTTGTCATACTCCTTTCCATTCCCCTCTTCACTCACACAAATGTCCTTCTCCATAGAAAGATGTGCAGCTTCAGGAAAATCGTGAAACTCGGGAAGTTAATGGTTCTTGTAATCCTGTACTAAAAGTGTTTCCCTTTCTAGTGTTTTAATTTTGCTGAGGCAAAGAAAAAAAATCTCAACTCCCTTGCTCCCTCAGAAATTAATCCTGCTGACTGCTAGCAAGTCGGTCATCCCCACTGGCTTTAAACATCATCCACATCGTTCTATATTGATACATATAACCTCTTTGCTTCCCAAATTTATGCCTATATTTTTAGATGCTAAAGTTTCCTTCAAACTCATTATACAGGCAAACAGTGCAGGAGATGAAAGTAACATCTCAACTAGCAGTGTCACTGACACATTCCCTACTCGAAAATCTTCCACTGAACCAAAAATTTCCCATATGCTTCTTTATATTGATTTGCACCTGTTATTAATTCTGTGCCAGCAGAAATACCTGAAAAGAGTGTGAAGAAAAAAATGTAGGGTTTCTGGTGCTACCAGAACCTTTGACTGCATGTCACAGTGACTACCAGCTGCCAACCACCCAGGGACAGGTTTCAGCAACCTCTTGCAGGCCAAATTGATGAAGCCTGACCAACACTATTCCAGTTCTTCTCTTGAGCAAGAAAATACTAGATCAGACGTGTCTCCAGAGAGAGTAGGACTAGCTGGGCACTGCCATTAACCAGAGGATGCTGTAGTCAATTATTGAATCGATCTAAAGCTCAGTGGCCCAAGGCTCAGCAGACTAGCAATAACTAATGATCTGCCCTCTGTGGAAAGAGCTCTCAGAGAAGGAGAAAACAGAACAAGCATCTGAAAGTCACAAGCTGCAAGAAGCAGTAGCAGGCTGCTCCAGGTAAGTGCAAGGTTTCAGTTTTCACTGCTTTCCGCAAAACAGAAACATGGAGCTGTTCAGTAAACAGTGTGAGCCCAAGAGTCTGAGAAAGGTTTTTGCCATCCCATGCTTGAATTCCTGTTGTTGGTTATGGGGCAAACACACAACGCACCCAAACAACATATACACCATCTTCCTTGTAAAATTGGTGTGCATCAGCTTGCCTGGCTCAGGCTGCCTCATCCTGCTCCACTTGTCCTTGCTTTCCTCCTTCTTGGTGCTAGGAAGAGTGTTTGCTTATTCCCTGCTGCTGAATGTGTCAACTGAAAGCGACACCACTGCCTGCTGTCACTATGGTGAATATAGTGGGGATCTCTTTTCAAAAAAGACGTGTTGATTCAGGGGTCTTGAATCACAAGTTTTTGCTTTGTCACATTGACTCTCCATACCCTTGGCAAATCCTCGGTGGAACCACCTCTTGCTTCTGATGCTTGGTGTCAGTGAAGGCACCTGTCCTGTGCCAGTGAGGCAACCCCATCCTTCACTAGCACCAATCTGCCCCGCTGAAGGCCTGCCAGAATCTGAACCTGCAACCCTTTTCAGTAGCAGCTTTATTGTGCTAGCACTTACCTGTTCCAGTCTGGAGACAGGGAATAACATGGAGAGGTGGTTGCACTTCAGTGATGAACAAGCTGTGGCTCAGTCAGATCATGTTATAGCTTAAAGTATCTAAAGAAAACGCAATCAACACAGCCTTCTGCTCAGGTACACACAGTAGTAAAGTCATCACATCAGAAGCTGAGTTATACTCTACATATGTAGCTTCTCTTAGCCAAGGCAAATAAACCCACCTACTTTGCTTCAGCAGCCAGTTTTTCCTATACCATCAGCACAGGCCACTTCACTTGGTTTATATTCCTGACACCAGAGATAGGCCTGAACAACTTCCTCAGAGTGACTGTTATCTGAGGCCAGTAAAAAGCATTTTTGGCCTTTCTCTGAGGCATTCCAATCCTTAAATTACCATAATAATATATCTTTTCCTAGACATTTTCCTGTAACACTTCAGGAATGACTATCTTGCTGCTTTTAAGCAAAATTCCTACCTTTGGGCTCTATGTCCCATCATCTGCAGGTGCAACATCAGTCCTTATTTAACTTCAAGTGGCAGATATTCACATGTATACGTGTGAATTGTTTAGTACAAGTCTTCTGCAACCGGAAAACTCTCCCTGATTTGTTATTCAGTGTGCAAATAACACCTGTGTGGCTGAAAAGAACCCCCACGTCTCCATGAAGGAGAGCAGTGACAGAAATTTGTGCCTGTAAGCATCAGCTGCATGAGCACTTTGACCATTGTTTTTTTTAGGGGCTCATACACACCTGGTCTCCAATTTTATTAGAGAAAATTGTATTCCCGACCACTGCACTGATGACACTCTCTCCATGAAACAAAAGCCTAGAGACAGTTTCAGCAACTAATGTTTCCCTGCCTCTCTTTTTATAAATTGCAGTTTTCCAAGTTGTTATTTACCACTAGTTTTCATTTTCTGAAGACTGCCATGCAAGATTAGCTTTCCTCTTAATCAAAAGTTACGTTGCTTTTTTTCTGGTGTTACACAAGTGTGATCTGACCTCATACACCTGTATCCATCACAGAACTTTAAATGTTAATTTACTCTCAGATGAAAGTCCTTTTCTTGCTCCAACAGTGCTCCGAAGAGCGCCTTCGGAATTGTAAGTATTTTGTCATCAACCACTCACCATGCTATGCTTATTCTGATATCCATTGCTTTCTGTTGCCTTTGGAACAGGCTTTTAACCTCAGATATCCTTTATAATCCTGACTTTTTCGATTAGACCCTGAGTTACCTTGTTTCTTACCAAGAATACACACTACATCTATAGGAGGAAAACCAGGCATTACAGCTGGATGGACCCCTCACGTGAGAGCATCCATCATCATTTAAATGTAGCCTTAGTTTCCCGAATGTAGCTCTTAACCTTAGATCAGTTACACTGATTTTTCACTTTTGTGTTCATAATCGCCATGTGAAATACATCATTCCCATTGCTGGGAGGAGGGATGCTGTGGAATGCAGTACTTCCTGAATGTGTGCTATACAGAGCAGTAGTTAGCCTCCTCTGCCCAAGCTAAATTAAACCCATGAAAAAGACGAGAAAGGATGTCAGCAATAAGGTTATCTTCTAATTGCCTTCCCTCACCAGGGTACCTGTTGCCTAAAGCTCCAGCAAAGTGCTGTTCAAGCTGCTTTCAGCTACCCTCTATGTTTCTGGAGAGTTTCCATTTCTGATGGGTTTAAAGAGCTCCATGCTTTCATTCAAGTATTTTGTTCATTTTACACCTGCACCTCAGTGCAGGTAAGCGTGCCATGCCCTGCAGTGTGACTGAACCACTTGGCCTGTGTGTGATATCTGACAAGTCTCCAGTCTGCAGCTTCTGCCCCTGCACAGAGTCGCACTGAGCTCCAGGAAGCTCACACCTGAAAGGGTAAAGTGCATCTTCGTCACCAAAAGGGCTTCAGTCCAGCCTGCCCCAGCAACTTCCATGCAAATCAGATTCACATTTCTTTGATTCCTTGGTAGTTGGAAGTAAAACTACATAAAGCCACACATCTGGGTCAACCAAACTGAAAGCCAGGTCAGAAGAGTGTACTTGAAAAATGGCACCTGAAGAGGTTAGCGGTGCTCCCTCCCCACCCTGCCCCCACCATACTGCCATGCCAACTCTACTGATCCAGGAATCCTAGGGCTAGTTTTGTGAACTGGGAGGCCAATGAGACAGTGCTTTACATAAGACTTGACTTTATTTTTTAAGGCTTATTTTTAATGCACCTTGTAAATGGATTCTAATTTGACCTCTAATTTGAGCTAATGATCGGTGCTAGTATTTACATGAACCAGATATGGGACAGTTCATAAATCTCAGGTCATTTTTTTTTTTTTTTTTAATTATTTGCTCGCTGGGATATATGCACAAACCACAGAACACTGTAAACTATTAACTCACATCTTTTTCCCTTATGGTTCCAAAGCCAAACTGTCCCTCCCTCTCCAACTAATTTTTTTAATCTCCCCTGAATCCATTCAAACTTTATCCAATAAGTGTCAGTAAGTGATAGTCACATTGAATAAATGCAGAATTAGTAAACCCTCTAATTCCAAAGTGTTTAGCTTTGGAGCGCAAGAAGTTAAACACTCTCTCGCAACACATTGTAAACATGTCAATGTGTTTAACATCTTAAATGTGTTCTGTTCCCTTGCGCATGTGTTTAGAAAAGAAACAGGTTATGATATTTAACTAGTGAATGGATATATGTGCTCATTCCTACCAACACTTTTTAAACACTTGCAGACACTTAAAATTATGATGTGTTTAAGATTTGAACATGTATGCTTTTCTACACTCCTAATCCAATGTTTGATGCATTTATTTAGAATACCAAGATTTTACCAGGCTAGCAAAGCATACTATTTGTAATTAGAAATGCCAGATTTTTCTTCTATTATTTCTTCGGTCAACTCAAAACTAGAATATAATCAGGTGAGGTTTTAAAACAGTGTGAAGAGATTTTCCCCACCAGAACTGTGCCAAGCTGAGCCTGATCTTATTTGTGAGGTCCAGAAGCAGCTACAGCACTTAAAATGATTCTTCTTTCTCAAAGAAAGGACTCTGAACTACATGGGAAACACAGGAAGTTTGCAAATGGAAATAAAAAAAGCCAGAGGAGAACATCTGCAAACATTTTTAAGGAGGGATTTTTTATTATGTGCTCTATAGTTGGATAAAAGCATAAATTATCTGGAAATCATAGAATCATAGAATGGTTTGTGTTGGAGGGGATCTTAGAGATCATCCAGTTCCAAACCCCCTGGCATGGGCAGGGCTGCTCAAATAAACTGACTGCACCACTCACTCACACCCATATGGGGCTGCTCAGAGAGAACGTGGCACAGTCTTTGACTCCTGCTGAATTCTGCTCACAGGTCTAGCTCTGCTCAGGCTACTTCTAACCCTCCGAACCATGAAGCAGCTGCTAACAGCTGTCATCAAAAAAAAAACCTCCAAACAAATCAAGTGTCAGCAATAAAATTCTATCTATCATTCCTCCAAATTAGCTTAACCTGAGGCCAAGCACAGGCAATGCTCAGTGCTTACACCCATGACATGCTATTTCAGGACTTGTGAATGTAAAAATGGGTTCTTTTTTAGTGTGATAATTCGAATTTCCCTGTAAAATCCAATTGCAGTGGTTGTCAACCATTTCCATACCATGATCCTGTTACAACAAAAGAACAACTTTATGTCCCCACTCTTGCCCACTGTCCCCATCTTCCACCCTTAAACCTGTCCACAGGAAAAAGAAAGCTACTCAGGATTCCCTGAAATATCTATATATGCCAGAAACAGAGTATTTGAAGTTCTTCCGGGATTAGGAAAAGACACATTACATTCTATCACATGGAAAGGCAAAATTAACTAAGTTCTGAAGAGTATCTAATGTGTCTGTCTTAATTCTTTCTCTTTCAAGAACTCATAAATGTGTATAATTCAGAAAGCTGGGGGGCTATTTTGAATTTTATTTGAGAGTCAGCCATACCAATTTCATTCATCCATCTTTGCATTCCAGTTGTGCCAGTAAGCTCAGAAACCCCTGCATCATTTTGCTGGAGGCTGTACAGGGCTCTGGAAAGAATTTGCATCCACCAAGGGGTCAAAACAGAGACAGAGCATACCAGCTTTTCCAGTTCCCCCTGCAGGCCAAGAGAAGTGAAGCCCAGCTCCCTCCTGACTTTTTGTGCCGAGTGACCTCCACAGAGCCACCCTGCAGAAAGGGAAAGGTCAGGCAATTTACAAATGGAAAAGAAAACAAAAGATGTGTAGATGTGGCATCTAGGAACACCATTTAGTGGTGAAATTAGCAGTGCTGGGTTAAGGGTTGGACTTTGTGATCTTTGAGGTCTTTTCCAACCTAAATGATTCTAAGGTTTTATGATTCCAAAATACTCACTTGTATCAGCCTGTGAAACACTTGACCCCACTTCTGAGACATCACCAGGAATTTCACTCTTCCCTTCCCGGGTGACTGCCCAGCCTTGGCACAAATAGACCTTCTGGAGCTCTTCATCTGGTGCCCTGTCCTGCAGAGAGGGAACCACGAACCACTGCAGGGTCTTGTCATGCTTGTCCGTGGGCAAGACAGCAGCATAGAGCTTCTCACAAATTGTTTTTATTGGTAAGAAAACAAGGGTGATGGGGTTTGGTCATACTGTAGGATACACGAGCTTACTGTGGACCAGCGTTCAAAGGCACTTTCTGAAAATTTTCAGGTTTCACTGAAGTAGCAGCAGTGTAAAAGCTCAGTGCTGGAGTCGTTTAAGATTTGAATGCCAGCTGCATTTTTATTGGCCGTCTGTGACTTCAAAGGGCTTTTCCTCCACTAATGTCCAGACAGGTAGGCTGCCCTGAAATCTCTCTGCCATGTTGACTTACGGATTTTGAACTGATTTTATCTGCAGGCTTATGCCTGAAAATAAGCATTGAACGTATTGGGGCAGAAATTAATTTCAGCATCTTGCAGTCCAGCTACAGTCTTGACACTTAATCAGGCAGGGGACAGTTCATCTGAAAACATGGAGCAAAGATGTTCTTTGTAGTCACACAAACCTTCATTGCTTATACTTTAATCCCCAGACTTTAGGACAAAAACTTCAGAAAAGCAGATACACTTCTGCTTTGCCAAGTTTTTATTAGTAAGAATAAGGAACAATGAGGAAATTCAGTTGGATGCCTAATGTATTTTTCAGTTTCAACAACCAGGTCTTTACTACCCCATTTTATAAGAGTATCCAAAGCCCTCACCCCAGCTCAGGACCCCATCTGACTAGATGCTGCTTTGGTGTAAAAAAAGGACAGGCCTTAGTATACAGAGTTACAGTCTGAGGGGCAGAATTATGTCAGTGTAATGTTTCAGGTACCACCTGCCCATATGGGTACATCCACAGTACCATAAAGAAAATGTGTTGGGGCTAATACCATATGACAACAGTCATCTTTCTGTGTGAAAATGGATGATTTAATTGAGAAACATGGGGCAATTTTCCGTCTGGTTCCTGAGTGTTGTTCCTTGGAACATCTCTAAATCCTGTTTCACTGCATGGTATGAACAAGTTAGAAGGCTCGAAAGTGCTGCATATACACAGGCATGACTGAATTTATAAAGCCTAATTGTGAGGTACTGCTGACCATAGGGAGATTCACTGAAATGTTGGTAGTGCAGGTAAAGATACTATAAAGATAAAAGACACATATTTCTAAATGAAAACTTAAAAATTCAATGAGTTCCTCTTATGTGGTAATCAACATGGCTTACTTCACAAACAGTATCAGCAAAATATTAGATTTTGATCTTAAAAAAAGTACTGAAATTCAGTGCAGTTGTCTGAAATAACTGAGTCATTCTATTGAGTATCTGACACCAAAATCAAGTCAGGGCACTGTTATGCTTCAATATCTTTGCTTTTGATAATCACAGAAAGCTGAAGATGAACTTTCCAAATTAATGTCAAGACATACCTGCTGTGCTTGACATCCAGGAGCATTACAGATGTTTCAGGGATTTCTTCTTGGCTGTTTAGGATGTTCAACAGTTGTGTGTTCAAGATGACTGACAGACCTCATCTATTCAACAATATTCCTAGACACTAGTATTTCTTCCTGACCACACAAAGAATCTTGCCAAAGAATGCCTGTTCAAAAAGAGGGAAGACCAGGATCCCCTTCACCTAGCCAGGGAGGGAATTTTTTAAGCAAGGCACGTGCCAAAGTAATAACAGTAAAGCTAATTTTCAAGTGGGAGAGGGAAGAGGAAAAGCGGGGCTCTAGCACATTTGGGGCAAATCTCCTTTTTACTGTCTGCTTGTCATCACATGAGTTTTATGCTGGAAACAGAAACAAACACCCTGTCAAAATACTTCAGGCATCTGTTACTTACACAGATCTCTCTGACAGGTGAAATAACAGAAGTCAAAGAAGGGGGAAAACAGCAACACATATTTAATAATGACATAAATTTTTTTAAAATCTTAATCAGCTCAATAAGAGCATATTTTCAAGATAATTTCACTCTGAAAACAAATAGCTTGTAGGTAAAGCCATGCTGAGAATCAATAAGCCAGGAAAGGCAGGTTTGGGGGCAGCCCAGGGTACCTGCCTGGGCTTTAGAGCAGGAAAGCCTTTGAAGTTGCAGACGGCCAATAAAAATGCAGAATGCAGCTGGCATGCAAGGCTTACACATCTCCAGTGTAGGTTTTATATCAGTAATGTTTAAGCTGCAGTTGACTAACCTGAGAATACTCAGTCAGTTCTTACACATACACAACTAAACAGCCTAGGTGGAAGCCCCTTTGATGCCCCCAGTCTAGAAAGGTTCTTGTGCAACTGATGCTTTCAAGGTAAGTGCAATTGGCCATCCTTGCCATCTCCCTGCTTACCAGTGCTTTTCAAAGTGTCCAGTTTTGGTCCTGCTTTGTAGGATAGTTACGAGATAACTATGATCTGCATTAAATTTGCAAAATATACTTTACAACTCTCTGATTAAAATAACATGGGAAATTTTCTCCTCTTTTTTCTGCCAAAACCGCTTTTATATATGACACCTTTGAAGTGTATTTCTATTTTTGGATCAGATTTTACCACATAATTATCAGATGTACAGTCCTCTAAAAATGACTAACTGCAATTCCTATGCCTATTTCAATAAATTTCTTCAGACATTTATATTCTGAAAGGAAAGAAAGAGATATTTCTTCAGCATCCCAATGGTAGAGTGGCCTTCCTAGGAAAACGGAACCGGACCAGTAAAATAACAGCATCTGCTATTTTGACTTTCATCTTAACATGTACAGATTTCAGGGTTTCCAGCTGATCTGACAGAACACTTCCTGTTCAGGAAATAAACGTGTCAAATTATTTCTTGATTTAAAGTGATGGATCACAGTAGCTCTCTGTACTGCAGGGGTGCTATTCTCATAAAACATATGCAACCTTTATTACTAAAATGAAGGGGAATTACTCCAATATCACTTAGGGCAATTTCCTCAGCAGTCACCACATATCTCCAATGTCACAAATCCCAAAAGGAGTAGGAGGAGGGGTGGGAGCTGGAGGTAGCTTGAATCCTCTGCTTAGTCTCTGTGTGGGGGAAAAGGGAAAACACTTTTTTAAAATAAAAGGAACACTGTTGAAGTTTAAGTTTTTTCATGAGCTATGGGACATTTATTTCTAGAATCACTGTGATGCTTAGAAAGTTCAACACAAAGTTTCTGTGGCGGTAAATGAGGGTTGTGGTAGGTCATTCACACAATGTGATCTGAATTGCCTAAAGAAAAGGGGGAAAACCATGGTAATTTTAATAATATTCATCACAACTGTATAACTCAGGGTAAGGAACTAGATGTATTATATGTGTTCAAGAAAAGGAAAATGGCAATTTAGAAAAGTTCTAAGTGAGGGACAAAGAGCACTGACTAATGACGTGCATAGCTGAGCAAGGTATTAAGGCTTGGTCCAGTGACCAGCATTCAGGAGGAATAGCAAGGTCTTCCTTCTACAGTTTACAGCAAAATCTGTACTGGGATATGCTTACTCTTATGATGGCCTCATTACTTGGCAACTGGAAAAAGACAGCAAAGACTAGGAAAAGATTATGAAAAAAGTCCAAGAATGTTGTAATACACAGAATTTTAAAAGAAGATGAAAAATATCTCAGAAGTATTAAGAACGCCCTGTGCACCCCAGAGCCAAAGCCTGATGGAGCTCCACTGAAAGTAGAGAGCTATGTCATTTACCAGACACTGGCATAATAAGATTCTAGATTTGATATGGGAGTTGAAGTCAAGTTGTATGATGACCTGTCTCTAATGCATTGCTGGGGATCAGGAGATCACAGTGAAAACTCCCTCTATTGCCAGGAAGCAGCTCTTTGCAGCCACCTCCAAAAAGCAAGAGCAGCACTTCTACCAAGAGGAAACCAAAACAACTGAAGGGTCAGTTGTCTAAGTCCTCACTCACAGCAAAATACCAGAGAGGTTCAGGAAGTGCTACAGCAGGGGCAAAAATTAATCACAGCCTCAGGAAAACAAAGTTCTTCTCTTATAAACTTGCTTTTCCCTAAGTAACCAAAGCCAATCCACAGCTTTAGCTGAAAAGGTCAAAGTACCCCTGACATATCCTCATCTGCTGTTTGCAATTTGTTTCATGCATCTTTCTTTCAACAGGACAAGTAGCAATGGAAAGGATCTCATTTTACCTTATTCCCTTGCAGCACTAACACTAAATACTAACTGGAAGTGCTACCATCACTTCCCTCCGGGTTCTCCTCCAAACCAGAAGAACCAGGCTGCTTGTTCACACATGACTGCCCAAGCCATCTGCTCCTAGCCTGATCCTACAGCTTACCTGTGTTTCTGAGACAAACCTGAATTTAAAAGGTGAATCTTCCTATTGAATGCCTGACATGAGCATGCACAACATTACAGGAAGACAACCCAGGCCATGGTTCATCTTTATTTTCAGTGTTTAGCCAGATACCATCACACAACCGCAATAAATGTAAATCACGTCTTTTCTAGTTTCTGTGCAGTGAGTACAGCTTGCAGCCTACTTGAAGGTAACAGAAATCTTAGAATGACAGAGCCACTCAGTACCAGCTATATGGAAAGAGGGAAATATTTCAGTTAGAAGGACATTCTCGCTTAAGTAAAAACTAGCAACTCCACTGGGAATTTGGTTTGGGACTTCTTCTCCTATAGGTGCATCTAAAACCGCAAGATGTTGAAAAGCAGAACAAGCTACCAAAGGAAAAGTAGAGGTGACCCTTTCCTCTTGAAGGAGAAGGCACCAGAAAAAGAAAGCTTACAGAAAGAAAGAATAAATTTATTCTAAAATGGCTCTAGTAGACTGGCTTTGAAAGGTGTCAATTACAACTAAAAAGTGGAGAGACTTTTTATTGCTGTTTTGGAAGAATATCAGCTTTGAAGAAATGGATGTGCATGAGGATATTGCCTTAATGCAGAAGGCAAATATAAATGACTATGCCAAAAATTATTGCATGGAAGTCTACCAGACTATTAAATCATCTATCATTTTATACCATTTAGACATGTATTTATTAGCAGACAAGACTAGACAAAGTAGACATCAAATTACTTTTAAAAGACAAAACCCCAAGGAAAATATCATGTTCTAGAAGTCAGAGGTGGAATGAATTGCATTTTAGATTCCTATTGATATTGTTTCAGTGCTTTGGCCCACTGAAATCAGAGGCTCTTGGGACTAGACACTGAACAACACCTCTGAGAAACTTTTAATTAAATGCAGAACACCAAAGGGATTTACCCACAAGGCAGTGGCACAACCAGGTGTAGGAGCCAGACCATGCTCCAG
This sequence comes from Platysteira castanea, assembly GCA_013397175.1. Classification (NCBI taxonomy): domain Eukaryota; kingdom Metazoa; phylum Chordata; class Aves; order Passeriformes; genus Platysteira; species Platysteira castanea. The sequence continues at coordinate 772,207 of VYXC01011369.1, forward strand.
TTCCCTCTGCTTTGCAACCAGCCATGTTGTGAATATCAGTAGTAACTGGCTCCTTAAGAAGAATCAGATTTCATACCAGGGAGAAAGGATTGAGAAATGCTTTTCTTGAGAAAGGTAGGGAAAAGGGCTCAGTCTGCCAATAAGTCTATTTTAGCAAGCAGACACATTACCTTGTTGTGAATAGGAGGCTAATGTACAAATGACAGGACACCTAAAAACTATGTTTTTGTACATAAGTTTTTTCTATGAAACATGAAACTTGGCCTAATTTCCTCTCTCATAATGAGCATTAAAAGCCTTAAGTTTGCACTTGCACCTTAAGCAGAGTTGCGCTTTTAATTTTAGCAAATCTAAATGTTCCCTCTCATCAATATCCCTGATGCCATAAGAGTATGAATTATTGATATTGCTTGACTTTAATATTTTATGCTGCTGTGGAAATGGATAGCGGAGCCAAATCACAGCCTACAACTAAATTATGAAGGTCATCTAAAAGAATGCCGAGCAACCAAAGTCTGCTTCCCCAGATCAAAAGAAGGTCTGCAAATTTTCTGTTGAGTTATTCTTTCCTCTATTATTTATTAGTCATACACAGCTGAGCAAGGTTTGAAATAAAATACTGGAATCTGAAATGCATTCCAGGAGAAAAGCTTGCTGTCATCAGCACATGCTATTGGCTACAGCATTTTGTAATGAATTGTAATTTTTAGTGACAAGCATTTTCTTATGTCACAGATTTCAAACCAGCTTCTTGCAAAATACACCAAAGCAACCTCCAAGTGGCACAGCTCATTTCAGGTTTACTAGATAAAAACACAAAGCATAGCTGAAGGAAATGCCCAAATGGCCATTTAGTACTGAAATGACCGATTTCTCAGAGATCCTTACAATTAAGGATTATATTCAAAAGCTTACACTACCATTTATGATATCTGAGAAAAAGTAGCATCTGTAGCACAGCTGGAGCAGCTGTGTTGGAAAATCAATCATTGCCTGGCAACTGAGCAACTGATTTTCCATCAATCAGTACACAAGGCATTCTGTGAGGCTTATAAAACACATAAATTTGTTGCAGTATCTGCAAATGCAATAAGTGGGTTAGAAATGTAAGAGCAATAGATAAAAGACAGGTTTAAAGAGGCTATCAGGCTTAATATGAAAAGAGATGTATTTATGCATGCTGTAAATACAATAGTATGGTAATAAACAGATGAACTGCTCAGTGTGATAAGCTTTGACAACAGATAGAGCCAAGAGTAATCCAGAAACAAGGAGTTTTTCCACTGTAGCAAACATTTTGTGCTACAGAACTCTTATTTTTCTTTTTGATAAAACGGCCATTCATGGCCGTTGTGCCAAGAACTCATAAATCCCTGCAAATTCCTGCAGTTTAGGCCTTTTTTCTAGAATTTTATTGGCTTAGCTGAACCCATCAGTAATACTGCAAATCTTATCATTCTGTTGAGATTACACCACTTCTATAATAATGTCTCCAAGCTCATTTTTAAGGGACAATAAAGATTGCAACCATTCTTCTAGCTCTAACATAAAAGAAGAAGCGAGGGTGGGGGAGTTATACCAGAAATTGTACAAGTTAGTACTAAAGCTATGACATTTTAATACTCATAAAACATAAGCCTATTGCCTGATGTCAAGCCTCAGCAAGGGACTGAGATGCATTTGTGTGTAAAATGATAGCTATAGCTCATCACGTTACTCAACAGACCTGCAACAGTCAACAACCCAAGCTGGCAACCCTTGAGAAGTTGATATCCTCTCCCCTTTGGACGCTGCTGCCTCAGTTTAGACACGGCCATCTGGAAGGCGAAAGTCTCTTCATACAGCATTCCCATACTGTGCTAGGCAATGCTATTTCTCCCCACTCTGTTTTATCCAGCAGTATCTCTTATGACCCCCGTAGCCCCAGCCTCTGTGTCCATCAAACATCCCCCAACAGCACCGAGCTGGTCCAGAACTGTGGAATACAGCATGGCCTCATACAAGTCGTGCTAACAGGAGGATCCACCCAACACACCTTAATATATGTGTATTTCCTTAAGTATGCCTGATCAAATAAAAATTACAATGGTTTTAGATAACCATAGGGAGGACAACCAATGCTTCACAAAGAACAAGGTAGTTGGTTATCCATGCAGCCAGGCAGTTGTAGCCAAAATGACAAGACAGGTGTGAGAAATACATCACAAAGTTACCACATGCCCAGGTATGGCCAATCATTATTACTGGCTTAGTTCTTAATCAGTTTCATTGATAAAACCCTTCCCAAAGCAATTTTCCTCCATGTCTGGGAGATACACAAAGAATAGCACAGAGGTAGTTTCCTGTAAAAGTGAATGATTTAGGCATTTTGATATAGATCCTGGCAGATCTACTGGTCCCCATACCCTATAGTATGGTACTAAAACATTGCAGGGGCAATAGACTACAATGATATACCAAAAAAAAAAAAAAAACCCAACCAAAAAAA
>VYXC01011369.1:774763-942174 GCA_013397175.1 Platysteira castanea
AACAACAACAACAACAACAACAAAAAAAAAAAAACACCAAACCAAACAAAAACAAAAAAAAACCACCCAAAAGCAAAAAACCAAGGCTGGTAAAATGCAGCTTTTTCTTTATATGATCCCCAGCTGTGAAATCCAACCCCATGGTGCCACCATATACAATCCTGTAAAAGCATAAAGACTGAAAGTTTCTGATTTAGCCAGACTGATCCAGGTAGCATATTAGCAGTAAAGAGGAGTGTCTCACTTGCTTTTTTTTGACATTCACAGGTGCTGTCTTCTAAAACTTCTAAAAGTTTATATATTGAAGAGACTGCAGAACTGAATGGTCCTTTGTGAAACAGTACCTAGAAAAATCTCAGACACCTGAAATAAAAATTATTAAATTGACAACTAAGAATTCAAAAAAATTCATAGCACTTTAACCTTCATAAGCACCTTCTCCCCATCCCCCAAATATTTTCAGAAATGTTAACCATTTTTTTTTCTTTTTCTCTAAATTTGTTCTGCTTCTAGTAGCTGTTTTTCTGCATATTTGGCTTTGCCTACCATCTATTACTTTGAAAAATGTGCAAATAGGATTCGGGATCTTTGAAGCTGAGAGTAAATTTTTGTAGTAAAAAAGAAATGTTAGGCCTAGAATGCCAAACAGGATTCAAACTTTCCACTAACTAAAGAGTTCCAGTTAGCACCAGGTTTGCAGCCCAAAAGATAAAATTAAGTTGCAATATATTTGTGAATACTTGTAAACTCTAGAAATCTTTGATATTATTTCCTATAGTAACAGACAAGAAAATGCAGAGGCACATTTTAATTACCTGTCAGGAACTAAATAAAAGATTTGTTTTATTGAATACTCCCTGTGTGTAATATAACTATGGAAACAAGTCTGAAATCCAATTGACTTTCTATTTACAGGCTCCTAAAGAGCTATTAAAACATAAAAGTGAACTACTTAAAACCTGTTTGAAGTTTTATTCTTCTTTAATGTATTTTTCACCTGTTTGATGATTGTTTATACTTTGTAGCATGATGAACTGTGACATTTTTTGCCATTTCATCATGTTGAAGATTTTGCTATATTTGAGCCAAAACATAGCAATGTTTGCCACAAAAAAAACCCAAAAAACTGTTGTGAGAAATCTGATCATGGCAAAAATGTGTTTTAAGCCAGCAATGACAAAGCTCTTCACATTCATTTCCAAGCTCTCAGTTTGGCTCCATTTCAGATGCAGAGAACAGGGCACTTGCTGCACTGAAGAGGTGATCATCTAAACAAAGTAGTCGGATTTAAAAGGTAGTAAGAAAGGCACTGCTCTTACTACTGGTGCAGATATGGCAGATGGAAGCCTGGAAAGACATGTGCCTTGCATGATAGTTCTTCAGAAAGCATAAGGCAAAGGCAGGAATGGAACTGTCTACTGACACCCCGGTAAGTAAATAAGCAGCCAAAATTTATGTTTCTATTAGCAATGTGCACCACCTGATATTCTAAAAGCAATATATTCACTAAATAAACATTGTGGAATGCCATGTTGTGATATCCAAAAATTTGAATTGCATTCTTACAGAAGATAGAATGTAAAATATTGTCTTCACAGAGAAAATATCTTGGGGCTCACCTTAGGCACACTTCTACATTTAACCCCAGCACAGCTCTGGTCAACTGACATAGATGGATGTCTTGGCTCTCTAGAGGACCAGAATATAATTTTTTAATTGTGAACTACCTCATTTATTCATTTTGACCAATTCTTCCTGTCCAAAATCAGCTGAACTGACAACACAAACTTGCATGACAGCAAGCTACTGTGCCTTGGTTATTATTCAAGCAGTACTGCCACTCCCTACTACTGGCAATCCCAATACTTAGGAGAAGCATGTCAGTGAATATCTGGTCACAGGTATTCACCCATGGGGGGCAGAGGAAGCTAGTTTAAAGTATTTGGTCTGGGTTAGTTCCATGTCTTAGAGATACTGTGGTATTTCACATACTAGTGAAATGTGATAACAAAGAAGTAGTGCTTCTATCATTACCCTGTGAGTTTATCCTAGCAGGTGACAAATGCCATTTAACTACACCATCTTTCCCTCGAGCAGGGACTAGATACCTACACAGGGAGTACTTAGACAGTTGGAAACTCCAGCTGATGCACCAAAATACACGGCCCTGAACACGCCACTCCTCTGAGCAGGGAGACTGGACTGGATATTCTCCAGAGGTGCCTTCCAACCTCACTGATGCTGCGATAACACCTCCTCACTGAGAAGAGTTACCACAAGCATGTCAGCCCTGTCCCAGCTCCCTACTCTGGCCTTCCACAGAACTTGAATTATGTTCTGGATTTCCAGCTCATCTCCTCAAAGGGCTTCCTAAGAACCTCAGGTGTGTATCCCTTCTCTCATACAGTGGAGGTCTCCATAAAGCAAAGTTTGCCTCCTCAGGAGACAGAAGTCTCCTTACTGATGGGTTGAGCCCATGGGAAAGATAAACTTATTTCCTGATGCTTAGTTCTACCATCCTCTGGCTCCAAGTGCAAGACATTTCTTCTGTCTTGTGTTCTCCAAGAGAAATAAAAAGCAACATGTACACATGCAAAACCAAATCCAATCTGACCAACGAATGTACCAAAGCATAACATCCTATGCACTTTTCTTCCTTTTTCATTCCTTCTGACAGAAGATGAGTACAGATACATGATGGATTCCAATCATCAGACTGAACTATTAGTAAACACCCAAACCCAGACAGCTGGAGCTCACCCTTCAGTGCATCAAGGAGTGCACTTTAAGGAATTATGCACACTAGAACTTGCAACCTGCCTAGCACTTATGGAAAGTCATCAATAAATAACAACAATCATTGTTTGATCCTGGTACAACCTCTTCTCTCTCCTAGCCTGAGGAGCTGGGAGCAATAAAGTTGATTGTATACCAGGTGGTCCTGAAGTTTTCCTCTAATTATAGTAATGTGTATACAAAATAGAACAGCATAAAACAGTCTGCTTGGAAAAAAATTGTTTTATACACACTTACCCACTTGTAGGTTTTGACTTCACTTCCAACTCTTCAGTTGAACAGAGAGGAGCAGGTGGGTCAAAGACATGTTTCTGACTGTGCAACCTCAGCTTTAACACTACTAGCCCCAGGTCTTACAGTCTGGAGTGAGATATTCAGGGACATTTCTGTTAATTCTTCCTGTTTCAGTGGACCTTACTCAGTATGCCCCAAAGCCCCTGACAGTCACAAGTGTTTGGAATATCCTTTCTTATTATTGAAAACTACAGATATCTTAATACTGAAGTTGTAGAAAACTTTTGCCATTTGTGCTCTGTATTCAATTTGCCTTCTGAGCTTTGCCTTGGGTGCTGAGAAAAATGGAGGCATTGACAGTGGTAGTCACAAGACTTTGACAGTAGCATGTGTTGTCAGGGGCTCTTGATGCTTCAACTTATTCCTCCTTCTATGTGCCTAAATACAACGTTATTCTGATGTGACCTGCCCATTTGTATCTACAACCGAAGGCCTGGATTGAACCCAGACAGTATTTTCCAGTAAGTAGAGGGAATTTCAATATTTTCTAGGACGCTAACTCAATTTAATTGTGTTTCCAAAGAGTGTTATGTGCATACAGACTGAGAGGGCTGGTTGGTTGGAAAACATCCACCACAGTTTTGGAAGCTCTGCATCAGTTGTCTAGAACAATTCAGGGTTGGGTATCATATTAATCCCAAGGAAATTACCTTAAGCAATCATCTAATTAGTTAGAGTGTTCTCTCTCCCTTTCCCCCCTTCCATCCCATCTCTACCACCATCCTAGCTGTCATCTCATTTGTAACAACCACCCAAGAGGCATACATTATGAGAAGGTCTCTGGCCAAGTCTCTCCCTGGTTATATACAAATGACAGATTTGAAACACATTACTAAATTCCTTCATTCCTACATTCCTAAGACAGCCCAAAATACTCAGCCCTATTATATGAAATCCGCTTTCTGCTGTGAAGATGAGAAAGCCATTCAGCTCGTGGAAACTGCGGAACAAATTGTTTGGAAATTTTACATGCATATGCTAATACACTCGCTCTGCTTAGGTGGAGGTGCTCCCTGTAGCATCACTGATTATCAGATTATCTAGAAGACATTGCATTTTTAATTTAGCTCAGTTTTTTATAAGCTGTGCTAATAAAATCTGCACCCCACGGAAACCCCCTGCTCATTAGCTATTACCCACCCTCAGGCAGCACAAGTCTGTTTACATTACAAATAAAAGATAAAATATGCTCATTGCCAGCTTCCCCCTTCCCGAGGGACACTTGTCATGAATCTATCCTGCAAAACTATCTCTTCACTACTCTCCCCTGACTTCCCCTTGCCCCAGGACACTTTGCCTTCATTTATCTCTTTCGGACTTAACAAACCACTACAACTACCTTAGATCAATTTCTCAAATCACAGTTTAATTATTTAGAAGGAAGTGAGCTTTTGCTCTCCATTAAAACAACAATCCCTACCCCCAAGGAACAACATTAAATCATTGTTTAATCCTTATTACTGCCTTAGGCCTCCCTTGGTACTGCAGTGTTGTTGAAACTTCATTTCAATATTTACCACTTAGATCACTTAAGGGCTGTCAGCTTTAATAAAATTTTATCAATTGGATACTTATATTATTCAGAGTTTCATAAAAATAACAAGACCTGCCTTGGTATTTCACTCATATATGGGCTAATTCCTTTGACTGCTAAGGGATTTCATTTTATTAGCATTTAAACATAATATGAGTGATTTTTTAAACTGATATATATTGCATGAAGTTAGTAAACAACACCATACTAAGTTACATGAATTTTAATATATGTACCTCTAAGTTTACGACCGCAATACACACAAATAAACCAACAAGGCAGATTTCACTATGCAGCCTCCTAAAAAGCCTGATCTTTGAGGAGATCTGTCTATCTCAAATTTTCTCTGCAGTGTATATAGACTAGTGACAACTCTCTGTGGTAGGTACGCAATAAAGATATCCCACATTCTTGGTTTGCAGAGAGTTTTGCTGTCAAAGAACATGCTAAGACTTCCCATATTCAATAAAACAAAGCACAGGAAATGTACCAGCTCAATCACTAGGTTCATAATAATACAGTATTACCTCATATTCCCTCTCAAACCAGAAGAGTGAACTATACCATAACTGAAAAAGGCATTTTCAGAGAGTTTTGCTATTCAGCTCATTTCTGGAATCATCCAGCTACAACTGCAGCCCAAGCACTCCCAAAATTTCTCTGGTAAGTGTGGTTTGTTGCTGCATTACTAACAATACCATGATCTGCTTAAACCTAGAAGCTACAATTACTGTGGTCTCAGGTCTGCAATAGGTCCCTCTGACACCAAAAATCTGTAAGACAGATCCTGCTTTGGACGGGTACTAATGGCAGATTAAGTGCTCTGTTTTTGAGACAATCGACTTTGCAAAGACTTCTCAGACACAACTTCTTAATCATATGGTAGAACTGTATTCTTTCTGTTAGAAGAAGGGACAATGTTTTCCTCAAGTGGATGTGAATTTATACCTAAGAGTCAAGGTTACTGCATTTTACATTAAGAATGATTAATGCATTGCAAGTCTGAGAAATTTGCACAAAAGGGATAACAAATATATCAAACACGTCAGTGGAAGGGGCAAAAAAATCTACATGTTTTTTAAAAAGATTGCTTTTTTTCAAAATAAGGATTACAGACCAACTAATATTCATAGGGGTATTCATATCTATCCATTCTGCCTTTGCCTGAAAACGTCTCCCATTCTGCACTCCATGTTTCCTTTTAGACTTATATCTCCTTACCACCATGACCATCACCCTCTTAGTACTATTTTCAATAGGGTCTCTCTTTTCTAGCAGCAGACTTACTTTTTTCCTTTTGTTTTCAATATTTGACCTCCACCAAATCTCTTTTGAAAATATCAAAGGACTTGTTTCTTGCAGATAATTTTTGTTCTTCCATCAGTTTTAAACCTCTCTGACTATAGAGACTAAGTACTTACAGAATCTAGGTAAAACTCTGAAAAAAAAGAAAAGGTAGAGGACTTAGGAGATCCTGGCTCAATTTGCTTAATTAATCATACACTGCGGATGCTGAGTGTGAACATGTCAATTATTTAGAAGTCCGGATAGTGTTAAGTCACTTTTGGATATAGGATTCTCAACAGCTTTCCTGTACATAGTCAGAAATAATTATTCAGAAACTGCATGAAACAGGACCATACTGAATAGGAAAAATGTCCTCCTCCTCTCGAATAACAACAGGTATTGCATTTTAAATTGAGACTTAGTTACCCTGCTTTCATCTGTATTCACTTTGGAACATGGACTAAGGTGTCAAAGTCAACTGACTACTTGCAAATCCTCGAACACTACCTTAGTTCCTGTGAGTAAGGCTGGATTTTCATATTAAAAGTGACAAGAAAAGTACATTAAAACAGAAAACAAGGAACTACTCAAATTACACTTCTTCAAATTCAGTATAATTTCCAGAAAAGCTTTGCCAATGATAAGTGATCAACACCGATATGCTTTGTACTCCCTACACTCAAGTGTGCAGACTTTCAGTATCTTGCCAAAAATGGTAATTTCAATTTTTAAAATGATAAGGAAACAATGCTTGGAAAACTACACTAGTTTAGCTTGGATGGTAGAGTGAATGAGCACTCGCAATCATTTCCAAAAGGAGAGTCACAGCTGCACCATTCCTGTTGATGTTGGTGGAAATTTTGCCATCAGCTTCAGCTGGAGTGAGGTTGCACCTATAAATTGTTTGGATGTTTATTACCACTTATTTTAATGGCAGTAGTAGGAAAAGGCTTGAGCTGCAGACCAGGACCCTCAACATACTCAAACAAATACATGAAAAAGTCAAAGGGCTTCCAGTCTACAAATAAGCCTTAACAAGGCAACTGAGGGCCACAACTGAGAATGGTGTAATATGCAGTGGTTGTAGTAACCCGACTGCCCAGGGCTTGATTATAATTAAAAGACACCAAGAAAGGCTTAATTTTAAGTGGGGCCTAGTAATTAACATTGAAGTTGAAAGAGTAAAGCAGGGAGCATGACAATTAAACAAGCCTGAGAATGTAAATATATGGATATGAAGTGCAGAGTGAATATTGCCAATTTTCAAGTCAATTTTCCTACTGAAAGCTCTAGTGGGGCAGACAAAAAACAGAGCTTATAAAAGAACCTGGTTGCAACCTTAGCCACAGAGTCTTGACCACAGCTCCATAATAAAATTACTAGTATATTAAGCATGTGAATGTGGGGTGATACAGAAAAGAAGATGGGGCCCCCATGGCTGGCTGGCAAGCCAACTGTGATTTTAACTAAAAGCAGATGGTTTTCAAGAACGAATAGGTGCAACTTGCTCTTTTATGCAAGTCACGCTCAATTCACAACCATTTTCTTAGATGTACACCTCCAGCACAGGAGTTCATGTGGCCTAAATTGAATGTAATAATCCAGATGGGAGTATAGCGATTCTGCATCCTTTCAACTGGAGGGTCATGTTACGCAGCTCTCCCGTTTAAAAGCATATAAAAACCCAAGCTATTCAGCGTGCAGCTGAGAGTGCAAGGGCTTTAATCTTTACATTATCCATATGAATGCACTTTCTATTTTTGTTTATTGTGCCACACAAACCTAATTGCTGTTGCTTTAGAACCAGCAATCCCTAAAGGGCAGCAAATAACCTCAGGCTTTGGTAACGTCAAGTTTCACTTTTTGGTCATCAGTTCTAACGTAACCCAGGTCAACCATAGCCAGAAGCTGTCACCAGCTGGTGGTGCATGTAAAGCCCATGGCCTGAATACACCTGCACATATAAAATGAAGACAAAGGAATGCCCACAAAGAGAAGCACAATCAGTTGGCTCAACTGCAGCGTCAGCAGGGAAATTGAACTGCACCCATGTCAAAGGAGGATCCCTCTAGGCAGATGTGGATTGAAGAGCTGCCCTCATTCACTAAAATATTATTTAGTTGGGAAACTCAGCCCATTACTAACAGGCAAAGCTCCACCAATATCACTGAGTGGTGACCTTAATTTATCAAGTACTACGTTCTTGAGAAGATCTGTGATTCTTAAAGCACTTTTTAATAATTTCATGTGAAATCTACTTGGTGAATTGGTAGGTTTTAAGAGATGTCTTCAGAAGGATGGGTGGCAAGCTGGATAATCTTTTCTGTTTGCTAGCCTCCCACTTTTCATTCTGTCCTCTAGAGCTAGATTGAAATATGCCAAATTGCGTGAGCTACCTGCTACCTTCTGGAGCTTCTTATGCGCAGAATGCATCTTTTGTTACATATGGAGGTGTTAATCCCCAGGTAATCAAAAGCTGAATTAGTTCATAATGAATGTGAAAGGCTTCCTGGCTTATGTTGTTGCTGAGTCTTACAGGTTTTCTTGTTTCATTTTATTCAAAGAACTATGGGGTGTTAACAACTTCTGCAATAAATCAAATAAAAGTAATATAAAACAAGGCCTACCAGTAGCTCTATCCTGGGTTTTGCTTGCATGAGTAAAGGCAGCTTGGCATCATCACAGGCACATTGCTAAACACTGAAGTACAAAAGAAGCACAGGAACTTTTACCCTTGTGCCTCCTGAGCCTTGGCTTCTTGTCTAAATATATCCAACCACAAAAGTGTGTTAATTTAGCCATTGTCCATGACAAAAAGCTGCATAGCTCTGGAAAGAGAGTTCAAGAAATCACTCAGGTAATCCAAAAATAGTTTACCTGGAGTATGACTCTTGTCTCATCTGTCCTCCATGTCTGTGAATCAATTCAAACTTGGGACTGATTAAAACTGGCCAAAATGGATACTGTTAATTCAATTTTTTTTTCAAAGTAGATGATGATCTTGCATATTTGTAACTTTATGCTCATCAGCTCCACATACAATTATTAATAGATCAAAGTTAACCAGCGCAGCTGTCCCTTACAGAGTTGTCATTTTTACTTGAAAATTATACCAATTCTATGATTTTAATAAAACTTGCACTACACTTTTTTTCCCCCCAGCACTCATTCAAGGATGGAAATCTTGAAGCCATACAGATGGAAATTTGAGATACAGAGAAAGTGGTTGAACCCACCAAATTTACCCAGGAAGTGGTTTGAGCCTAAGCCTCTTCAGCAGAATCTCTGCCTCACCACTTTCTCAACTTGGAAATACTTTCTACTCTTTTTACAGCTAGCACTGCACCATCTACTCTCCAACCCACGTGTACACCGAGTTCCCCCATTGACTTCCAAGTGGATTAGTTCAGTTTCTTTTTCATTCCTCTGTACTTGAAAGCAAACTGATCATGAATAAACAAAATAATATCGTACAATTTCTGCTGTATGTGGGAAACAGCAGAAGTGCGCAGTGCTCTTACTGCTCAATCCAGTAGTAATCAGCAATGCAAAGATGCAAAATAATGCCTTTAAAGTGATGTCTCTCTATGGTTGCCCATTTTTGATAATTAAAATAGAAAATTCTATATTCAGGTTCAGATCTGCAGAAACAATCCTTCAGTCATTGCAGGAATCAGATTTCCAAATTTTAAAAGAGTGAGATACACAGTACAAAACTAAGGACTCCAGGCAGTGACTCACATTTAAACAGTTACAGCATGAAGATGGTTCTTCATTTCATTTCATTTCCACAAGAAAGAAATGCTCTGTTTGGATCAGTCTTCATTTAAAAGGCACGTGACAATCAAATGCAATGTAATTTTGTATTATAAAGTGATCAAAACAAAAGAAGGGAAAGATAAACTGAAATGCACAACCCGAAATCTGTTTATGTAATTTGGAGACACTGTGGATTTGTCAGTTACTGTAGAAGAATTTTATGAAGATATAATTAAACTCCAAAATCAAATCACTTTTCCCCCCTCTCATTATATATAGGCTGCTTTATAACAAGGCATATTAGGAGTACTTGCCTTACTTGTATGAGAAAAAAAAAATCCTGTTTACTTTTATTATCAAGCATCATATTAAGAACCCCAGCCTGCAAGTGCCACACCACTTTTTAAAGAAACTAATTGCAAGCCACTTTCAATATTTCTTCTGTTTTTAATTTAATACCCTCAGAGATCCATAATTGGGCTGGAAGGGAGAGTATTCACTGAAGTCATGAATTTGCTGTATAAATACAAACAAGGAGGAAAGCTAATACAGTAAGGGACTGTGGGATTAATTTTGAAATTGTCTGATTAGTGGATTGCTGCCCGTCAATAATTGCCTTAGATTTTCCCAAGGCCCCGTCTTTATTGGAGTCTGGCAAGTGCATCTGCCCACAGATTCCGTCAATCAGGCCTTGCAGCTGGGAGGGTCTTCAGAGAGAACACAATTGTAAGTCTGCTGGGGCAAGTTGTTAGACAAAGCAATATATACCAGCCATGATGAACAGTCAATCTCTGTTCCATTGATAACATTTTACTTACCAAAATTTTCCTACTTCATTGGTACAAGCTCCTTCAAGAATTATTTTCACAAAGAACTGTTTGAATGAAAAAATAACAAAGGTGTTTCTGCAGGATACAGCAAGAACATTGCACACACCTAAATTACACAGTAAACTTGGGCCTCTTGCCTTCCCCCTACCCCTTTTCAAAATTTTTGCTGTAGAGATGATCTTTGCTCCCTTAGGATGCTATTAAGAGAGGTATGGAAGTATGCAACATTGGAATTTTGCAAGTGCTAAAGCCGTTGGGTGGATAAAAGAAAAATTTAAAATATCATCAAGAGAGTCTGAAGTAGATGTTGCTAAGGTGTACCTTCATTTAATTAATTCTTTAAATAAGTAATTTGCATAAATATGTCTAAGTAAAATAAAACCTAAAACTTTGTTTTCTGCAGCAGTAGAAAACCATGAAACTGTTACCCTCAGCTAAATGAAACATGAAAAAGTATTACTTGGCATGTTGGTCTGCACAGAGAAGTTCTTCTGACCAAAACCATCCTATTTCTATGAACATAAAAATATATATTTTTAAACCTCTGTATAGCTTGTTTATTGCATGTCTATTCCTAGACATATCTATGTCTGTCTTGCCAGCATTTAGCCAGAAATATACAAAATAGATTCATTGATGAGCATAGTTTACAAAGAGAAATAAAATAATGGAACAAAGGTGTGACACATATTTTTACTTTTTCTCTGCAATGAATATATTAGATGTTCATTTTCAGCTACAATTGTATGGTTTTTGTAGTCACCAAAATACAAAGGAGCTCCTGAAATGCTGTAATTGCTTACATGTAAAAAAAAGTTAACAAAGTCTGCCTCCATTTTATTATGACCAGCAAAGCTTCAGTTTGAAATGCAGACCAAGAACACTAATGTTGTAATCAACACTAATTTTACAGCCCACATCATTAGCTTCTGTGGATTTGACAAGGGAGCTGATACTACCAAAACACAGCATCACCTGTACCGAGACTCACCACCTTTGTGTAAATTCCACTTGAACAGTCACAGTCCCGTTTGCGTCCAGCTGAAATCCCAGTTCACCGACAGTTGGTCCTATGCTTGGTTGGGGATTTCCCCCATTTCTTCCTTTTTTATACACAGGATACAATCACTAGATTCTGTTGGTAACATTGCCAAACGGGTTTTTAAAAGGGACTCAATAATCTTACAAGAGGGATCCTGTACTGAGATGCCTGTGATGGAATCAGACTGAGCCCACTGGAACTGGACTCAGGACTGCTTGTCCTGCCTTCTGCTCTTACACAGTTTTTAGCCTCCTGTCTGAAGAACAGTCCAGGAAAGGACAGACATTAGAAATCTCTGGAAAAAGACTTTCCTTCAGGCTGCAAGGGGGCTAGAGAAAATATAATTTATCCTTACCCTTGACTTCTTCTAGTTGTGCTATGGATAGGCACTTGCCTTGCCTCAGATGAGGTCGTCATTCCACATTCTCCTGTGGAACCCATGCCTTGTTTCATGCAGAGGATGGGCACTCTCAAGGACATGCATAAACTCTTCCCAACTTTCAGGTGCCTGATTTATCAGTTTAAGCCCTGATCCTTTATTAACTTTTTCCACATTCAAAAATCATACAGTATCAAGAAGTTCTCCTTGAATAGACGGTCTGTGGAGCACTATGCCTTCCCACACGGTTGTGATACAATAGCTACTAAATCAGTTAATACAGTAACTGTCACCCCAATTATAAGGGAAGTGTTCTAGTATTTCTCACAACAAATCCAGATACAAGTTACACTTAAAGGACATAGAACATATGCTGAAATAATGAAATGGTACTTACATTTGAAAACAAAGCTCTGCAGCACTCTGGTTTCCCTAGATGTGAATAATTTATTGCAGATCATCATTAGGAAAAAAAAAAAAGACAAGAAAAAAAAGACTGGCACAGAGAAATTTTGATAAACTAGTGATATTCTGGTTCAACAATGACAAGAGGGAAGACTTGAGGAAGCCACTCCTCTCCCAGCTGGAAAACTGTTTCAGAGGGCTTTAACCATGGGCAACCTCAGTTTTGGAGATGAGTTGAAGCTCTATTCCCATGGGTGGGAATTTTTTATTGTTGTTTTACTGGTCTCTAAAAAGGGCCAGATAATCACACAAGTGACACTGGTTCCTGAAAAACACACTACTGCAACTTGATACAAGTGAGAAGCTTAATACTCTGAAATATGGGAAACAACTGTGCCAAAGATTGTCAAGGACTTCCTACTGCCAGGGCAGACATTTTCCTTTCCTGTAATTTTGAATGACACATAAATAATTTTACATGCTTAATGAATGACACAAAATTTGAAATTCACTTTATAAGCTTTGCCAACCCTCCCTCCTTTCCCTGAAGAGCGGCCATGTAGCATAAGACACAAAAAACTAAGATTCCATCAACAGCAAACATCAGACAAAGTTTCTTTCAGCTCTTACATTACTACTCATTTTGTGTCCCAGAAAACACAAGGCCTCATAAAACATACTGAAGATTAACATGTCTGGGCTACATTGGAGCAATCCTAAACTAGACAGTCCATAAGAGACAACATCTTGAGAACAGGCTCAAATTTAAAACTGAAGAACTATCTCGGACACAGAGCACACCTGGAAAGACTGTATTTCAGGTAAGCAAAAAGGCTAACAAGCATGTGCTTACATAAAAAGTTAATCATCAGTGCAGATCTTAAATCACTGAGGCTGTGTGCTCTTGGAAAAAAAATCTCCCCAGTATGCAAATAGCTGGATTTTCTACTATTTTCAGCTTTTGATTGGCTCTGCATCTACCCCCATGCACTAAATATAGCCATACGGTAATTTCAAGGGATTGAAGAAAGCAAAGTAGTCTTTCAAGGACTCTTCCTGCTGGGTATAAATGAGTAAAAATTCTGTTGGTTCGCCCCGCCATATGTCAGTGGACAACACTTGTCACACATGACAGCTGCACTCTCTCAGCCAGAAGTGCTGATGAGCAAGGACTGATCTACTCCTAATAAACCAGCTAGAAACAGCAACACTGGCAAATGAGAAACAAATCAATTAAGAGCACGTATTCTGTGTTTCTCCCTCTTGAAGCCAATTAGTTCCATACAACTCTTTAGTTACAATATGCACTGATATGAGATATGCAATTTTCATTAGCTGTAACAAATGCTTACACTTATTTTTTATCTTCATGGGAGGTACAGGAAGCAAGAGACAACTAGGCTCAGATTCCATTACTACTACATTACCATTACATTATTACCATTTGCATCTCATCATTTTAACTTCATTCCAGTAAGACCATTTACATCTTGCAGGATGTTCTTCCCCAAATCCCTCCATTTCCTTCCATTTCCTGCCCCTCCCTCTCCTCATCACACAAAAAAGCAGTCACGGTGCCAATATACAGCCTCTGGTATGTGGCAGTTTCCATTCTCTGCCAAGCTATTCCACACATTTAATTCTGAGGTGAAAGTACTTTCCTAAGATTTCACTTCTATTCGGTCTTTGTAAATGACCCCCAAGCCTAACAGTTCCTGTCATGACATTATTTCCACATACCTCATTGTGAGTCACATGCAAAAAAATTCTGCTTGACCACAAATAAAGGCAGTCTTTCCTAGAAATATGACTGCCGTTGAGATATGAGAATGTAAAACTCCAGCTTAGCTGACTGCATGCTGAAAACATTCTTCATTTAGTAACATACAAGTGTAGTAGGATAAATGGATCTGTAAGATAAGGAGCAAATAACACTTTGGTTAACTTTTCTGAGGTGGTAGTCTCCTGATTACTGCCTAAAGACAACATCTCAACAATTAAAAACCTGAACTCAAACAGATTTAATAAAGTTAAACAAGTCTTGGGGATCCTCAGTTTACTAAATATTCCTTTTTTGTTGTTTCTTCTGGAGAACAAGAGAGGGAGACAAGACAAAAATTTCTAATAATATCAACTGGACTGCTGTATTGAACATGCCTTAATGTTTTTCAATTCTAGAAGTTGAATAAGGTAAAAGCTCCAACTAGCGAAACAAGGGGCAAGGTGATGAATTTCAAATGTGTGCTCCTAGTCAGGGACAGAGAGCAGGTGAGGTAAGATTTGAGTGCTTTACCTTGAACTTCTGGTTAGATTTAAAATTCTCAGTGGGATGACTCATCCTGCTCTGGCCATGGCCACCAGTCCTCTCTCACTTTCAAAGCATGGAGAATCTCTTCGGATTCTTGATGCAGCTAGAACATGCTCACAAGGAGACCTAACAGCTATAGAAACAGCACGAAACCCAACAGACTTGATTAAAAGCAGCAACTCCCATTGCGGAAGCTCACACAGAAGCAATTCTCCAGCACTGGTCCCTCTCAGACTGAAGAATTTGTTATTTCCAAGTTGCAGGATTTTGCTATTTCCCGCTTGCAGAAGCTGTAGTGAAGCCTGTGGTGCAATACATACACTTCTTATGATTTGCTGTTCAACTCCAGGTCTCTACAAATTGTCATCAGTTGCTGTTATGAGTGACTTAAATCCATCTGAAAAAGTACCCAACCAAAATTCTAACGTGGATTAGATGGTCAGGGCCTAGAAATACCTGTCAATAAGCAGTGATCTCCAACAGCCTCCTGGTAGAAGGTACCTGTAGCCAGAAGAGTTACAACGTCCACCAGAGGGACCATTTAGAGGCACAACTGGAAACAGGCAATTGCAGTTCTCTATAAACTAGTCACTGAGGTTTGCTGTGAGAAACACAGACACATCATTTACTTGTGAAGCTTTATAGAGTATGGATTCACAAGGATTTCTCAAAATGAAACACTTCTAAACAGTTACAGCTTCTACATGCCCATGAGGAGGGTGAGGAAATACTGGGACTAGTAAACAGAGGTGCTCTCAAACCTTTAGGTGGTCCCTAACAGGAAAGAGTGGAATTACCGACTTGCCTAACTTTTACATATCCCTGGGGACACACGAACTCCCTCACAGCTCTTTACAAAACTTTGAACAAAAGGGAGTGACATAGAGTAACATGTCATCACCAACTGGCATTACCAACTTGTTCCTTCCACTGTCTTACAGGATTGATAGCCTTGAAGTTGGATGTCCTTAAGCAGAGCTAAGTAGGTACATAAATTACCCTCAGCAAGTCTATAGAAAAGCAAGGTGCTATTCAGGCTGAACCAAGAACTCACTCAGCACTCACTTCACAGTGGGTAAGGCTCCTTATAGAAAGCTCTGAAATTACGCAAATATGATTCATGTTTGGTTTCTAGCTTCCAGGCATAGAGTTTCTAAGTGTATTTGTTGTTAAATAAATACAGACACCAAGTTCAAGACGCACTACCACAAAGCTGTTAGATTATTTGTTCTCCTGAATTATGCATTACTTTCCCGTGGTATGCAGTTTTTCTAACACAAGTACCCCACAAAGCCCAAATTCCAGCATGTCTATATGCCATATGGACCAGCTTCTCCAAATGTCTGCTCCTCATGGAAATTCTATTTGTTTTCCTATTGATTTTATTATGTTTAACAGCACACTAAATCATTCCTGAGGTTGACAAGTTTCTGGAAAATTGATATATGCTGTCTAAAACTGCCTGAGGCAGGAATAAAACCAAAACAAATGGCTTCTTTTAAACTCTTGTTTTGCATTACTACAGCCAGGCATACAAGTGCCATCTTGCTTAGTAGAAGAATTCTTCTCCTTTGTGTAATATTTGAAGCACAGGAAATCTTTAGAAGCTCTTCTTATGGGTCTGCATATCAGGGGAAGGTGATTGCAAAATACCAGATTATTTGAGTGAGGGTGGGACTAAAAAGGCAGATTGTCATCCAAGATCAATGGGCTGGATTTTCTCTCTGGGGAAAGGTGGAACTGTGTGTAGATGCCTTGGAATCTACAGCTTAAGGCAAAAGTAGGATTTTTAATGAGACTCAAAGACTTGTATTTAATTCTTCTGAGAAACTGTACTTTGAAGCAATTAACTAAGATCAGGAAGAAGCAGGGGTTTGTTTGTTTGTTTTAAATTTTGAAGGGATCAGCATTAAGCAGTACTGAATTTGTTCCAAAGATTGGACTGCATTTCAAATGGGAAAAACCATCCATCCAGAAAAAAAAAATTCATGTCTTGCTTCAGAAACTAAATGGGGAGATAAATTAGAGAAAACAGTTTTGATGCTTTGATGTCAGAAATCTGAACACCACAAGAATTCAAGATGAAAACTGAGAATTAGATCAAGAAGAAATAATTTTTAAATCTCCAAAGATCTGACAAAACCTGAGAAGTTCATACGTACACATATTTATCCTTGTTAGACTCTCACTACACTGTTCTAACTGCTGTGCTCTGGCAAAGAAAAAAAGAAATTGCAATGGAAAAATATTTTTGTGGGAAGTAGTTAAGGCACTGCACTAGCTGACAAATAATGAGATTACATTTGCAGAGCTGCAGACATGTAAGACATATGACATGAAGTCATTTACTTCCCTTTTTGGTGTGGTCAAAAAAATTCAAAGAGATAGACATGATATTCTCCTTCAGTCCCTGTGCTGACATAGAATAAGCTGCTGAGTTCCACTAAGGAGAAAGAAAACTACTTATGAGTATTTACACTGAACTGTGGGTCAGTCCTGTGAGTAGGCAAAAAGCCTCCTGTGAGTTAACAGTGAGAAAAACAGTCTCAAGATGTCTTGCATCTTGAGACTTTTATGACAATCCAAGAGATATATGCAAAAATGGAAAAGATGCTACAATCTTAATAATATTAAGGGTTAAAAAAAAGAATTTCAGTAACAAACAAAATAGCATAAAAAGAGAAAATACTCTTTATATTATCCTCTGAATTGTGCTTCAGGAAATCAAGTTTACATCCTCCTTCAAGAGAATGCTAAGCAAATCCAGTTCATTTGCTAAGTGCTTAGATACTGCAGAGATCATATATATAGTTTAGCACAACTTAAATAATTCTACTGATGGACATACTGCTGTAAGTGAATGTATCACCTGCAGAAAAAAGATAATTTCAACTTCTTTTCTTCGTATCTCTGTTTTCCAAAACAGTAACATGGTATTATAGTTTCTAATCTCACAACAACAAAATCTACCTTGCAGAGGTATTACAAGAAAATTTCAAAAGGCCTGCAAAACATGATCCCATGCTGTGCTGACTTTAACGTAAGAGGAAATGGTTGTCTTTTCTTCAGCAGACAAATGCAGTGAAGCTAATAAGACGTGTCTCCTTTTTTCCATCTCTTAAATGATTCTTTAATATCCAAAATACACTGTTTACAGCTGGCTCATCATTTTGAAAACTAAAGCACAAAGCTGGGAGATTAACCCATGCCAACCTTTTCCTAACTCATGCAGAGACTCCATGCCAACAGCTACTTGGGCATTTGTAGTTAGAAACCTTGTCTTCAAAGATGTTTTAGAGCTTCTGCCAACTTACAGGCAAGTTTGACTGCACAGGAATAAATGTCCAAAACACCAAAAACTCCCTGGGAAGACGACATATATATATATCTGCTGCTGCTGGAAACTAATCTTCCACGATACCTGTCCCTTGCAATTTGGCTCAAGTGGTAAATCCTTTGAAACACCACCTAAATACCAAAAAAACAAGAAGTCCTTAGTTAGAAGAAACAACTCTCCTGTGTTAGGCGCTCCTAGCAGGAAACAGTGACCATTCTTATTAAAACAGGAGTCCTTAAGCTGAAGCGTTACTGATTAAGCAAGTGTTGGAAAGACAGACAACTAGGACTGTTAAATCGCTTGTAGAACCAGTACACTGAGAAAAGATGCACAGAAATGTTTTTATTTTGCAGAAGTATAGAACAACATAAATGTCATTTGACACTGTTGAGCAAAGTTCCCTTAACCGCAAGGTACATCCAACTGTGTTAATCCATGATAACTTAACAAGCAAAAATAATACAGGTAAACAGACCTCCTAATAATGTTGGTCAGATAAATTAAATATACCTATTTCTGAACCATCAATATTTTTAGCAGATGCTTTTTCCTCAGTCTGCTTTTGAAGCAACATCATAACCACTTAAATTAAAAAGATCACTTTTCCCCTACATCTCTTTTAGACTGTCAACCAGAAAACAGGCAAACTGAATGGCTGTTTTTTGGAAGGCCAGCTATAGATGTGTCTGCTTGGGCAGTACTAACTGAAGATTAAGACAGCAAATCTTGCGCAGACAACAGATAAGAGATCTATCTGACAGCCCACTGGAACTTCGTTTGCTCCACAGACAAAATAACAAGGTTGCTTGGAGGTAATCCAAAAAACTGTTCCAACAATTATTAACAGAAAAGACTCAAGAAATATGGTAAAACTGTTAAATTAAAAAAAAAAAAAAAAAAAAAGCATGGCGCTGAAGGTTTCAAAATGTGTTCATTTTCAACACTCATTAAATGCCTGAGTCTCCATAACCTTGCTGACATTACTTAACCTTTAAAGTCAAGGCTCAATAACTGAAACCCCTCTCATAAAACACGAATAAGATCCAATGTTATCCTCAGTCGAGGAATGTCAACATTAAGCACTTTAACTTCCACTCTTTCTCCAGGACCTAGGCCCAGGCTTCTTCTCTTCTTCACTTTAGAGAGTTTTGCTTCTGTTATGTTTCGCACTGGAATCAAACCTGATTTTCCCACACCAATATCAACAAAAACTCCAAATGGCGTTGCATTTTCAACTTTTCCAGTCAAAACAGCACCAACACTTAAATCTTCAAAGCAGACTATGCTTCTCTTGAAGTCAGGTTTATCAAAATCTGTTATAAGAAACAAGAAACACAAATAAGACTCTGGAGAAAACAGGTTTTCTAAGAGTTGTTCCCAGATGATTGTTTCTAATTAGTAAATCATCCCAAGGTAGCTCTTAGGTCTCAAATACTGCTTTCTGTACATCTTTTAAATAAAGACCCATCTGTGATAAACAACTTGTTTCTTATATTTTGTGAATCACTTTAGAAGACTTTGATTAGTGAAGTAATAAGTATAGTGAATTCTGTGTTATGAAACTAGCATGAGGGAATCAGAAGCGTGTTGTATAGTAGCCAGTGACTGAAAGATTCTTTAAATTTTCTCAGATCTAGGGAGAAAATACTTGAAGTGACTCTTGAGCTACATCACTTACACACGAAATTCTATTCCTGTAAAAATTTCTACACAGGAAGGTGAATACTCAGTTTCATCACACACTAAAAGAAAACTCAGCAATGCACTGTTCTTAGGCTTGCTCTTCATCTGCACCATGACATCACACAAGCTTCATCACAGTGCTGCTTTACACTGACAACTTGAAAATCCCATAGGCATGATCATAAGCAAGGATTATACTGAGATATTAATGTTCACATTCTGCATTTAAGGGCACAGATAGATTTTTTAAAACTCTTTTATTTCCCTACCACTTTCTTCTTCTGCAGAAAGCCCTTTTGAGTCATCTCAACAACTTCTCTTTCAATCTTTTCCTACCATTTTTTGACCTTTCCAAGATATAATAAGGACTGAGACTTTCCACAGGGAACATTACCAAACCAGAATTCCCATCATTTTTCTCTGTTTGCTTTTGAGAAATAAAATTCAGCCTGAACAAGTTTACAGCTAAAATGGTCTGGAATTTAATCAGACTGTGGATCTGTATTGGCTTTCCATGGCAATGTTTTGGTAGGTGTGTGTGTGGGCTGTTGTGAATGGCGGCTTCTGTTAGAAGCTGCTAGCAGCTTTGCCTGTGTCCAATAGATCTGCTGCTGGCCAAGGCTGAGCACCAAGGGGATGGTGGTAAGTGCCTCTGGGATAACATATTTCAAAAAGAAAAAAAATCCCTGTGCAACAGCAACTTGAAGAGAGAATGGGAGAGCAACAGGAGAGAGAAGTGAGCACATGAGAGAGAAACAGCTCTGCAGACACCAAGGGGAGGAGGAGAAGGAGCTCCAGGTGCCAGAGCTGAGATTCCCTTGCAGCCCATGGAGGGCCCTACACCAGACCAGGATGCCAGAAGGCTGTGACCCTGTGGGAAGCCCACACTGGAGCAGGTTTTCTGGTAGAACTTGTGACCCCATTAGGGAACAATGAAAGTCTGTTTCTAAAGGACTTCACTCCATGGAAGGGATCATGCTGGAGCAGCTCATGAAGAACTGCAGCCCATGGGAAGAACTCATGATGGAGATATTCATACAGCTACATTAGCTACTAGGCTGCCCACTCCAGCCACAGAGTCTGTCTGAAGTAATACTGAATATCCTAGATCAGCAGAATATTAATATTTCCACTGAAAAGTCTCTCTTTTGCTTTTATGTCTTCTTATGTTAATAGTCTACTGTAATTTAGATGTGAGATCACCAGAACAAGTTGAGACAACAACAATACATTTTCAAGATCACTAGTGGGTAATATTTAAAAAATATGCACGGAAACTATTAATGAACCAAAGAACAGGGACAGAAATGTTGGTTTGGCTGTTTCTTAAGCATACGTTTATTATTTGTTATTACAAGCCGGCATCTCTGGTGTCTACCTTTATCTTTTGCTGTCGTAAGAGAATCCAGCTGTAAATTGGATTACACAGCATCTCCAGATGTTTTTTTTACGTCATCTTTCTTTTCCTCTACCTCAAACTGTGTAAGTACCACTGCAGGTTTTAACCAGGGCAGGTCACGAGCCATGTGCTTCAGTTACCCTCAGCATTCCCCTCCGCGATGGAGAGCCAACACAGATTCCATCAGTAGAGAGTGAACATATTGAAACTATTTCATTTGTTAATAGCCATACAACTCCCCTTCCTATGGCTGAAAAAGCTATGATTTAAGACAGGATTCACACTCCTTACCTACCAAACTGGAAAGAAACATCTGACTATGATATAGCCTATACCTTGACTGAGAAAAGAAATGGAGTTATAAGTCCATGAAGATCTACAGCTGATTTTAGAAGAAAAATATGTGCTGTTTTACAACGGATATGTAGAACAAGCAAACTGAGACTACAGCCTTCCAAACGGAGGTTTACCTGTTCGGATGTCATAGCCTTCAGGCTGAGTGAGACCATCAATGATCAGCTGCAGTGTGTGCACAGTGGTATTGAGCCTTTTGGCTGTGCCTTCCAGTCCTTCCTTCTGAATTATCACATTTACTTTTTGCTGCATATCTGATTTTCCTATGTCATTTGCATTTCCTCCAATGAGAGATAAAAACCTAGGAAGTTCAAACAAAGATAGAAAGATTTGTAACAGCCTCTAGTGGGAACTGAACCTTTGCTCTATTACTTTCGCATTGATGCATGAACAAAACTTCCGACAAAAAAATACAAACAGTTTCTCAAGTGCATATCCTCTCATCACTGATATGACACATAAATGGAAACTTAGAGTCTATCTGTATACATGTATCTTCTGGAACAGACTGCAAAACTAGAAGCAAAATATTAAAATGCAATTAAAATCTCTTCTCAGACCAATTATTTCGTCTCACAATAAAACTGAATTTCCTTATTACTGAAAGATGTCTTTTACCATTAAAGTTCCCTAGAAATCAGTGAGAGTTCTATAACACTGTTATTGTAATTGTCACTCATTCAAATTAAGATGAATGGCAATTTAATAAAGCAACAATGAACACTCAAAATATTAAATTAATATGAAAAATCTTTAACCCAACTTAAGAAAAACTTAGCATGAAATACTTCTCATCTGTGAACTTCATGATAAAGAACAATTAGTTTTTCAGACACTAGGTAATCAGTAAGTCAAAGTATTCACACAACACAAACACCCTTATCTTTCCTTATTGTTACATACATACACACATTGCAGACTGAGACAAATTTGGACTGGCATCTAAAAAGCTGAAAAGAAATACTTCTAAATAATTATGTCCTGATGTGATCTCTGCCCTGATCTGCATCTCACCATGAATGAGCCTCTTCTACCCTGCTTTATCATGCCCCTGAGTGTTGGTGGGAAGTACTTTTTTTTTTTTTTTTGCATGTTCTCCACCAGAGCAGACAGGTAGAATTATTGTCCCTGTCCTCCTGAGTAAACATTCCTTCCCAATTCCTAAAAGAGATCCTTCTTCCCTCTCCCCACCCAGCTTCACAACAGGTGTAAACTACAAGTCTCAAAAGAAGAGCTGACCAGCAGGTTCATGCCCTGAACTTGGTGGGAGATATTCCAGCTCTATAAGAAAGCAAAAAGGGTACTTAAACCTTCTTTCCCCTGCCAAAATACACGCTGTGCTTTTATCAAAACCTGAGGCTAGTATTTCTTTTGTCAGGAGGCCCAGAGGGTTTTTTCATTTTGTTGTTTCCTCTTTTTTAATCCAAGGAACCCAACTGAGATTATTTCAGGTGGTGAGAAATAGAAAGTTATATGGATTGAAATACAAAACTAAATTTTTTTTGACAAAGTATTAATTGAAGAGACATAATTAAAGCAATTATCTGACTTTCAGTAAATCACAAAATTCATACTTGAGCATAAGGGCAAAGCTTCACTTAAAAACGTCCATTAATTTTGCTAAAGGTGGACATCTGTTACAACTGGCTGTCAGGACTTCTGCTTCTTTACTGAATTCAAGTACAAGCATAGTGACTTAAGTGTACTGGTAACTCAAATAGACATTAGCACTTCGTAGTGATAAATTTCATTTTCACTAATTTTTTTAGTGCATATGCATCTTTCATGTGGCAATGTATGATGAAAATTAATAAGGACTCAGTGGATGGTGCTGTTCTCCATATTTACTGAATTTTGCTTTGACTGCCTTTCAACTTTTGACATTACTTTTTAAAATAGTTTAAGGTGGTTTGGAAAAAGTATATAGCAAAACAGATGCAAAATGTTTTATAATATCAAGTGCAATTTTTTTTTCTGTAAACTAACAAACCTCAACACTACTACTCAAATATTTTGTCTAATAATATGTATGAAAATTATCCTATGTTCTGTGAAACAAAACTACCTTTTTTTGATCCCAAAGGAGCATCAGAAGTGGCTGCAATCCTAATACTGAAAACGAGCCCAGGCCCAGGTGAAGTGCTCCTCCCCAGACTGCTGAGGGCTGCTAACGCTGGTGGCCGGACAATGCCCCAGCAGAGCACTAGTGACAGGCGGCAGCTGCCCCAGCTTTGACTGACGTGCCAGATGTAACATGACAAACCCAACCAGCCTCATGACTCAACCTTCTAAATAATGTATGCTTTACCACCCAACCCTATAAACAAGTTTGCTGACATTCACGTACTTGGCTTTATTTCACTTCAAATGGAAACTTGGCTTGAGTAAGTCCAAGTAACATTTTCTCACCATTAGAATTTCGCAGAAGCGCACTGACTTCATAAATTGATCACAGGGTGGGTTTCACCACTAGTAAGTGCAACCACACAGAACAGCCACCAATGTATATTAAAAATCCCCTGTCACAAACAAAGCTGTCATGTGTGTGCATAATGCAATCAGAATGAACGGTGCTACGTGCACACTGCTGGAAAGAAAACCAGCCCGAAACAGGACACAGCCCAAGGGCCTGAGCCTTCCAGCACCATTCATGAAAGGCATTTCACTCCCCGCTCCTTCCCCTGCAACCGCCTCCCTCCGGACATCCCAAAGCATTCATCTGAAATTAAAAAGGATTCCTCATCTAGGCAAGGGTGGTAGGTTTGGGTCCTATGTTATCAATTACAGTTGTGTAAATAACTTACTAACGTGGTTACTGCTCACAATAAAATTTTGGCTCCACCTGAAGAAGATGCTTAAACATGTGCGCCCAAGTCTAAGTACATGAGAAGTCTCACCAATTTCTACAGAATTTTAATGTTCTAAAAATCAGGTGTTTCGTTAAGAATACTTCAGAATTTAGAGTTATATATCACAGGCAAAACAGAGCACTGTAACAAAGCCCAGCATGCATATACACAGAGAAGAAATACTCTTCATAATAAACAGTATTGTTTCTATTTTGGAAATTCTCACATTTTTAGGATAGGCTTTGGAAAACCCTATTTATTGAAGTATTTCCAAATTAAAGTAACTTCTTAGTGACTGCATATGCAGTTAGTTTTAGAAATATTGATGAATCTTATTATATATTTAATGTATCATTTTTACTCAAATGAACATAACCTGAAGGCACTTGGGCTATAAAAAAAATCAATACAAAGCACAAGTCTTTGACTGAACAGTGGTGCATTATAGTGATAATTTCTATTTTTAAATGTCATTGCTAAGAACAAAGTTTATTGTTTCCTTATTAAAAAAGCAATCCAACAACTTCCTTCAAGAGTTATTTCAAGGTCAGAAAAAAAAAAAGACATAGTTGGTAGTAACACTGGGATATGGCTATGGGGGAAAAAAAGGTTTCCCTTAATTTAAATATTTTGATCTTCTTAAACTATCTCACTACAATCCTTGAAATATCTCACTCACACAGTTTATAAATGACAGTCCCAGCTGCAGAACATAAGAACATGAATGATCTGTGCAAAAATGAAAGTCCTTAAAGTATTTTTACATATGTGAAATGTGTACATTTCACATATGTGAAAGGCTACATATGTGAAATAAATAATACGTTGCAGTAGCTCAAGGGCTATGTTTATCTACTAGAAAGACAAAACCTAAAGAAAAGTTAACAGAAATGGGGAAGATGAGACTTTTTTCTGAAGTGAGGTCATTTTTATAAGATATATTATCCTTACTTCCTCAAACGTTGAGTATCTGAATGAATGGTGAACTTTCTACTCAATGTACATCAACTCAGATAAAAACTGCCAGAGTCTTGGGAAGAACAGGGTGAAATTTAAACAGCTTAGAACTTTGAGTTTTATGCTTTTGAGATTTAGAGAATACTCCGAAACCTTTGCAATCACCTTAGTTTTAAAAAGCAATATTTGCAGTCTTACAGGACCTGCAGAGAATGGTCATGGATAAATGACTGACGTTTTTATTTAATACATAATTTCATCCATCTTATCCAGATAAAGAAAGAAACAAAAGTAGCATAAATGTAACAAATAAGCACATCATGTTCACTTAACATACACATCTGCACAAAATTATAGCACAGCCCTTGCAATGCTTAAAAGATAATGCAAATTTCACTGGAATGCAAAAAAACAGTCAGAAAAGAGAAAAAAATTTACCAAGGGAAGCCTACAGTAAATTTTTAAGAAGTTACTCTAACCACCCCCAGAAAGGCTTCTTATAATGTGCAGGAGTCCTAAAGCTTTGCAAGGGCTTTAGTCACAGTAATTTCTGTTTTATGTAATCATTTCCAGCAACACGACTTAAGAGCTGGGAGTACTGGACTCATTACATTAAAGCAACATGATACGCCATTACATCTTGTCACAGTGCACACATGAATTAATGGTAAAGCAACATAATCACTCTGAAAACAAAACAACTCTCCATTAGCATGCACTTTGTTAGGTAAAACGTACATTTACGACAGTAACAAACTTAAATTATGCAGACATTTATGTTTTAGTAATGTTTTGAAGTGCAAAAGCAGTGTTTGTATGATGCAGATGTTGACAGCTTGTTGCCACCAGTGATAAGGATCTTAAATTTTTGATTACCGATGAACAAACATTATCAAACAATACTTGTGCATTACTCTCTGTAATTAATTGCTTAGACAAAGAACGCTAAAGATTCAAATATATCTAAAACTACTTATGTGATTTAGCCAGACAAAGTAATTTAACCAATATGTTTTCTTCAAATGCATAAATTATTAACAATATAGATTATTTGACTGCATGCAGAAAGCACTCAGTTTATGACATTTTGAACATATAAATTCTAAGACACAATGAGTTTCTAAATGAGCAAAGAAATTCAGACACAGCTCCAGTGCAGCACAGCCACTTTGCTCCCATACCATTAGGCACGCTGCTGTTGGCTGTTCTCATGACTGTTGATATATCATGTAACAGGAGTGCAACCCGAGATACAAAATAGTGAAACATGATTAGTTATCCACAAAGAAGTAGTATACTACACTTAAAGGAGCTAATTCCATTAAAAACATCTTCTGGGGGGTTTTGTCGCATATTTTTTTCTAAATGCAACCAGTGGCAAGTTATGTAAGTTCTAAAAAGTTCAACAAACTAAAAAATACCATTTGATTTATGGGTCTAGTATTTGTAGCATAAATGGAGCATATTTCTCCATTATTTCCAAGTTTTTCTAATCATTCTTGTTAACTGTATTTTACAACACATTAAAGTTTTAAAATGTCTTCATTGGATGGCAGTTGGCAGTGAAAATTTTTCTGCTCTTCTGTTTACTGACAAGATCTTTACTTTCAAAAAATATGGCTTCTAAAAATCCAGCTAAATTAGTAGAAAACCTGTGAATGAACTGGCCTTCTAAAGTGATGAATATGAACTGTTATTTATAATACTTAATGGACACAATTTTGCAAGTGTTCTCCTTAATTAGAGCTGGACATTGGCTACTGGAAATAGTCATAAAGGTTCATTAATTGACTGAGTTTAAGTTTTTAAAGTTTCTTTTAAAAAACTCCCAAAATGTAAGACTTAATAAAGTATTATTCTGCACAGTAAACAACCCGAATACCCACACACGTGTGTACATGCAAGTACAGTCTCATTCAAGTGGACAAGAGCTATTTCTGATGACTTGTAAGGAAAGGCCTCCTACCACAGTAACAACTCCCATCCTCTGTGAAAATATTCACATGTAGACTCATTATTAAATAGAACACAACAAGTAGTTTTCATTGCTCAAATACCATACTAAGTAATAATTCCCTCCCTGATTTCTACTCCCCTTAAGTATTGCCTCAGTTGTTCGGTGACCACTAGGGGAACTGGATAGAGGCAAGCCAGCCTGCCAGAGAGCTGGACATGCCATCAAAGGACAAGCTTCCAGTTGCATAAAGGGCAGGAGAGGAAAATATCTTTCTTTTGGTGGCCTCCTCAACAGTTTTTCCTCTGCATTTTATTATGCGTCAATACTTGCCTTCAAAGCCAGCAAATGCAGCTTATCAGCACAGCAAATGAGATATCAGAGACCAGGTGTTACATCCTCCCATACGGAGTACGAGAAACACCAAGGATATCTGAAATATGGTTGACTGGCCTACAATGGAGTGTAAACTGTTATCAACAGAAAGGCCTTGCTGAAATGAGCACCAAATCAAAGTGTTCAGCTTCAGTGAAAAAAACCCCACAGGAACGAGCGCTTGCTGAATTCTCTTGGGATTTTGAATTCCTTCCGAATTTATCAAGCAGCATTAGCAATACACAGGGAATGGCAAGACATGAATCTTCACTGAAAGTGATTCTGCTCAGTATGTCAAAAACTTCTCTTAAGGCATATCCAACCACAGTGAGCAGGACTGGCCTCTACCAGGCAAGGTCCTAAACCTGGGTAATTAGCCAAGGAAGAGCCTCACCTTTGTTATTCTAAATCACAGCTTTAGATCTTTTATATTGGCAAAAATTTGTATTTCTAAGTCAGGCTAAAACACAACCTGTCTGCCAGATGCTGCAATCTGTGAGCAGCAAGTACACATTCTGAGTGCCAACCTATCACAAAAAGCATTTTAACAAGATTTGAATAAAAAAATCAAAAAATCTTAAAATTCAGTCACATGAAACCAACTGCACCCAGCAGAGTGTTAGAACAAAGAAAAAACATTGCATTTTCTTTCCAACATTTTGGTTTATAAGAATAACCTAGTTGTAACTTTTGGGAACTTCCTAAATGTTTCCTCAGTTTTCCTACCAATTCATTAACAATACATACCAAGAAATTGGATATGCTCTACATGTTGTATTAATTGTATGTAAAAGATTCTGCCACTATAAACTGGTTTTCACATACAGGCTTTTCAGAAACTTAAAGCACAGTTCTGCTTCGCAGGAAAATAGGCTGTCTATAAAGTTTTGAGGTTTTTATTTAACTTTTTAGGAATTCTGATTCATAATATTTAGAGGTGTTCGTAAGCTTGATCACTGCACATGTCAAAGCCAAGCTCTGACAGTGTGGAAACCATGAACAAAAATGTTTTGGTCTTCTGCAGAGCATGTTAAATCACCAGTAGGATATTTTCCAATTATTTTACAGCAATTGTACAGATTTTAAGTTAAGATGCTTAAATGCCATAAATCAATCATACCAGCACCATTTGTGCCACTATAGTAAAGATTACATCAGAGTTTCCATTATAAAAACTCTATTTTTCAGGGGTTTCTAAATCAGCCCTAAAAATTGGCTCCAGCCTGAAGTTTGGCAACCAAAGTCACCACTTGGGAGTAATTCTTTTAACCATATTTTTCTTTAATGGATTGGCTTTTCAAGATACAAAATAGTCCTGAAAAAGAAAATTAGTGGTTTCAAATTTTGGTAAATTTCTATCCCTCAAAAACATTGTTTTAAAAACTGATAATTTTGCATGTCATAAATCTCCAATGTAGACTGCTGCCTTTGGGTAACTTGGTCATAAGCAGCAGATAAAAATCACCATCTTATTTCATTTAAAAATAAATGCAATTTTACATGAAAATTTTTAAACCAATAAAACTTTCAGAAACTACTTTCTCATAGCAAGATGTGGTAGACATTGCATGAGGAATCCTTTATGATTCATTTATGTAGCAGCTATTCCATACATTTTCATTTTTGTGGTAAGAGGTATGCAATACTGTATTTTTGATCAAATCTGGTCATATTCAAGACAATTCTGCCCTTTGGCAGCACAGATCCACCTGTGAACTTGACAAACTCCCTGACAAAGTACAGTGTAAGCACAGAAAAAGAAGAAAGAAATACTTTGATAGAACTAATTAAGACGTATTTTAAAAAAAACTTTATTATTAAATACAGATTCTAACCTACATCTAACAGTTTCAGTATTTCTCATGCATTTTATTTTAAGTTATAAGAACTATCAATTAGGTTTTAACCTAGTTGAATTCTACCATTCTAGAAAAACTTTCAGATATCCGCTAACTTCCTTCTGTGAGCCACCTCCAACCAACCCCATGAACACAATTTGATCTTCAGGCTCTCAAAAGCTTTCTCATGGACGAAGGCTCAGCAAAAGGGAATTACAAGCCTGGTCCCATCCACAGCCTGTCAGCAAAACTTGCCAACAGCCTTGATAAGCTTTGCATTGAATCCTCCATGCAGTCTGAATTCCTAGTAAATTTTTTTCTTAGCTCATATTTAGGCAGGAAAAAAGGTTTGGAAAGCTGTTTTCATAAGTTCTGAGAAGATTAGCAGCTCATATGCTTTTTTTGAAAAGTCATTTTAAATATATAATCATTGCTAAATTATAGCATTAGTTGCTTGAGGGGAGGATGTCTGGTTTATATTTAGCCCTTATGTCAATTTTTAATACTACACTTCTTGGCTTTTGTCAGTTTGCTGCACAGCTATATTTTCTCTTCTCTTTCATTTGCCATGAAAAAACATTAAACATATCTGCCCCCTTCCCCACACCATTTTGGGATATCAAGTTGCTGCATATTCATACAATCTATACCATAAAAGTTATCACCTTCATGTTTAACAAGCTTTCAAGGAAGCTATCTTTTGATTGCAAGAAAAAAATACGAACACTGTTTTACATAAAATACATTCACAGAAAGCACAGAAAGCACTTGGAGACTTCCCTGCCATCATACTATGTGTAGAGGTACTATAAATGTAAGAAGTAAGACAACAGAGAAAGAGCACAAAGGATGCAGAAAAGACTGATTCAGTTAGTTACAGAAAGAGATGCTTATGCTTTTTAGTTCTGGTGGTCCATTAGCAGATACTGTAATTGATGTATATTTGCTTCGTAATCAGCTTACATGCTTTCGCACTAAAAAACCTGAAAAAAACCCACAATAAAATCCTCTAAGGTACAATATCTATGACATGCATTTGAACCTAAATGCTTCATCTGAAAATTCAGTCTAGGAAGGCAAAGTGTTTGGTAAGAAACAGAAGAGGAAATGGCACTGCTGGAAATCTACAGTAAAATACCTGCATTATCCAAAGAGAGATGAGGAGATAGATTAACCCTGGTCTTCAGCCATGTAACACTTCTGCATTGGCTTAGAAGCTCTCGAAATCCGAGTTTGAAGCTGAGCACATTTTAGGGCTCAGCAAGGCACCTTCTAAGCAGTGTTGGCTGTGCAATACGTGCCAGCCCCCGTGCTGAAACACGCATAAGCCTAGACTCAAACCACTGTCTTGGCTGAGATGTAAAAGTTGTGCTCAATAATTTTTTTTATTCTATTTATTTCTTAAATAGTACTAGTGGTGGGCTCCCAGTCAAATTTCAAATCACAATTATATGATCTGTGATACCTACTAAAATTGTAGAATTTCAGCTGTATGTGAATATCTGTTCTATCCTGTGCAGCAATGTGTTGTATTGGACTAAGTATATCTAGTTTGTTTACATTATGATTTTGCACCGGGTGAAACTTAATATTACACTACTATGTCGTATAACCTTCCCACCCCCCTCTGTCTGGTGATGGTATATTCCTGTTATCCCCGCCCCCTGCCCTTCACGTCACCTCGCCCCCATTGGTTGTAACCCCTTCCCCGCCTCTTCCTCCCGGGGGTTTCAAAAGGGGACCACGAGGCTGGAGATTCCTCTTTCCCTGCTGGAGCTCATTAAATCACTACCCCAGGGGCTCGGTCCCGGGGGGAAAGAGCACCTTTGTCTTTTGCCTTTGTGCTTGTCACTTGTCCTCCTGATCCGGGGTCCCTGAGCTAGCTCCCAGAAAGACCCCGGGTCGGAGCACAGTGACAGCAATGATCCCACTTACCACTTCAGATACAAAAGTCACCTGTGCTGCTCTGGAAAAAAAGTCACAATTTTTTATTTTCTGACTAACCTTTGTGAAAATCTTGTATGTAGGGAAATTACTGTAGTATTCCACCATTAACTGGATATACTTCTCTGCTCCCTAAAGCAATCCTTCCACATCAGGCTTTAAGCAAGGCTGGTAACATTGTAACCACTTTACTGATTATTTTATCAGCGTACCAAGGCTGGAAAGCTAAAAACTAAAACCCGAGTGGTTGAAATTTACATTGAATGAAATTCAATAATGAAAATCAAAATTATTTTTGAATAACCAATTTATTTTTTGTTTTTCACATTGCCTCACCTACACTGAATAATCTCCAGTTGGGGTGTCCCACATGCACACCCTACAAACCACCTACCAAACGTAAGATCATTAAGATCAAGACCTTGACTGATGTTTTTTTTCCCACAGCTACACCGGGCAGAGACTTCGTAACAAATGCTGATGTGTAAGAAAAAACGGGAAATGGCCATGGAAAAGGAGAAACCAAAGTTATCTACACACTTCACAACTGCAATAGCCTCTACCAGGAAATTGCACAGTGGGTCCCAGAATCAGGCACAAAGAAGAATGAACTGTGGCAGGGAGAGGACGGAAACAGAAGTGCACTGCATGCCCAGCAGAAGGAAAGCATGAAGACCTATGGATAGGAAGAGAGAACAGAGTACACACTGAAGGGAAGATATCCCCAAAATGCTAGGTCCTGTATGACTTTTCTAGATATGATAGTCAAGCTTTGCGGATTCAGAAATTCAGCATCTCTCTCTGAAGTCTAAAGATGGTTTTGTTTATAAAACAGGAAGCACGAGTTTGTTTGTCCAGGTATAATATTTCCAACAGAGATCGTAAGAACCTTAAAGCAACTGGCTGCTGGTGAAAATAGCTTCAGTACTTTTTAAGAAAAGAACCTGTTCAGAAAAAATCACTTGAAAAATAAATATGTGCCCATTTATGGTAGGAGATAATGTTTCCTGAAGAGGAAAAGCAGAGTCCAATTTCAACTAGGGCTACTGATAGAAAAGATCACCGTTTATAGTAATATTTCAGAGGCACATATGGATTCCTAATTACTTTTTTCTGACATACACAAAAACCATTCTCTTCTTTTAGCCACTTAGTAAAACAATCATAGTATTCATGCATTTGGGAACTTATATATACATCTTAATTAGATCTTGCAATGTCAAAATTTTATTTTAGAGGCCCATAGTAACAACTCATGTTCACATACATCCGAAGTATGCCCTCTTCTTGAAGAAAGGGGTGAAAGCTGCAAATTAATATAAATATTCCTGTCTCAAAAGGCTGAGCAGACTGTTGTCAGAAAAATCAGTACTTTCACTTCAAAAATCAATGGTGTCAGTGGTTCAAAAGCTTTCCCATCACTTACCTCATTGCAGTGTTGTAAGACTCTGGATGAATACAAGTTTGGTCCAAAGGATTGGGCTGTTGCAAGGCACATGGTGTTAGTTTACTCTTCTTTTTACCCAGTGCACCTGCTTTACTCAAAAGTGCACGACTTCCAAGTTCATTTTTCTTATTACTGCCAGGAATCAAAAATAGACATGTCATTCTCAACAATGATGATCCTGGCCCAGTGTCCACACACAAAACCAACACATTTTTTCCCTTGAAGTTTCCCTCAAACGAAGAAATTTCTTGGGATACATTAAAGGCATCAAGTGACCCCTACTGCAAATGCTCCTTTCATGCCTCTTTGTTTGTTTTTGTTTCCTAAATCCCAAGTGGTTCCTGCTTTTGAAGGACAAAAGAGAACGCACAGAAGGACCTGCAACTAGCACTGACATTTTGGGATCCACTCATCAACTGTTGGTAGGAATGCAGACAATTTTCTCTTTCCATATCAATTTCTAAAATAAATATCGAATTTTAAAATAAGCATTTTGTTAAATTTCAAGTAAAAAGCACAAAAAATATTTCATACACCACTCCAAAGCCATCAATATGATTAGAAAGGATAAAAATGCAACCTCAAAGTTCATTTCAAAAGCCTCTGGTTATGTCACCTGGACCCACAAGAAGTGTTGTGGAGGCAGTGGTGTTAGAGCTTTACTTTGGCCTCAAAATCCATTTCTCAGGTTATACAGTACTCCCAAGTTTTACGGAATCTGCCTAACATCAGAATCGTGTTCCAGGAAGGTTAAAAAACCCACAAAACAATGTTCACATTTCACCAGTGAACATTTGCAGGGGAAAAAAGCCATCAGCCTTTTTTCCATTGGTTGTATTGCAGCATAAACTAGAGAAACTAGAACAGATCTGTACAAGGTAAGACCTATCAATCATAGAGAGGTTTGGAAGCAATTTCTTTGGTCTTCTGGTGCTTACAGTGAGCACCATTTGGCCTGCAGCCTATGCCTCCCTGCCAGATGGGCAGCCAATCTGTATACCTTCCCCCCGGGCAGAAAGCCAGCCCCTATGTGCCCACGTCCTGCCTGGAAGTTACGCGTGTGCTGTTCGGCCAGCAGCAACTGGGAATACAGTATTGCTTCTGAGCATGGCGCTGGCTAAAAAACAGCATGTGCTTCCCAGGAAAATATTTTTTTGAGAAGAGCCAGTGGCAAAAGTGTGGGGATGGTGCTACCACCGTGCCCTTTCTTAGTTCTTTATTTTGGAAAGAGAAATGAGAAAAGACAGGAGAAGAGACACTGCACTAGAAAGGGCATTTTCAGTTGTAGAAAGGTCAGGAGGAGCACTATGACTGGTTGAAAGAGTAGAAGACTTGGTACAGAATCAGGGAATGAGATGACAGGGAAGGGGATGATGCACTGTTGACAAACTGGACTGGACAAGGCCTCACATATTTCAGACAGAAGACAATCACATCACACTTGCTAGGCACAGGAGTATAATACAGACATAGCTTGATCTAGGCTGCTACTCAACTTCCTCTCTCCAGGTAAAGAAACTGAAACTCCAAAAATCTGTACTAGTTTACTACCATTAAGTTCTCCAGAATAATCTTTACCACATCAAATTAAAATTAATTTACAGATCTCTAAATTATGCCTGAAACACAAGACTAAAGTGTTCATATCTCAGATCACAACATTGTTACATGACAAGTTTCTTTTACCAATTCAGTGGCAAAACTTTTAATTAAACTTATATATTTATTAAAACCATGACTTAGAATACTAGGCTAACAAATCATGACTATCCAGAGGAAGAACTATCTTCAACCATCAATTTCAACAAGTTAATTTGTTGTCTTTCAGAGCACAGTCTGGTCTACAATTCCCTGAGTCTCAAGCATGAATACAAAGCAGAAAAGGGGAAAGTCTTCTCATACTATTTCAGACAGTTTAGTCAGAACAGTTAAAACATCTGTTACCTGCAAAAAGTCTTTATGTATTCTTGATTGAATCTGATGAAGCCAGCACACTGTTGGAAGGTTTTGGGACCCAAACCTTTAACTTCTTTGAGCTGTTCTCGGTTTATAAATGGTCCGTTCTTCTCTCGCCATTCAATTATATTTTTAGCCCTGTTAGTATTCAGCCCTGCAATGTGTCTAAGAGAAAATTTACAAAATACTTTTATTACCATTGAACAGTCATTAATGCAAGTGCTACCTATTACAAGGAAACACATTCCTATAGAAAATCTGGTTTACAAAACTTAAAAACTGCAAAGAAATTAGCAAACAGACTCCCAGATCAAAGGCATCATCTGAAAAAGGATCCCTTCTCTTAGCTCTATGGAAGCAATCCACTCAAGTCAACAAAACTTAGTACAGCAATATGGTTCTGTACATGCCTAACTAGTAAGCCATGGATGTGTAATTTATGATCTGTTGGCTATTTCCATAATGCCAATTCAATTTGTCATGTCTTATGGCCTGCTCCCAGCTGCCCTCTTCAAGAAACAGCATGGGAGGAGGGTTCAGAACAGATAAATTGTTCCTGTAAGAACAGCCCCCTCTCAGCTCTTCCAATGGTACTGAAACACCTTGCCCCAACATGAAGGGCTCACGTCTGCTATCCAGAAGGAGAGTGACTGGGAGCAGCTTGCCTTCCTCACACAATTTAACTGATCCACAAAGTTTGTTTCTTTTCTATCAGCTGCTCTTGAAATAAAAAGCAGCAGGAAACAGACTGCACAACTTGTTCTGAGGGTAACTTGGATGTGGCCAAGAACTCACCTGTGAAGTGCAATAACAGGTAGCCAGGATCCTTTAGGAAGCAGTGGGTTTTCTGCAAATTTTCTGTATGTGTATGTGAGTACAACTTTCTTAGTGTGGAGTATGTTAATCATAAAAAGACAGAAAAGAGCTTTCACGGGGAGTTACTCCTGGCACTACAGAAGGAAATGTCACCCACTAGGATCTATGTATCAGATCCCATTGCTTTAAGTCAGCAGCAGCAGTGACCCGCTTGTGGAATGGCACAGACTGATTCCAGAAAAACACCACCAGCAAACCCAGCAAGAGTCATAAAATCTCAGGGAAAAAAAGAAAAAAATCTTTCCATTATTCTCATGCTCAAGCAAAAGTTAAAAAAATAGTCCAAAGTTGGTGAAAGCGCAGAATGAAATTAGAGGGACACACCTTTAACCACAGACAGAATATTAATCATTAGGAATGGAATTTTCTTCAAAATTTTCTTAGAAACATTGAGAAATCCATCTTATTTACACTGACAAAAGAACATTACACAGTTGCCAGAATTTTCCACTGTTGATCTCAAGTCTTTCAAGCACAACATTCAGCAGTAATGCAAATACTGTAGCACTGTCATCCCTTCCCTGTGTAGTACATGTCAAGAAGTATATTTGATGCATCAGAAACCACAAGCAGAAACCTCTGCTCAGGCTGCAACCTAGCTAGGGTGACAATCTCATAAACTGTATGTCTGAAGGAAACTTAAGGCTGCATCTACACAGAACAGCAGACTTGAAGAAAGGAGTATTTGTAAGCCAGGTTAATTAGACCACCACACAAAACACTTACACAGTGTGGTTACCACCTGTAACCCTGTCTGGACAGGGTTACCCCACATCCACAGTTTTGTGGAGACACAGTAGCACCTCAAGCTGATGCTCCCTGCTGAAGTGCACAATACAGCTGTACCCTGCAGAAGGCTGACAGTGCTCACCCCCTGCATTTGCTCAGCTAGGCTTTTATTCATGGAATATAAAAAAGACACTGAGCTCTTTGAGAGCATCCAAAGGAGGGCTTTGAGGATGGTGAAGGTCCTTGAGAGGAAGATGTATGAGGAGTGTCTGAGGTCACTTGGTCTGTCAGCCTGGAGAAGAGGAGGCTGAGGGGAGACCTCATTGCAGTCTACAACTTCCTCGTGAGGAGAAGAGGAGGGGCAGACACTGAGCTCTTCTCTGTGGTGACCAGTGACAGGATCTGAAGTTGTGTGAGAGGAGGTTTAGGCTGGATATCAGCCAGCTGGTGGTTGGGCACTGAAGCAGGTTCCCTAGGGAAGTGCTCATGGCACCAAGCCAGAGAGAGTTCAAAAAACATTTGGACAAAGCTCTCAGATGTGTGGTGTGACTCTTGGGGTGTTCTGCTCAGGGCCAGGAGTTGGACTTCGATGATCCTGATGGGTTCCTTCCGACCCAGCTTATTCTATGATTGTATTATATTGACTCTATGAATGAAAGCTTCATTTGCCATTTAGGCACCTTGCTTTCCACTTGCTTTCTTCCTAAAACTGATCTAAATCCAAAAGCATGTAAGACGGAAGAAATTGGACGTCAGCTGGGGGCTGGATATGCAGAAAAAGAACATGAAAGAGAAAGTGGAAAACGAAAAAGAATAGAAAGAGAGCCTCTTCCAAAATATG
Organism: Platysteira castanea; assembly: GCA_013397175.1. Taxonomy (NCBI): domain Eukaryota; kingdom Metazoa; phylum Chordata; class Aves; order Passeriformes; genus Platysteira; species Platysteira castanea. The sequence goes on from VYXC01011369.1 coordinate 811,937, forward strand.
GAATGATGTTTTTAAGAAAGATTCTATGGGGCTAAAAAATTAAAATACAGAGCTAGCAAGAATGCATTTTTCCTAACTTTCATACCTAATACAATTTTCATTTCTCATCACAGACAGCAATATTATGAAATAATATGGACAGAAGATTATGGACATTCTTTTCCTTCCCCTCCTACTATGGAGGATGGCAGCAGCACTTTTGTTCTTCTGAGATTTTGTCACCTAAACAACATTGAATTCTATACACTCAAGAGAGAATGAGCTTTTAGTTTCTAACCAAGAAAAATAAAGTCCAGAACATTTTTCATGTAAACATGGCATAACTATTTAACAAAAAATAAACAGTAAGAAGGGATAATTTTTTTGAGTTTCCCCTTAAATCTTTCCTTTTCTCCTTTCCCTGCCCAAGTTTTACAACCTGTTCCAGTTAGAAGTACCTATAAAAATACCTTCTAAGAGACAAAGTAGATTTGAAAATCCCTTTCTCAGTGTAAAAATACAAATTACTTATATCACATTTTTCTAACATTGCAGTTTTGGCTCAAAATTTTTAAGTATCTGTTTTTCTCTGAAGAATAGTTTTACCCTGGAGTATCACACATACCCTTAAAACCTGACTCTTAATGATTCAATGAAATACTGTCTTACTGTGTCATTTTTATGTAATTGGAATTTTAACACAAGAGCCATTTGCTCCAGCTGAGCTTGAGTCAGATGGCAGACTAAACAGAGACTCTGTGATCCAGAGCCATGTAATTACTGGAATAGGAAAATGTTTCACTCACCTTAATAGTATTTCTGAGCAGATGTTAATATCAACTCCTACAAAGCTGACACACTCTTCAACCACACTGTCCAGAGTTGCTTTGAGCAAAGTCTGTGATACATCATGCTGAGAAACAAAAATAGAGATATCTGGTTACTGAAGTATCGATGTGTACATAAACACCAACTGCATATAGCACTAACATCAAAAAACTAGTTGCTGGAACTTAAAAATATCTTATGTGAGGGTACCAGTTAAAAACACGAATTGTAGAATATAATTTTAAAATGTCCCCAATATCTCTTTGAAATATCTTTGTCACGGTACAAACATCTAGAATGAAGACACACTTCGTGTCCCTGTATTGTTTTTTAGTAACTATTTCCCTGCATCTTGTAAAAACAAAACTTTATTAAAAGCATGATTACTCAAAAGGAGTAATGCTTCTGATCGTCCACCATGTCTTGTCTTTAATCTGACATTTATTTACCTATAAAAATCAGTTTATTAAAAAGAAAGTAGAGAAGGGATCACAAATGCTGTACTTTTGCACCTGTACACACAGATATTTACAAAATTGTCCCATTTATGAGCACCACACTACAGTACAGTTATTATTTATTAAAAGAAAAAGCCAAGTACTGTATGAAGGTGGGCAATACATAAGGTACTTATCAACCCTATGGCAACAAAATGTTTCAAATTTTGAACAGATATTTCTGGGAAGATTGGCAGGTCCTCGACCAAAGCACCACTAATGGAAATGTTCACAGTGTTTCCCCCTTTTCCCCCTAAAAGAAAAATCAGTCACACTTGTCAAAGTTAAAAGTTCTGAAGCTCTAAGATTTCTTTTCTTCCCAAATGTAGGCATACTTCAGTCTGTAACTTCGAGTTCCCCACACAAGCCCATCAGTGCTTAGAAGTCTGACCTGGAGGGAGAAGCCTCTCTAAATGCAGGAGCTAATTCAATCACTATGTTGGCTTAGCTTCAGGGCTCTTCTGCATCACTCATGTAAATCTGGGTTGATCTGTTGTGGTTTCATGATGCATTCATTTAGGACATCAAGCTGGATCCAAGCCAAGGCACCAAACACTTCATCCATTACTTTGTTTTACGTTCTAAGCCATTCCAATCTTTTAAAGATTTCACGGTTAAATTTAACATGCCAATAGCATCAATCCCAATCTACTAACACTGGTAGTTCATCAAGCAGTGGTTAATAACTGAGGCACTTGTAAAACTTCAGGCAATGCATTTCATAACTCCCTATTTCAGGTGATGGTAATGGGATGCATTTTCATGATGTGATACACAATAAAGTTACTTAACAACACAAAGCTCATATTTCGCCAATATTACTCCTCCTATATAAATTTTGCATGCAAAACACCATGTACATGCATAAGTTGGCATTTGCACACAGCCTTGGTCTCATAACCACAAAGCTTGCTTGTACATTTGGCAGATCAAACATCAGTTTCTACTTATTAATGTGTTGCTACTGCAACATAATAGCTTCTTTTTTGAATAAAGAGACAAACAAAAAAACCATACCCTTAAAAGAAGTCTTATGTTTCATTTTTCTGACTTACTAAAGCTTCTCTTAATGAGGAATATATTCCCTCCTCCTCCTGGCAGCAGCCACGTAATACACTAGAGCTAGAGCTTCCAGCTCACACGCACACTCATGCAAGGATGCATTTATATAACACAGCACAAGAACCAGAATAAAATGTTCAGAAACAACATCCACACTTTCTCTTCTTTGCCAAGTACAGCTGCCAAATACTAGGCTAGGTTTTTCACTAAATGTTCAATTTGAGGTTCATTGGAAGATAAAGCTTCTAATTTAATTTTTTTTTTTTCATTGTGATGAAGGAAGGCAAAAGGAGAAAATAAAGCAGAGGATAATTTCCTTCTGATTTTAGGGAAGAGTACTGACTGCAAAGTACTTGCAAGTTGATTATGATATAGTTTCACAAGTTACATTAACAAGTTCTATTAACTGGCGCAGTTCTTGACCACCTCTAAAAAAAATCTTGCTCTAAAACATAGAGTCCGTGGCAAAGATAAGTGCAGATTGCTGCTTCCCCTAGTTTCAGACTCATTCCTTAAGATAAGGACAATGATTTTTCAGTAGGAACAAGATGCAGCTACATGATTCAAAACAGTCACTGCCTCCACAATGCCTTATCCCATAGGGTGGAGCAAAGAAGGAAATCCATTGATCTGCCCTAACCTTTCTAAGGAGCTCTTTGGAAGAGACTTGATTCAGCACAAGCTTTATTTCCAGCCTGCACAAAATGAACCTAGATAGTAATTCAGCCAACTATACTCCCTGCAAATCAAGGAAAGGATATGTCACAATCAAAAGCTAAGCATCCTAAAATATCTCTGCTAGTGGAAGAAATACCAGCACTCACAGGCACTAGTTTCAAATGCTTAGTTGGCATTTATCTGAAGATGTGAGTTTGTGATTCCAGTAGTTAGTGTAAAATTCATGAGATACAACACACACATCTTGAAAAAAACTATACTACTTAACTGTCTCTTTCTCTTGCCAGAAAGACAAAAAGTCCTCAAGTCTCTCAAAGATGACTTGCATCTTAACTTCATTTCTGTTTGACAGTTGTCATTAAAAAAAAACCAAAACAAGACATGCACAAGTTGTTCTTTATTGCTCCAACATGTAAGAGTCACATGACTTGGAATGGACACGACAGCATGTACATGAAGGCATAGATAAAGTGAACAGGCAGATGTGATAGAACAGGGTAAGTATAAAACAATCCCTAAGCTACCAGTACCTCACAGAAGTAAGATACATTTAGCGAGTGAATGATGTTAAGCTGTAAAAGCTAGGAAAACCTTCCAGATGGCAAACCTACTTCCCAGGATGCACCTACTGACCACCAAAGCTTCCTTTGGCTATAGTGAAAAAATTTTGACACCCCTCTTTACACTGAAACAAGGCACAGAGAAATGTTACACATTTAGTTTCTAAAAGTAGTTAAAAACATTATTAACTCAATACCATTGCCAAGACTTCCTAGTGCTAAAAGGGTACACTTCAGAAAGGTTTAAAGTACAGTTTTCCACTCTTCCAACAGTTTCACTCATCTTCTCAAATATCAGAGCTTAGATGATACTATATACTTCTGTGTGCTATTTATATGCACTGGGGTGGTATCAGATGAGTCAGACACTACTAGAAGCACACATACACCCTGCTCCTCACTCCCTACAAAAGGTTTGTAAAGACAGGAATGCTGAATTGTTGCATTAAGTGCATCAGAATAAAACCTGCAAAGGTAAAGCCCAAGTCCAAAATGCCAGGCTGCTTTCAAAGTGAGGTTATGCAGAACTTGATGTTGCACAGTCTCTGACAACCTCTCTACACACCACTGATCATTGCATCAGCTGATCCCCTGCAAATCCTTCTAAATAGAACACTTTCATATTAGCACGGACTCTGAATACACCCCAGTGAATTGAGGGTGTCCCTGCTAAAAATGTTTAGTATAGCCTTTAAGCTCAGAGCCAAGCACACAAGGTGCTATCACAGCTATGCCTAATGAGTAGGAGTGCGTCCTTTGGTGTGACTTTCAAACATCAGCTTGCATTCACCACCCAAATATGTCACTAAGGTTTTGCGAAAACAATACTCAGAAATGACTGCCATTAAAATAGTCAATACTGCAATAGTAGATGAAGGCAGAAGACTTGATTTTATATGATGATCTCCAAAAGGATTGATAGTCCCAATTTATGGAAACTAAGGCCAGCAGAAATAAAGGACTTGCCACAAACTACAGGATGTCCAGTGCAAATCTGCAAACTTAATTATCATCACTCTCCAGAAAACAAAGCCACCTTGCTTCACAGATAGCAACAACTTACACATTTGTTTGGTTTGAGCATTTTGTGGGGAGGACTATAGAAATTAATCTGTCCTTAGAAGTATCAGGAACTGTAACCCTATTTTAGTATTTGTTTTCTAAGGAATTATCAGTTGAGGCAGAGAACAAGACGCAGAAAATTACATGATTAACTGAAACCTCTACAGTAAAGATTTGTCAATCAGTAAACAAAGTTCAAACATTACATTTCTCTAGTATTTTTATAAAGACTATTCCAAATATAACTTATATTCATGAACATGGAAGAAAATCAAGGGCTGCTATTTAGATTTCTGGTCATGATTACTGCTCAGATTAGTCCATGTCAAACTTGTTAAAATTACCAGAAAAAAATATATCGCATATTTCAAAACAACCAATCTGCAAACCCATACTAAAAAAACCTAAAAATCAATATGACTTCATTCCATATAATTTAGCACAATTTCATATAACCATGGCACAAAATGTTTACCACTAAAGAATAGTGTTTAAGAACACCTGTCTATTATGCACATGATAGTTCTACTCTGTCATTATTTCCCATACTTCAGCTGTCTTCTCTTGCCATGTGGTCTGTGGCAGAGAACAAGGATTGTTGTTTCACTCAGTTTCAAGAGCTACAAACACCCACTGGAAAAAATTAACATTACTAAAAATCTGCCTGTAAAATTAACCTTACTAAAAACCTTCAACTGTAACTGAAGTCACTTTTGCAGTTTCAAAAACCTGTTGATGTACACAAAAGGAAGGCAGTATTTTAAACAGCCTCTCAGCTCAGTTATTTCTAGCAGTACACCAGTACAGACACTGTAAAAATATATTTGTCATCAGCATGGCAAATTTATCAAGTCAAAGAGCCAATGCTCACACGAAGCCTGGAGGCTGTACTTAGCCAGTGTGCGTGAGCATAGATGGTGGATCAGCACACTAACTTTGCCTGAACACTAGATTACCAGTGCTACACTAGAATGGGCAGCTTTCACATGCAACTGAATTACAACTCCAAGCTTTTTACCTTTGGCGACTCAAAGAAAGCCCCACAATACTAAACCTCCAGACAACACCAAAAAAAATATTACACATAAGTATAATGCATTTGGTAACCTTTTCCTGGTTCCTTATAAAATCATAATTTCATAAAGCATGGTATGATTGCATATGTATCTGAAAGACAAATTCAGACAGCTTAAAATTCTACTGCAACACACAGCAGTTCTTAAATAATTATTTTACATTTACAAACATTATTAGACATCGACACAACCAGCCTGTGCATCATTATTACTTTAAAATGCCCAAGAGCCAAGCAAGGCACCTTCCAACACAGTCAAGCAGGAATTATTTGTACCCTGTAGAGCTTACAAACGTAGTGCAGACATGACCTAATGATGCTGGTTAGAAAGCAGTGGGGAGGGGATGAGTTCTCAAGTCTGGGCAGCAACCTGCCGGTTCTTGACCCAGGCTCGGCATTACAGCACTATAACAAGATCAACATTCATTCTAAATAAGACTGAGCTGTGTGCCAGACAATCTATTTCGGGTTTTGATCAAGTTATACCTCACTTGTCCTTTGAATCCAAAAGTCAGCCTTCATTGAAGTAAACGCAATTTAACTTTTTTCTGTCCAAGTGAGTCCTGAAAGACTTCTAACACTTCATAAAACATTATTTTGTTGGTACCTGTTATTAACCTCTGTATCCATGAATTTTAATATTGGCATGTACGACCAGACAACATGCCTCTTGAAAAATACTATTTTTTTCTTTAAAAAGTGGTATAACTGTGCAAACTGAATTACATTTACTGAAAGAGAAATTAGGTGGGACAACACACCCTAAGCAAAGTTCAGAAAAATATTATTTTACAGAGATTCAATCCATGGCAATGTGTTTCAAAATTTAAAAAAATGGAAAAACATTACTAGCGCAGTAACCTATATACAATCATGTTCATTTCAAATGCTTGTGAAACCACAAAAGCAAAATGCATTCATAACAAACCCTTAAGTACAGCAGGACTAAAGTAACAGAAATAGTCTAAGGAGAAGCACCTTTTCATGTCCAGAATTAGAAAAAAATTAAAATTATACCTTATATGTCAGGTGGAAAAGTGGGAAAGTTTAGGACTGGGGTTTTAATCTCTAACATCCTCTGGAAAATCCCTTCCAGTTAGATTCTAAGAAAACAAGCTTATCCCTCTGATGTTTGATAAAAGGATCTAACTTCTTTTGAATTTCTTTTGAAGATTGTTTGTAGTTTCTCCAAATTTTATATTGTTATAGGATATATTGTTATCCTATGTACTTAACTCTGACTCATTTCTCGTTTCAAAAATCCAAATTTTGTTTATTTTAACAGCATATTACTATTACTGAAATATCCCAGGAGAAAGAAATGGATTTAGATTTTCAAAGAAAATGATAAAATAAACCCAAAGTCTGTCAGCTCTAAGATTTAAAAAAAATAAGAAAACAAAAATGCACCAGTTTATCATGTAAATGCTTTGAGTCACTTGCAAATTTCTGGAATTCATCTTATATTTACTTGTGCTTGTGTCCTAACAGAAGCAGTAATACTGCCAAGCTTGTTACACAAATTCAGTCCCATCACCGATACGTCTGATTTCTAGTTAGCTTCTGTGATGTAAGCAAGTTAGCAGCAAATGATGTATACCCAAAAACATCTTCCTCTTTCCAGAGCAGGTACAAGTTTTCTCCAGTGCATATTCTTATGTGATTAATGAGCAGCAATACAAATTTCAATTATAAGCAGCTGCATCATTCCTGGAGATTTCAGAGGGACATTTTTGCCAATAAATAGCAAAGGGAATAATCCAAACTACTATAGGTGGAAAGCCTTGCATTTCATTTTCAATCCAAACATGTATTTTGGGGCTCTTAAAGCTCTACAAATATACAGGATATCCTGCAACACTGCAGAAAGATAGAGCAAGGTCCATCAGGAGTGGAGTTTAATAGATCCCATGGCTGAAAGGCAGCACATTCAGTTGAAGATTTTCCTGAAGATTGCTGAAGGATGAGAGAAGGAAAAAGAAGAAAGAGATTGCACATTGCACCAATAGAGGGAGAAGATAGAAGTCACGAAGCCCAGGTGAGTGTGGTCATCTGTGGGAGTTCTGTTTAGTCTGAAGTCAGAGACCATCCATCGCCCTGCAGCAGATGGGTGAGGAACAGCAGCTCCTGGGTATAGCTCCCACCAGCCTTACTCAGAGCAAAGGGAGTCCCCAGAGGATGTGAGCAGCTTGGCACCACTACGTAAACACACACGCTTCTTCCAGCTCTACTGAAGACACACTGGGGTTCCTCTCATTCCTCTCTAATGAGGAATGTGGTACTTGAAATATTATTTAAAAACTAACAAAAACCACAAATCCATTTAAGGGTATTTTCTATAAAGGAACTATGAGTATAGTTCATGCAAATTTTATTGTACCCTAGATGTCTGATATAAGAAGTTTCTTGTTCTCACTGGCTTTCTCAAATTTAGTATACACACTTAGCAACTGCTACGTCAGGTTGCTCATATCAGCAATGCACTGAGAATATATTTAAAACAATGACATACCCCTCATTAGGAAAAAATGTAGATGCCAAACAATGACATTTAGCAGTTTTTTAATCCCACACTCCATAGAATTAGTGGTTATATAGAATTAGCTGTAATACAACTAAGAAGAAAAAAAGTTTTTATTTAAGGTGACACCACCTCCTGAAAAATTGCCTGAATTTCAGGCAATTCAACTTTCTTCAACCCCCCTCGCCCAGTCCCCAGCCTTTTTTAAAGCAGATCAGCTCAAACTGAATATGCTTAAAGAACACATGCAAATCTTACTGCTATCTCGCTCTCTTCTATTTGGCTCCTCCTTTACTTTGATCAGACACTCCTTCCCTCTTGATCCCCAACCTCTTCCATAGCCCAGCTAAAAGCAAAAATGAGCTAGGAATGAAACAGAAAAGAAAACACTGTCCTGCAGAAGACAGCCAAACCCAAATAAAGTAAGCTTATTTTCTCTGCTTACAAAAAAGCAGAGAAAATAAGTGTGATTGACATATGGCAACTCAAAAAAGTCACTCAGAGTAGTGTTTACTGAATGACCCGTGGAAGACTGAACGCTGAGAGAAAACCAGGAAACATGTGGAAAAACAGAAGTTAGCTCAGTTAGCAGCATTTATGGATTTGACAGGCAGAGTACATAAGCATCCACTGTGTCATTCACATCTTTGATAAATGAAACCAATTTCAGCACCACTCATTACATATAACAACAAGGTGTATTTAAAGCAAAAGAATAAGTAAGCAATTGCAAAAAAAATCAACATGATACAGTAAGCTTATGACTTTTCAGAAATGTGCTCTGCACTAGGTTTAGCAAAATTTGCATTAAGGCATGTATTTAGCACTTTTCTTATTATATATATGGCACTAACAATGTGTTTGCACATAGGAGGTTGAAAAGTTGACAGGTCTCAATAATAAATCAGCTACGCTAACGTGTCAGCACTAAAATGTTCTCAATGACAATTTCTACAAGTGAACAAGAACATAAACATTTCTGTCATTCTCAAAACTGAGCAACATTTCAGAACCACCATCAGCACTGACAGTGTATGATTGTTACTGCTAATGTAATTACCATAATATAAAAACTGAGAAATCAAAATGAACCAGTAGAATGGTATAAACAAGAACAGTGCATGTACTAACCCACACATGAAAATACCAATGGAGTACTCTTGCAATAGACACATTTTTACTTAAACAAATAAAACCTCAGCAGGTAGAAGGGAAAAAGCACAAATTAAAGAACACTTTACCAGCATCCCTGACAGAAACTGTGATTTGTGCCCTTATAACATAGCCCTTACTTATATTCAAAATCTGGAAATTTCTTCAGAAGGCTTCTTTAAAACATTTTAAAAATACAGTATTTGTGGATATGTAAAATGATACATAATTTTGTAGTGCAACAAATTTAGAAAAAACGGAACAAATTTTTCTTTCAAAGTTTATAAGATACCAAGTAAGAGCTTTTAACTATTGCATATATGAATATATTCATTGCAAATCTGTAATCTGATCACAGATTTGATCAGATGTGCTGATCACAGCATCACTCATTTTAAAAACTGACCTCTACTTCCCTTGAAAAATCTTTCATTTTATAATTGATCTAAAAATTAAACAAAGTTCTAGGCAAGTTTGGGGAAACATAAAAATAAAATCAGAAATAAAGTATTTGAAAAACTAAGACGTAATACTTTAGAAACTCCTAAAAACATCATTTTAAAATCAGGTATCATTATGACTTCTAATTATAAAAACATTTTGTCCAAAAAGCAACTACTGGCTCAGTTTTAATAATGTTTTTTAAGTAGGTGGAATAGAGTTCTCTATTTGTGCAAACATTTACAACTCCAAGACAGTATGTTATTGAGCAAGAAGGGAACTAAAATCACCTCTGATTTTGCAGCGCTTATGTCTGGCTCTCACCACTTTCAAGTGACTTACGACTTCCAGAATCAAGGCTCCATTGAAATCACTGGCTGATGTCCCTTTACATTAATTAAGGACAGAAGTTAAATAGCAGTTTTATCTGTGCTTTGCAGGACTGGGAGTTAAGAGATGAGGTAACAGATGGATCAAACAAATATTAGGATTATTCAATGTGTGTGAGCTTTAGCAAATTACCAGTTACACTAAAATAATCCAGAATTTTAGAATATGAAAAAATAAATTATTATTGGGTGTTTTTTTTTCTGTAGAGAATTTGTATTTTGAGAACAGTGAAAGACAGTTGTTCTAAATAACCTGGATTAGGGCATCAAGCTTTCGATGAATCCTCACACAAGTTAGCAGTTGCTCTGATAGGAAATTAGACAACTGAGGCACCTTAGCTCAGCTACGGCCAACCTTCCTCTTCTGGAACACACAAAGATTGGCAAAGAAGCTCAAGTGCAAGTCCTGTAGTGAGGTCTAAAGCACATGGCTGGCTAAGCTGGTGTAAAAAGTGGAGCTAATCCAAATAATGTTGTGATGGGGTAGGCAGCTCTGCCTGGAGAGTCGTCACCACCAGCTCTAGCCCAAGCAACCTCACCCCTCCCCTGCAAAAGGAGGATACATGGATAGCTAATGCTATTCCCAAACTGCAAATTTATCTCTGACTGAGATATAACAGAGGATGCAAGTCTCGGCCACACAAAGATTTGGAGTGTACCACCCGAGGTTCAAAGGCAATTCCAGCATCCAAAGGCAATCCCACAAATACACACTTCTATGGTAGATAGACCAGTAGAATAGTAGAGTAATTAGCTTTTCATATGATTACAAAAACAAGGAAAAGTACAAGGAAGACAAAAATATGAAGGTCCATTAGAGGAAAAGTTTAAGAAAACCACTCTATTTTTTACTCTTTAAAAACACAGGCAGTCAAGAATGTGAAGAGGAAAATGTAGCTCCTAAGAGTCTAGAAAATCTATATGTTAGAGCAGTGCATTCTCAAAAACTCTGAAGTCACTTCATAAAACATGAGAAGTACTCAACTTCTTCCAAACCTTCAGTGGCAGAAAATGCATAGCTGGTACTGCAGAGATACAAAGTGGTGACTTTTGGTTTTGGTGTACTTTACTCAGACTACTTTGACCTGTAGGTGACAGAACTTCTGGGAGATATTTGCTTACAGAAACAGTTATGGTTTTGCTAGGCTATTCTAAAATTAGAATAGTAATAACCTCCCCTGCCTCAGCCACATACATATTGCAGAACCTTTAAACTTCACACTACTTTGATATAGGGACCTGAAAATGGTCCCAGTCTCACAGATGACAAATCAAACCCACGAGAACTTAGTGATTTCTCTTAAACTAAAAAAGAAGTAAATGAACCAGAAAGGATCACAATTCTTCATTTCCTGACTACAACCCAAGCATCATTACCCAGAAATGAACAGTACACATTTAGCTTCTCCAATATTTTATGATGTTCAGGCATTGATAGCTGTGTTTGCTGATTGTTTGGCCCAAGGACAGCTTATAAATCTTTTTATATATTTCCTTTCAGCTGCCCATGTATCAATACAAAACAATTAAAATACAGCTTCTAAAGTAATGGGTATTTAGAGCTAAAAACTGCTTCTCATTAAACCAGCGTCTTATTTATTACAACAGGAATAAAAAGCGCTGTAACATAACCCATTATATCCTCTTCCAGAGGAAGTGCTGACATCAGTTCACTGATAAAAATTAGGCTGCCCTCTTTCATAAGTTATTTTCAAGTAGGAATCAAGATTTGGATGCAACTAGGCTGTCCCCTTGGACTAACAGATTTAAAGTCTGGACATGAAGTTGGAAAGTGAAACTTATTAATACTCAGTCAAATCCCAGCAGTGGGAAAGGTGTCTTCAAAAACTGATTCCCAAGTTCTCCTGTTGCTCTTAACTGCTAGCAACATCAACTAGACCACCTCACATGTACAACTAAATAGGACAAATGTCTCCAACAGTCAGTCAAGTATATTCCTAAGACACTGTCTTTTTAAAACAAGGTACATGCTTATACTTTGGTTTGGGGGTTGGTGGGGTTTTTTTGTTTGTTGCTGCTGGTTTGTTTTGGTTTTTTTCTCTCCTTTTAAGTTAGGTAGGATTTATGAGGAACGCATTTTTATTATTTCATGTATACATCGAAAAGAGAACTGGAAACAAACATCCAAGTGGTTCAAGTTAGTTGCATAGCAAAGACCCCTAGGTAAGAGGTATGGAAACCTAGTCCAAAGTATACTGAAAAATGTATAAGTTAGGAAAACAAAAGAGAGCAGTGCACATAGATTCACACAGATGATGTCACATCATATGAGAGAAATAATTACTTCCTCTTGAAAAGGTTTCTCAACAGAAGACAAAACGCTTCTAGCCACAGCAGCCATTTTGAAATTTATACTTGGAACAAACAAGAAGATACAACTGATGTTCTTTATAATGGCTTATGCAGAGATATGTTCTTTAAGTACTCTCAGTCTTCTCCATCATTCAATTGTGCTAAAATACACATTTTTTCCATCTGAAATTCTGTCTTTGATACATAGTCAGTGAAAGAGTTCTCTTGGAGGGCTGCAGCTTTAGAACACTTTCAATAGCAACTAACACAAAACAAGCACAAATTCATCAGAAAGTTTGCTACGCAACACTTATTACACAGCAGCCTGAAACTGCAGAAACAAAATTCCTTTGTCACATACAAGAGTGTTGCAATGCAGTCCAGTTCCAGCCTATTGTCTCTTCAAATACCAGACATCTAAATCCATGCTACCATTTTCAGAAGACTATTGCATTTGCCTAGAATTTACTCTTATTTTCAACTGTTTCAATGGTTTCATAAAGCATTCATTTCTTTAAGGAGTTCACATATTAATCTATTTTCTATTTGTCCTAGTTATGGGATGTTTTATGACAGCAAGAAAAACTGGCAAAAAAAACACTCACGGAGAAAAACACATTCTGAAAGGTATGTCAAACTCAGGATGCAGACACTCCAAGAGATAGAAGCCTTAGCAAACTTCTTCCCAAAGCCCTGAAAATCTAGTCCCAACAACACATTAAGATATGCCATTTACTTGGGACACTAGCTTTTCAGAAAAGATTGTGGAAGAAGCATAATGTCTTCCTAAGTAGAGCTGGGAAATTATATGGTACCTAATAATAGCAATGTTGGATCAGATCTCAGGATGTGATAAAAGAGGAAGACAGTCTAATGACATGCACACAGAGAGAAGGAATGCTATGAAAATAAAGAGCATGGATATACTATTTTGCATGCAGTTCAAGCCAATAACTGTACCATTACCCTTCTTATTCACACTTGAAAGACCTTTCAGCAAAATGCTTGGGTTCTGTAACAGCACTCCTCAGAACAAAGTACTTCTAACAATGGCCCTTGGGTAAGAAAGGAAAAGCTATGGCAGGACCAGATTTACCTGAGATATCCCTAACATATTCATTTATCCTAACATATATAGATAACATCCATCAACACAGCTTTACTACAGCACTGTAGAGAGAAGCAGTTGCAGAGGCAGAAGTCCCTGCCAACTTACACTTTCTAAGAAGACAAGACTGAGAGCATGATCAGGAACACTGCTTTAGAACAGTCTTAATTAAGATTAGAAGTAGCCTTTATCTATAATTTAGGAATAAATTGATTTGTCACTGACCTCTTTCACCAAAGAAATGGAAATTTAAGAGGACGTAACAAAAATAACATTTCCTTTACTTCCCCCCTCCAGTTCATTACATCCATCACACAAATTAAAATAAAATGAAGGACAACCACACAGCAGGAATAAAGGCTGGAGAAAAAATACTCAAAAGATGGGCAGGGGTTTAATATTTACAAAGACTGTCCAGATTACCAACCCACCTACTCTGAGGTTTTGTGATGTCTAAATTTATGCTAATCTTGAAGGAGCAAATATATATGAGAATTTTCATTCACAGCATGCTGCTATACATGTTGAGGAAGTAAAACTGAAATAAAGTATCATCACTTAGAACAATTAAATAGAGGAAGAGTAAAAAAAGAAGTGTTACAAGGCTACTTAATTCCTCTGCCCAGATAAATGTGTCAAAGCCAGAAAAGGTCCAGGTTCAAAGAATTTTTATTTTGCTCTGTAATAATAACATACAGCACTTAAATGACTACAAATAAGAACAACACTTGTTCTCGTAAAACAAATGAGCTTGAAGACCCTAAATGTATGCTTACCTGGCTGAAACTAATGTTTTTCATTAAAATTTTGACTTGCAATCCAAGATTTCTGTGAATGCAAATCACTAGTATTTCAGTTCTTAATTTGATAACCATTCTGTCTTGACATACCCTTCTTTAAAAAAAAAGATGTCACATGAAATGACCATACACACTATGGAAAATTTACCACAGATTGCTAAAGAAAGAATACGAGAAAAAGTTACTATTAAATATGTAATTAAAAAAAAAAAAAAAAAAAAAAGGGCAATTTTAAATGTTAAGTCCTTTTGGTGAAGAATTATAAGAAAAATCCAACCTGTGTTACTATGCATGGGAATAGTGTGAAGCAGCTGCACGTTGGTTAGTCTCGCCTGTTCTCTGTATTCTCCTAATTATTTTTACATGAAAAACGCTTATTTGCAATCAGTAATGCATGAAAAGAATGTATTCCTATAGCAAATGACGTGGCAGACAGCATTTCGAAAGGGCAATCACGTTCCACAGCATCCAGTGGGACAGTAGCCATTTACCTGTAGCCCCTGTACTTCCAGGTGCAGTTCAAGGTCCCAGTTCTTCCTCTGCATTTTGCACCATTTGGGTCCAACTTCACAACAGCTCAACTTTCCTTTGAAGCACTGCCACATTGGGGCTGTTTAAGAATGAAATCTGCTTGCACTTAGGGCTTGATAGAGTTAAAGGGCAAAATCCTGGCTCCATTTGAAGTCGGTGGGCAGTTTGCCATTTAATTCAATTGGTCTACTATTTCACAGTGACCTTAAGGGTACACCGAAAAGCTTGTACCCATGTATCCTGCCTTTGCTTGCAGGAATAGTGGTGGCATGTATTAGTTCTTAATAGTAATCTCTGGGTGGCAACAAGAATGCTTTTACTTTGAAAGTTCACATGAAGCTCACAAGCATTCATACAAAAATTACAGAACAGAACTGTAAACATTGGTTCATCAACAAAGTTTATCTTCTGGTTCAGGCTCAAAAATTCATTTTAACATTTAGAAACTATAGAACAGCCACCTGAGAAAACATTCACTTTCACTTAGTCTAGATCATTTTAAAGAAAAGGATGAAGCAAATAATATTTTATTTCACCGCAAGACGTCCCATGGTTTTTAATATTAACCAAAATGTGGCTGTACCAGTGCCAGATCACAAACGTCCCAGGAGAGATAAGCAGGACATATTTCACATTACCACCTCGGCATCCTAAACAAACTACACTGGCATAGGGTTGGATGAATATATCAATTTGTGTATCACCACAGGCAGGTGCAAATCTGCAGGGAAGGTTTTATAAAAGCAATTAAGCAGTTAAGAGAACAGTTAATCGGAAATTCTAACTATGGTCTATAGAAAATAATATCTTTTTAATCTATCAGCAGCTCCACAATTTACGACTACTTGTAATCAACTGCACTATTATTCATGTCTTTAGGAAACAAGATTTAAATGCTCCCAAATACAAGTCACAAAAATTTACTCTTAGAGGACTGTACAGATCACCTGTGGAAAACTGCAAATATTTTCCCGTGTTTTACTTCTCACACTCAAGTAAAACCATCCATCCAGTGACAGATGCTGGGATGCTTGGATCTCCACTTTTTTCAATTCCCTTACATAAATAGTAATCTCCTTCAAAGTTAAAAATATTCCTCTTCCTTCTCAGCTAATGTATATGGGTACTTTATATCCTTATTTAGAAGCTTGGCAAGAAACCCACAGGGAAAGTGATTTTGCATAATGTCTCTCTCTTTCCCACTTTCAACATTCTGGCACAAAATTAAAGACCAACTCAGTAAAGTTGACAGCTGAATATTTGTGTTATGCGCCACTTTCTCTGTTTTTGACTAGAAATTACATCAGTAATCAATGCTCAGAAAAATTGTTACTACCATAAGCTTTCCCTCATACCCAAATTTTCAAAAATAAATAATAATAAAAAAGGCTGCAGTTAGTAATTTTTATCTTAAGACAGACACTGTACTATTTGTACAGTCATTAAAAAACCTTTTCCACTTATTTTCATAATGTAAAATGAAAATATATTCCATCACTGAAATTATAACACAACCTAGCTTCTAGCTAGCCCAGGAGAGGGAGAAAGGTGAATGCCAATTAATCCAATTACTGACAGAGAAGCTATCAGGATGAGTACTTATCAGGTCAGGTTCAAAAACACATCAGAAGCAACAGTGTTAAAAAAACAGAAAAGAAAATTGAAAAAAGAAAAAAGCTCGCACTCCCTGTGCTGAGTAGCACTATTAAATTCAGATGCAGGGTTGTGTTTAGGTTGGACAGGCCCCAACAGTAGAACAAAGTCAGTCTGTCTTAGTACCATAACCAAATTCTACAAGTTAACAGCTTTTCATGAAAAGCTGCCATTTCAAAATGTCAATCAAACCTGAATATAAGTGGGAACTCCTGCAGAAATAACCAGCTGCAGGTTTGAAAAACATTTTTCACTGAAAGTGGAAACACAAAAGATGTTTGAATGAGATCTCTTTTCATTCCTGTAACAGTAGATGGTCATTTTCACAACATCAAGGACAAAAACACAAGACAAAATTGCAAATAATGTCTTGAAAGAACCATTTGCAGGGGTGATGAATGATTCAAGTTACAAATGACAGAATTATTGGCAAATGGAAACTCATTAATATGAAAAAGCTTCTCTTATAAGACTGCAGTTTGTCTCCACTTTTTCACATTGTATCTGAACGATTGGGTTTTATGTATTAATTTCATTACACGTTTACTACTGGCTTTCTCACCTTGAGGCAGCAGCTTGCACTGAGATCATCCGACGTGCAACGTAAGTATTTTTGGGGGTTTGGGGGTTTAGGTGTTTAGTAAACAATTGTAATACTTTCAGTTAATCAAAATGCAGATTCTAACAGAGCAAAATTAAAACTTAAGATCTACAGAGAGAACACAAGTTTTCCAATTCAGTTCTGGACATCCAAACATAAATAAGTCACATTTATTCAATAAACTAAGGGAAAACATATTATTTATACAAGTGTACATTAAAATGGAAAAGCATCTTACCAACATCACTTTGGCCACATTCTCCTTTCTACAGAATATGGCACGAACAAAGCCATTTTCCCTGTTATCTGAAAGATGCATACCACATCTGAAAATGAATTTGCTGTCCAAATATAGGCTTCCTCAATTTCCTATTCAACAACTGAACTGATATAGTAGTCATTTGTTTCACAAATCTCGACATTCGATGCCATGAAACAAATTTAATTAACAGGGAGGCTTAAGTGAAGAGCTAAACCAGTATATAAGACTCCCCTCTTTGGAAGGTAAGACCCGCACTGTATCACTGCCCATTTTCCTTATTATTAACATGTAATAAAAGAATAAATTGCACAGCAGATGAACACCTCAGCATGTCTCAGAGTTTAGAATATTATCATAGACATAGTGCCCTATACATACTTATCTCCTTCCAGCATGACTATCAGTATGACCATCACACAAATGAGAAAGTGTTAACTCTTTTGAGTGACAACACTTTTACCTTAATTTACGCTTTTCACCAAACTGAAAACACATTTACTAGTTATATAAAAATCACAAATGAGGATGTGATGAAATAGCATAGTTATATTAAATATAATTGAGGATACTTAAGACTTAAGAGAAGAGTTGGAAATAACATCTAAATCTTCAGCAGCATTCACTGAAAAATAAGATGCTACACAACATAAACTGGAACAACTTATCACTATAACCTCACTGTACTGAGATACCAGTTACATCATCCAATTTCACACTACAGCACTGTTTTCTATAGAATACATTAATTTCTGATATCTCAAATCTTAATCTCCATATTACATCGAGAGGCATTTCTCTAGCTGCAGGCTGCAGCACACCACCGCAGTTACCTTAGAGTTTTTCCTTACGCTTAAAGTTCACTTCAGTAGAATCACAACAGAAATTTATCAACACTGCTCCCAACAAGAAGACAAGAATATAGCGACATTTTTCATCACTAAGTCTTGTTCTTATCACTTTGTGTCACCAGAATTTGTTTTTAAGTAAGCTGGAGCATATATGCTCTACTCTGAGGTCTTGGGGTGAATAATTAGCTATAAGAAGAAAGAGTTGAAACAAGATTAACTTGACCATAAAATGCTACCAAGTCTTTTAAAAACTGAGACAGAAAAAATAAAAGAAGAAAAGAAAGAAACTGTGCCAAACCTAGTGCCTTAGCAAGCAGAACGCTTCTGAACATTCTCAAAAGCATTTACTATTTACTTCAGGAAACAGCTTACAAGTCAAAACACGCTAGAGATTTTTTCATTTTGTTTTGCTTTGAGCTGCCAATTGTTAGTCAAGATTACTATTCATTTTACAGGAGTGTTAAGAATGCAAATGGTTAACAGTAGTATAAACTATATACTTGGTTTAAGTTTGAATGTCTAAAACTATTACACACTGCATTCATCTGCATTCCCTGTTTATGGGAATGAAATATGTAGTCATTTGAAGTCCACAATATGTATACTGTGTTTGTAATAACTGCAGATTTTACAAGCACATTATTCTTTCCATTAGGATTAAAACCTCACCGAATAGCAATTTGTGAAAGAATTCTAGCAAGGCCCTGAGCCCAGAACTCTGACCTCTGATGAGATGCTTGGCAGCAACAAACTCTAGGTCTAAGCAAAACATCTGGTTTGAGTTAGACTTCCTGAAAAAATAGCCCCTGTACTGGGGAAACTGGTATTCACTCAGCTTTGTCTATACACTTTGACTGACTGCAACACTGTTGCGGGGGGGGTGTGAGGAAGAGAAAAAAAAATGCTTTGCCAGAATGCACGTCAATCACTGCAGACTTCTTGGTGGCCTCCGAAGGGCCAGGCACTTACACTAGGAGACACTGTACGCATTTGTTTCTTGGGATTTTTGCTATTGTACTTCATAGCTTGATGGTTTTTTTCAGAATTAGTGCCAACTCTGAATTATCTAATCCAAAACTACAGTCAAACTCAAAATATAAATTTCGCCTGAAGAAATAGTTTCTGCAGATTCTTTTTAAACAATAATCGTTTTATCATCATTTCTCTTACAAATTTAGACAATCACTGTCATCATAAAATGAATGAGGATATTCCCAACAAAAACACAAACTCTCACTGCCAAGATGTGTGTAAGAAGAGCAAAGCTTTTGGTTGGCTCCCAAGATTTTACATAGGCAATACATTGTTACATGCAATACACAGAGATAAGAGTAGGACAGAAGGGTAACTAAAGAGAATGCTGATACAGTGGGGCAGGTGTCCTGAGCCTCCTGCTCATACCTGTAATCAGCAAAACCTGCAGCAAGAAGGATAAGAAAAGGACAGAGCTGGTTCTTGCTTCTCATTTTCCTGAGATGGGAAATACACCGTATCACAGGGTAGGTGAAAATGAAGAAATGCACAACAATTGCAGGCTCAGTAAGAGCTGCACTTTGTTCAAGCTGGCAGCCCTGGTAAGGAGCACAAGAACAGCTTGCTGTGGTGAGTAGGGCACGGCTTCACTTATAGACGCTACCGTCAAGAAGTATGTGGCCAAATTCAATTCACCAGATGTTTTTTTTGCAGGAGACTTTATATTTTTCAGTATCATAACGAAGTCTTTTAAAGTAGTTTAGCCATAATAAGGAAACAGCTAGCAGTAGCTATTGAGACCTGTTGCATTAATAGATACACAAAGCAGCATTATATGTCTTCCGTAGGCTAGGGCAGCTCAAGATAATTGAAT
This sequence comes from Platysteira castanea, assembly GCA_013397175.1. Taxonomy (NCBI): domain Eukaryota; kingdom Metazoa; phylum Chordata; class Aves; order Passeriformes; genus Platysteira; species Platysteira castanea. Next base: position 832,143 of record VYXC01011369.1, read on the forward strand.
TTGAAAGCAACAGATAAAGAATTTAATGGAGATCTCTATCAACACATTCATCAATGATGCATATAAACACCTGTATGTATAAGAGATGTGTGATAAAATTTATCTATACACAACTTTGCTATGTACAGATAAATTTACCTTTGTTGGCACTATTAGTAGGACCTATTTCTATTAGTTAAATACTTATTCTGTACACTCTCTACTTAATAGAAAGTATTGTGGTGAAAAAAGCATCTGAAAAATTATTTTCATCTATCTGCTGCTCTATTTTATATAAGTCTGTCATACGACTGTATATTGTTAATGTGCTCACGGTTTATTTTCTTCCTGTGATTGCTAATGCAATAATATTTTTATGCCTGTTCTAGCAGTAACTTTACACTGGAATTAAATGTCAATTTCTACTTTCCACCTCCAAAATTCTAAATTAAATGCCACTGATACCGACCCCCTGCATTCAGGCAAAATGCAGCCACCAACTCACAAAGGGACATTTATAAAATAAGCCTTGCTTGTTTGAACTGCAACGCTGCCATCACTGGAGTTTCAGCTGGGAGACTTAAATAAATAAAAATAAACCAAAGTAATAAACACCATGTTTTATGAAGCTGCACAGAATAACAAAAAAAAAAAGAAAAAAAAAAGAAAAAGAAAGAGCTCCTCCTGGCAAACTTGAAAGATTAGACTTAAAAGCTGCCTCTCTCATTCCGGAAGACTTCTGGCCCACACCACTCAATGCCATTTCTGAAGGACAGTCAGCTGTGGCACACAGGGCCACCCACACAAGCGCCCGTGATGCCCTTTGGCGCTGCAATGAGATGCTCCTCTGTACATGACTATGAGAAAACAAAACAACATTCCAAAGTAAGGCAACTTAGGAAATTTCTGAGTGTAGCAGGAGTAATGAATCCTACAAATATCTCAAGCAACATGAGGCATGTTGAAAACCAGACCTTCCTAGCTCAAGGCTTTGTAATATATAGTTATGTTCTCCAAGGAGCTAGATTTTTCTAGCATTCCAGTGGCCCTGTTATCCAAATGTATGATATGAAACACTTTTTTTGCTTTTGAAGAAATAAATCACATATGTCCATAGACTTTAGTTTTCTGGAAGACTGAATATAATTTTAGAATCATCATCATCAGCTGGTTGACAGCAATAAAGACAACATTCACTTTAAATAACCCTGAATTATATACAGTTGAGTAAATTTGAATTTGTTTTGCTTTAAGGTCTTCCAAAGTTGAAGCCAACATGCTGAACAAAAATATTAAACTATCTATAACCCTGTGTCAACATATGATGCTACTGGGAATGGTAAGTGAATTAATTTTCCAAGGAAAATTAATTACTTATGACTTACAGTTGTAAAAGCAAACAACGTAACTCTGGATTAGGGCACATTTAATTTCTGTTTGGAGTAGCGATTAAATTAATTTCATATAATTCATGGTATGTAATGGAAAGCAGAACAAAGATGAAATCTTAGACAATGACTGACACAGAAAAAAGTGTATATTTATGTTCCTGATACAAAAATAAAGGTCACAGATATTAATCATTGTCTAGTGAAACATGATTTTAGTTTCTAAAATGATTTTTTCAAAACTGTTTGTTAGGATAAGTGTTATTAGCACGATAAAAATCTAAAAAGCAACAAATTACAAAACATCAGAGTTTGCATGTCTTCTCTCATTGAAAGGAGACTACAATTTTCAGTGATGTCTATTGAACGACGTAGTTGTCATAAAATTATTATAAGGAACAGCAACACTAACTTGAGTTGCTCCTACATTAATTTAAGTTCATCTTTCTTCTTCTTTGAGAAAAATTCAATCACAGTTCCAATATTAAAACAAATATGTACATTAACATATTGTATGAATTTTATCAGTTACATTTTATAGTAAACAGTTAATCAGAAAAATAAATTCATAGGTTAAGTAAACATATGAAAGAATTCTTCCAGCATTCCATAATTTGATATTTGTTCAAACTACATAAAAATAATTATTTTATGTATTTCATTGCAAAACATCAAGTTCTTACATTACTTAATAAATACTAACCAATAAAACCATATGTATTAGCAAAAATTCTATGGACTTAAAATATCATAAGGATTTTAATTGCCACTTCTGTTCTCTTACTGAACGAAAGCACAAATTTATTGCTGATTTCAGATTTTTGGATATCAACAGCTGCTGTGCTAGAAACTCACATGGAATCACTCAAAAGTCAATAGTATTAGTATTTTTCCTTATGAGTCAAATGAATATACTGTTAACTCATGAAACCAAAACAACAGATGCAACAGATGACCACTGCACAGCAAGCAGTGACTATGGAATTCCACCAACAAATAATATTTACATTTGCAATGTTTAAACTGGCCCCCCACACACATTCAAGGCAAGTGATTCACATCCCTACTGCCACTTTTACCTGGCTTTAGACACTAAAGAGATGTTTTTACTACAGTAATAGTTTGAACAATTTTATCATTACATTATTTACATTAAAACCTTACTAGAATTCATAATATAGCATCTTAAAAATTAACTTACTTCACATAAAAGATGAGTGAGCCTGAAACATGAATAGCTCATAATGGGTACAGGTAATGCCATAAGTAATCTGCAGCTCTCTGGCTGTTTTTTGCTGTAATATTTTTAAGACTGTCTCAAAAATGCAAATAACTTTAGTTATGAAAATTTACTGAAACCTAGATGAAAGGAGCTGAACAATCTTTCAGTGGTAACTTGTGATTTGTCACTTAAGGTTATTAAACACTTGAAATGTAAACAGGAAACCCAACAGCATCTCACACATTTCAGAAGCTTTTCAATTAAAATACTTTTACAAAGACAGACTTTATCATCCTCGTTTCTGTTTCAGCTTTTAGTCAACCAAGTGTTTCCAATCCAATGCAGAGAAGCTGCGTCAAGCCTATTTGCAGGATCTTAGCCTCACAACTCCCATTTTGCTCCTCTTGCCACTTGGCTCCCCCATCAGAACAGTCTTTCAAAAAGTTTAATCTGCCTGGATGGATCTTCACTCAGATCACCTGCCTATGTTTGAATTAGCTCTGCCCAAGCACATTTACAAAACTGAAAAAAAAAAAAAATCAAACTGAAATGTTAAACAGGCTTGCAGACAGGGTACCCTAAATCTGGGCAATCCTGCTCACAACTTTCTATCTGCTGCTTTTAGGGTGGTCTGGAAGTTAACAACTTTTACACCTATTTTTCATGAACAATAACATATCACTGTAACCCAGTTACAGCACAAATCGCAAGTCTGTTCTCATATGGTGACAAAAAACTTCCTAACAAACTTCTGCCAAGAGAACTGGTAATTAAGCAATCAGAAACAAACTGACAGGGAGAGCAAATCTGTCCAGCAGCTGTTTCCTATCAACACCCTTGGATCATCCCACCTCAAGACACCAACACTTCTGGAGCTTCCCCACTTTTCCTACAACCTCAGCAGCTCTGTAAAAGCCCACATATGCAGGTACAAACTCTCTAACAATAAATAGCAGCAGTGCGAGAGGGGGATTATTAGCAGTAATGTCTAAAATTTACCTGCAGTTCAAGTTGCTTACAAAGGCACATCTCTGACAAGTTTTCAAATGCTGTCTACAGTGCATTTTTGGTGACAGCAGCAAAAAGAGATGCAGTCCACGGGCAGCTTCATGAGTGACATGTGCAGATGGGGTGATACTGCTGTGCTCTTGCACTCTTTGTAAATACACATGCACACATTTTCCTTCGTTTCCTTAAAGGGGCAGCATCTCACCTCATTGAGCTGGCATGTTTTCACGGAGACACCAGTAAATACATACAGTGCACTAGCTAAAATAACTAATAATACAACAGTTACTTCTTTGTATATTCCTTTGTTTTGTTGCAAATGGCTGTAATAGACTAGCAAAAGTTTATTGTGCTTTGCTGGCAGGACATTTGATTTCTCTTTGCCAGCCAGAGCATAGGTAGATGCAACCAGAGAGACTGCCAAGTTACAGGATATATAAACCACTCCTGGCAGTTAGCAGAACTGCTGCTGAAGATTAAATTACACAAACTTGCCAGAGGTGTAACTTACTTGGAAAGCATTCCTAAGTTTTGTGCATCCACTTCAGTGGGGTGGGGAAGCATCCAAAACATTATGGGGTTATTAGCTCTCCCTGGCAAAGCTGTCTGCAAAGACTTTGCTCCCACTGGATGTCAGATGGCTTGGTTCACAGAGCTTTACTTTTCAAAATGAAAAGCTCATAATTTACCCTAAAAATGATGTTGGGCAAAGAATACATACGATTTTTTGCTTGCTTTCCTCACAGAGATAATATTTTACCACTACTACAGGACAAGTAAGGATTCCATAATTTGCTCAGTGCTAAAAATCCTGTATTAAGCACAAACTTATTCACCAGCCTACATACCCACTTAAGTAAATAAAGAAATACCCTTTTCCTTACTGACAAGACACTGGGTTTTTGGACTACCCTTAATATTTTATAGGTAAAGCCACCACATCCTGTCTCCCAAAAAGGTTTTGTAAACCTTAGAACCTTGAGGACTCTCCCTTTTCCACAAATTTCAAGGCAAGCAATCCCTTGCAGTATGCAGCAAAAACATTCAGCGACAATAATCTCTTCGCAGGAGACTACAGGTTCACAGGAGAGGTTTAAGTTTCCTTTATTGAGGAGCAGAGCTAAGAGCACAGTGAAATACTATCCTGCATGTCCCTGTCTTTAAAGTCCCAGTGAGTTTATTCAGAGATGAGATTCAATACAGAAACAGCCCAGAATTGTTCTGGTTTCTATTTTTTTTTTTAATTTACAATAATGGCAACATATCCTTTAGCCTATTTTCGAAATGTATATAAGTATAGCCAGTTTCTTTCATTTCAGTCAGATTCCAGTTCATCAGCATATCTCCTTTTATTAGGTTTTTGAACTTAAGGTATATCCATAATCAACCAGCTGCCATATAGTGGCAAAAGGGAGTGATTTACATTTATTACTAAGTTGTTTGATTACTGCAAGATACACAGACTATTAGTATTCTCACCCTTACACTTTGTTTTGTTTAAGCAAAGGTTCTCGGTAGACAAGCACTTCAATTTAAGTACAGAAAACCATAAACAAGCTCACAAAATTCCAATTTTATCCAAGGAGGTTCAGTTCTTTGCTGAACTGTGTGTGTATATTCAGTGTAGTAATACAGAAGGAATGCTGAAGCCTTTTGTACGCAGGCTGTTCAACTGGATGTTGAAACCTGCAACCTACAATTCTGACCAGCAAACAACATTCCTGCTGAACTGTTTCCACAGGAGCTACGTGAATCACACAAAATAGAGCACTGCTCACCTAACAAGACATCCCATTTGCCTAATCAAAAAATTGTAAGCTGCAAACCCACCCAAACTAGTTTTAATACGCTTAATGCAGCAAGCTCAAGTTTAGGGCTGTTTTGACGAACTCACCTCAGAGATTTAAAAAAAGACACGCTTGTAAATCATGTCATCATACTCTCACATCATACATGAGTGGTTCTCTTATGCTATCCAAGTAACACACCTAACTACTCATATACTCTATGGGTCAACCAAGAAAACCCCCCAAAATAAAGAAAGAAGTGAAATAAACTTCTTAAATATTCAGTGAAAAATTCACCCTCCTGACTAAAAAACAGTACTTTGCTCCATGCTTTTAAGTAAAAGCATGCTACATGCAGAAGATATAACCAGAATCAGAAACCAAGAAGGATACAAAGTCTCACATATTTCATTAAAAACTGTGTATTCATTCTAAGGAGAAAAGAAGATAAAGGTTTTCTTAAACCAAACACTGATTCTTTGTGATGGCCAATGTTTGGATTCTGACAACTCATTTGCAATCACTAACTACTTCACAGCTTTCTTTTTGTTAGAAGCTTTCTAAATACAAATTTTCAAGTTTCCATTACTGAGAAATGATACAACATTTGCTTTACCCAAATGAAGCTACTGAGTTCTGTGTGCTGGGGTTTTGTAAGAACAGGCTAACAAATACCTGCAGTGCAAGGGACGAGCCAGGTTCTGTCGCAGTAAAGACACAGAAATAATGCAGAGACTTGTTCAGCCCACAGCTGAATCAGGCTGACCCAGCTATACTTAGAGATATCCCTGAGCTGTCTTCCTTTGATCCCTAAATGGTGCTATAGTTCAGCTCTTAGATACCTTCACTGCATTAAATACAGAGTCAGATTGTCTCAAGTAAATAATTCACATGATGGGTGTTCACCAGAGTAATCAAATTTTTAGTAGCACTACTGTCAAAAGTGAGGTTAACACCACACCTTCCTAATAGCCCTCCTGCTGCAGAGGGACCAGCTGGAGGGTTAGAAAAACTCAGCAGTGACGATGCCCTCCACAGACATCCTTGAGGGGGGAAGATGACAGAAAAATGCAACAAACTAGAAGGGCTACAAGCAATTTCAGTCACACGCAGGAGAGGTCAGTAACATCCTTCCACCACTGTCTGTCAGTTGCCCCTCACTGCCACTGAGGCAAGGAAGGAAGGACCCAGGCAAGGCTGGCCTGCAACAGCAGACAGCATTCTCTACAGCCTTCCAGGAGAAAGAAAACAAGCTCCTTTCTTTCCAACTGAGATACAACCTCCAGTGAGATGCCTCGCTATTAACCAGCTGGCTGTGGATTTTAAAGTGGTTTATATCTGCAATGCCATAATTAAGACAACTGGTCCAACTAAAGAGAAAGTGTATCTGATTAAAAGCATTCTCTAAAGCTGCTCTGTCATTTACCAAAACATACCTATCTTCTTTGGGGGAAAAACTCAAGACTAAAAGGAATATCGAATTGCAACTAAAACAACAAAACATCCTGCAGGTAATAATCAAATACAAAATGAATGCACTCCAATAATTAGAGGACAGTGGGATGGAAAATGGACAAGAGGGACAAAAAAGACATTTCCAGATTCAGTTATTATCAGATATCCTGATTAGGCTTTATGAAACTCTCTTTTGATTAGGACCTTCCAGCATTATATAGAAAACAAACAAAGAGTAAGTTCAATCTTTTTTTTTCTTGAAGGAATGCTACCTAAAACTGTTGTTTACAGATTTTATTTATTTGACACAAAATGTTCCAGATACATCTGTAATCAAGTATTCTCCCACTTCAGAGGTTACAGAACTACATATATTATCTCTTATATCCTTTTAGGATGCTAATTTCCAGACATGTTCAACAGTGAAGATGTTACCACACCCAAAAATAGATTATGAACAGATTTTTGGACTCCCAAAATTATAAAGACCAAACAGGATGCTGCTTTTTCAAGATCAGACATGGTGCACATTTTTTAGTATTACACAGAATTTGTCATAAATTCTAATCCAACAACACAGATCACATACTTTGTTCTTGGGTTACAGATGAGTTTAAGCTCCAACTATCTCTTTCCCTAGAGGTTACTGTCTTTTTTAGCATCCAGGGGTTTTGTACATCAAATGAACATCAAAAGACCAACCAAACTTAATGTAGTCCTTTAGCTCTATTTCTTGTTTCTCTGCCTTATAACACAGACTCAGGTTTTGACTTTTTAAATTATGTTACTTTAATTCCCCTCTTTACTATGATGAACTGATGGACAGAAAGTTTATGCTAGTGCTCCCTCACTCACCTCTGAAAAGTTGGGGTTTTATTTGAGAGTAAGGATTTTTTTGTCTTCTTAGTCATTTTCTTTGCTCTGAAATTCAAATCCCTAACCACAATCTTTGTGAAGCAGCTTCGTTCTCAGCTCTTATCTATGTCTTCCAAGATCATTACAACTGCAATGTTAATTCATCGCCAAAATTCAGTGTACAGCATAATAAAGTCTTGAGCCACTAACTACTTCTCCCTGGACAGAAGTTTAGCTTTGAACCTGCGTAAGTAGGTGACAAGGCAAATATATTCTGTACCAGGCAGAATCTGGGCATCATCTTCATGTTCAACTACAGAAGAAATCATAGTAATATGGCCTGAAGGTGATAAATTAATTTTGGCTAGGTTCCTGTCTGGGAGGAAAGAACAATTTTCCTAATGAGATAAAGATGAAGGAAGACAAGGACCTTTAGGCAACTGGAATTTAGTCTGAGAGAGGCCCTAATAAATCAGTTTGTGCTTCTCTTTGTTTAAGGAAATACCTGTTAGGAGATATGGGGCCTGTTTATTTTTCTCTGACAAACCTGATTTTCTTGGCAGTGCATAAACTCAGAATCATAAATTGAAATGAGAATCAAAGCAGGTGGCCAAGTTCAAGTTTCAATTTTATTTTTCATCTAAAATAAGTAAATAAATCCCAGCCGATGGGACTCAATTTACACAGATCTCCAGCTACTTGGAAACTTGCAATCACATATCCAAAGTACCCACACCCAGATGAGCAGATTTGCTTGGAAAATTTGCATTAGAAAAACTAGAGAACACCAATATTCTCACAAGCATGCACATGAAGTACCAAGAGACCAGATGGGAAGGATCCAAAATCCCACGGAAGTATCAACTAGAGAAGATGCACCCCCTTCACTCAGGTCTCTTGGTGTGGCATACACTCTACAGACTGAGCAAGCTCACGTTGCGAGCAGCAGATTTAGCACATGACCACTACACTTTCCTGTAGCACTGCTACCATTGCTGAGAGCAGCAGAGCAGGTCCTGCCCAAGTGGGTCACTCAGCTGAACACACAACCTTGCTGTACCACAGTCACATTACAAAAGCTACAGCCTTCATCAGGCAGATTCTGCTTCACCAGTCTCTCACTTCAACCTCTGAGAAAAGACAGAAATTATTATCTCTGCCACTGCCTTTCAAGTAGAGTAGTTTGGGATCTCTGGCTATCCTAAATTGACAGAGGCCATGTCCCAAGTCAGTCAGGCTGCTGTGAAGGCAGCAGCCCCAGCTCCACTTCCCCACGAGCTGTGCATTGCTGCCCTTCTCTTATGCCAACCCAGGACATCATGTAGCCATTGCCAACGCCACAAAAAGATTGGCACACTTGGGCAAGAGCAACAGAAAAGGCAGGACCATCCCTTCAGGGAGTTCACACTTTGATCAACACACAGTGAGCGTGCAACCACCATGTTGCTTGTGCTATAAAGCTTGCACAGTCATGGGCAGCAGCACAGTCTCAGCCTGCCTCTGCCTAATTGCTGACAGACTAATCACTGTCCCTCCTTCAGGACAAGAATGCCAAAACCTGGATTTGTCAGATTCTTAAATATCAATTTCAGGGTGTTTAGGAAAGGAAAGGTCATATTTAAATGCTAGGTTTAGAGTTACAATAGGCTAAGAAGGCAACTACCTCTGTGAAAAGCCTGCTGTATTTCTGGTCTAGACTGTGCACTGCATATTTCACCACAGAAATTAATAAAAAGCTACAGCCAGCAATTAGATTATAAATTAAAATGTAATAAAACCTTTCAAGTTTGCCTCGGATATTATAAAATTCTGTACTTGAAATACTCTTCATCTGAGGGATTAAATCAGCCATTACTCTGGGACTCCCCATAAAACACAACAGTTTTTTCCATGCCTGTCCTCTGAGACACCAGCAAGTGTCTCTCTAAAGGAAGATAAAAGAGAAAAGCTTTATTCTTCTCCTCCCATTCCCTTCCCATGCCACAAGAGAGCTGTCACGCCCGAAGAGCAGTAGACCTTCTGACTTTGTTTTCAAGAGTGCAAATTTGCTTTCAGTAATGTCACATAAAGATCTAGTACTTGAGAAATTTATGTATCTTTGAACAAACACGCTGTAGCTTCTGTGGTGATTCTTAAGAATTCCAACAGGATGTGTATCTACCTCAGAGATTTATTCAAGCCATGACAAGACTTAAGAATGCATATAGTTGGGAATGAACAATATTTGAGGTCTACCTCTACCCTAGGCTTCTAGGATTTATTTCTCTGAAACTTTTCATCCAACCAGTGTGGACAATAACAAATAACACAGTTGGGCATTTACTCACAACACACCTGTAGTGGATCAAGAAGCTTCTCGGGAAGGGCCAGGAACATGGTACGTACCATGTTCTCAATCAATGAAAAGTAAATGATAACAGCTTCAGTCTCTGAGACTGCAGTGAGCTGCTGCAATATTGTTCACTGCAACATTTGCCCCAAAAACCATATGACCACCATCAATTCCATGTCTTTTTGCTTTGTATGTATGCTTGTACAACGTCCATGTAGGCCTCAGGAGATGGTGTGCATTTAAATCAATACCTTCTAGACCCATCAATGCAAGTTCCTAGTAATTAAGAATTCACAGTATATTTCTAATAGTAAAATATTCTACCTTGGAACTGATTTTTAAAAATATTGTTTAAAAAAACCCAACCAACTTCTCTAAATCCTGACATAGCATTTCAAGGTTGTTTTGTTTTTTTTTTAATACTTCTTTCGTTAAAGCAAGGATGAACAAAAATCTGTATCACTCCTCATTACTTTTGTTTCAAAATATCACTGCTACTGTTATAAATGAAAACGATGCGTCTCCTCAAGTAAGGAAACGATCTGTGCTTCAGACTGAAGCTCTTCTTTTTGCCAGATGACCATGCCCGTACTTATAGCTGCCACCATTAAGCACATTTTTACTGAAATCTGGATACATATGTTAAAGAAATCTACAGTGTTTCAGCTCTTCAGTACAATTTCCCTCAAAAAGTATGGTATAATTCATACCAAAAGATTACTTAAGTTAGGTTTACCAGTAAGTTTGCAGTTAGCAAGCAACATGCCTGAGAGTTTTATTGTCTTGGGAGTACAAGTAGGACTTACAAAATCAGTTCTGAATTCTACCTTAACCAACTAAAATGTTGACCCCAGTTCTGTAAAAACAAACCAGAATATACATTTCTTGGAAGTTTTTCATAACACCTTTGCTTTGTCATGCCACCTTTAGCCGTGGCAGCAAGGGATTCTAGGCTGTTAATTGCATTCTACCCCATTAACTCTCATGAGCTTAACTGAAAGAACAGATCCAGACAGTTCTATGCTTTCTGTTCTGAATTTGCTGCTGCAGTCTTTCAAATTTACTCACATTCTATAGTTTCAAAAATATAGACAAAAGCACATGCCGTATTTTCTGGATTTTTTTTTTTTATTCTCTACTTGATGGGACTTAGGCACATGCATAAATGCTTTCCTGAATCAATGCCAACATGCTATAAAATGACAATAACTTATGTACAACTTCTTAACATAATGCTCTTTGTAAAGAAACTTGGAAAGTAAAAGTTACTTCTCAGAAATAACTTAAGAAAATGCATAAAAATCACATTTGTCAAACATTTTCCAATTCAGCTTTAGTAAATGAAAAGCTTCAAAACAAACCCTTTTATTACAAACTTCTAAGAAGGAATGCACCTAATAGTATAAATTAATGGCTTCTAAATGGAGGATCAATATCTCATTGTATTTTACACAAAGAGCTAAAACCCTATTGCTGTAACAATGCAGAAAAAGAGAAAGCTTTACAGATCAGGTTACCTGTCTGATTTGACGTATTTAATAGACTATACATCTGGCTACAGCCATTTCAGAGTCTCAATCACAATCATTAAAAGCAGAGATTAAAAAAAAAGGCAGTTTATGACTTTTAAGTATTTACTACCATTCCATCAACTCTGAAAATGTTTTTTTAAAGGAGACATAACTAGTTGACAATTATAAAGCAGCATTTTGGTGTTGCTCTATATAATGACAGATTACTTAGATTAAATGATACGTATTGTCTTACCTGATACATTCCAACTCCTATGTGTTTGGGCTCAATTTTCACTAGCTCAGCTAATGGGTCTTGGACACGTCTAGCTATGGAAACTGAAAAACAGAAAACAGCTATCACAAAATTTTATCTGAAGAACCTTAATCATGCAATTGCTTTTGCTACGGTGTTCTGGGGTTTTTTTACATCTTCTATGCATTTTTTTTTTTAACCTGGATATAATCAATAATACAGCAGAATCCTTTTTCATTGTTAGACAAGAACATCACATGTACATCAATCAAACTTTTTATTTGAATAACTCCTGCAAAGACCTAAAACCATTTCAAACTGTAATCATGATGTTTAAAAAGTTTTTCTAAGCCACAGAGTTAATAAATAAAACTGTGTACACTGTATTTTCCCCTTGTATCCACATTAAATGCATATGTAATGTTTAACCCTAATGTCTGTAAGAACCTTTAACTTGAAATCACAGGTATGTAGAAACAAAATAACATTTTAAAAAATAACAGAGTACCTGTTCACAGACTTATTTATCTAATACAGTGTTCCCTAAGATATGTATCATATACTTACATATTTATCTAAATCGACCATAAAATTCAGTGGTCACTTTGAAAATGGTTCTTGGACTTTACTGATCTAAGCTGCATACCAAAACACATCAATTTGAAATCTGTCAACCTTATAACTACATTTTGAAAAACAAAAGCCATTTCCAACATTTCTGATGCCATTAAGAGCATACAGGAAGAACCTTTGGTCTTCTAAATCCAAATGTTGAATCTAGACTACATTTTTGAAGGCTGTATTTATTGATAAATCATTTGCTTTCCAAAATCTCAGAAGAAAAAGCATATTTCCAAATGTCAATTCAAAAACTTGGTCTAATTCTGCAGATATTGGGTTGTATTCAGTATTTGCAACTGTACTCCCTCCCACATATATGAAACTAGAAGAGTGCTATCTACCAGTACTACACTTATAAACTTCTTTTTTCTCCTGAGTTGAGACAAAACAGGTTAGCTGGTTTAGCAGCTCGTAGAACATTTATTCTACAAAGCAAAATAAACACCAATGAAGAACAAAAGTGTTTAGAGGTATTCCAAAAATCTTTTCAAATAAGGACCAAAGATCTTTTTAAAAGGCGAACAAACAAATAAAACCCTAAACCCCAAGAAACCCACAAAAAACAAAACACAAAAGAAAAAAAAAAACAACCAAGCAAAAACATCCCAACTCAATAAAAATCGAAAATAAAACAAACAAACCCCTCCAAAAAATACAAGAAAAAACCACCAGACCTTGTTGCCAAGGCTGTTTTTTTGTACCACGTGCGCTTGTGCAAAAATAAGAGAAGAGGGACCAAAGAAAGCTGTGGGCCTTTAACAGCCATGTCCAGAATCAACCCCACAGGGCACTAGTCATTTCAAGAGTGTTATACATTTAAATACATTTTTAAGCAAATCAGGAGAGGGTTAGAGGAAGAACAGACAGGAGTCAGGAGCAAATATATATATATATATATATATATGCACAGTTGTTTGGTCAACAACACACACAATGTTTAAACAGGAATACTGGAAGTATCTCCAGTGTTCACCAGCTGATTTCACACATGTACACAGGTAGGAAAACATGAACATAGTTATAATTATCATATATATAAAATAATCTATAAGCCCCTTTACCAGCTCACAGAAGTAACGTATTAATTCCCAGAAGTGTTTAGGTTGGACACACCTCTGGAGAACATAGACTGCCTTGTCTAACACCCCTGCTGAAAGAGGGGTGTTATAGCAGGTTGCCCCAGATCGTGTCCAGCTGGGTGGAGACTTCATAATCTGCCTGGTAAATCCATTCCAGTGTTGGGCCACCCTGACAGTAGGTAAATGTTTCCTCGTGTCAAGGTTGAATTTGCTGTGTTCCCATCTGGGCCCATTTCCCCTTGTCCTAACAGTGGGCACTACTGAGAAGAGTGTGCTGGTCTCTTCATTCCCTCCCATCAGGCACTTACACCCCTTTGTAAGATCCCCCAACTCTCCTCCAGGCTGAGCATTTCCAGTTCTCTTAGTTTCTCCTTGTATGAAAGGTGTCCCAGTCCTTAATCATCCTTGCAGCCTAATTTAAACAGCAACCATCACTACTGCAGGGTGTTAAAGGCTTCACAGCATTTCAGAAAAGGATTTGACTAAACATTTGTACTTGAAGCCAAAACACTGGCCAGAGATATGCAGGCTCCTCAAGCCACAACTGCTAAGTTTATCAATTAAATGCTGCACTAGAGACTTCACTTCTAAAGATTTGCACTGCTAAATGCACAGTTAATGTGAAGTTCACTGCTCGGTCAGGCAAGACTTTTCATATCCTTTAATATCCATTTTAACATGCTGACAAAGGCAGTTTGCTAGCTAGGCTCAGAAAGTACTGTGCTGGTGACATCTGATATGCCTGCTTCTCTGATAGAGAAGTTCTGAATTCAGAGACAGGCACGTATGTCTTCTTGTCAAAAAAAAACCTACAAAAGGTTAATCAGTGTAAGTACACCAGTTATCACTTATACGAGTATAGCTCACTGCAGAAATTCTTTCCTATAACAATAATTCACATTAATTACTTTGAAATACTAGTCACCCATCACCTAACAAAAGTGAAACAAAACACCAATGAAAGTAGTATTGATCCAAACCAAGAAACACTTACAACAATGAATTTCTTCTGAAAGCACCGATGCCTANAATACAAGAAAAAACCACCAGACCTTGTTGCCAAGGCTGTTTTTTTGTACCACGTGCGCTTGTGCAAAAATAAGAGAAGAGGGACCAAAGAAAGCTGTGGGCCTTTAACAGCCATGTCCAGAATCAACCCCACAGGGCACTAGTCATTTCAAGAGTGTTATACATTTAAATACATTTTTAAGCAAATCAGGAGAGGGTTAGAGGAAGAACAGACAGGAGTCAGGAGCAAATATATATATATATATATATATATATGCACAGTTGTTTGGTCAACAACACACACAATGTTTAAACAGGAATACTGGAAGTATCTCCAGTGTTCACCAGCTGATTTCACACATGTACACAGGTAGGAAAACATGAACATAGTTATAATTATCATATATATAAAATAATCTATAAGCCCCTTTACCAGCTCACAGAAGTAATGTATTAATTCCCAGAAGTGTTTAGGTTGGACACACCTCTGGAGAACATAGACTGCCTTGTCTAACACCCCTGCTGAAAGAGGGGTGTTATAGCAGGTTGCCCCAGATCGTGTCCAGCTGGGTGGAGACTTCATAATCTGCCTGGTAAATCCATTCCAGTGTTGGGCCACCCTGACAGTAGGTAAATGTTTCCTCGTGTCAAGGTTGAATTTGCTGTGTTCCCATCTGGGCCCATTTCCCCTTGTCCTAACAGTGGGCACTACTGAGAAGAGTGTGCTGGTCTCTTCATTCCCTCCCATCAGGCACTTACACCCCTTTGTAAGATCCCCCAACTCTCCTCCAGGCTGAGCATTTCCAGTTCTCTTAGTTTCTCCTTGTATGAAAGGTGTCCCAGTCCTTAATCATCCTTGCAGCCTAATTTAAACAGCAACCATCACTACTGCAGGGTGTTAAAGGCTTCACAGCATTTCAGAAAAGGATTTGACTAAACATTTGTACTTGAAGCCAAAACAGTGGCCAGAGATATGCAGGCTCCTCAAGCCACAACTGCTAAGTTTATCAATTAAATGCTGCACTAGAGACTTCACTTCTAAAGATTTGCACTGCTAAATGCACAGTTAATGTGAAGTTCACTGCTCGGTCAGGCAAGACTTTTCATATCCTTTAATATCCATTTTAACATGCTGACAAAGGCAGTTTGCTAGCTAGGCTCAGAAAGTACTGTGCTGGTGACATCTGATATGCCTGCTTCTCTGATAGAGAAGTTCTGAATTCAGAGACAGGCACGTATGTCTTCTTGTCAAAAAAAAACCTACAAAAGGTTAATCAGTGTAAGTACACCAGTTATCACTTATACGAGTATAGCTCACTGCAGAAATTCTTTCCTATAACAATAATTCACATTAATTACTTTGAAATACTAGTCACCCATCACCTAACAAAAGTGAAACAAAACACCAATGAAAGTAGTATTGATCCAAACCAAGAAACACTTACAACAATGAATTTCTTCTGAAAGCATCGATGCCTATGCATAGAGACTACATTTGTCCTTCAGCAAATCTCCTTAAACTCAGCTTCCTTAATACCTATACAGTGCTTTAGAGAATTTTCTTATAGTTCTACCTAACAGCAAAACACATTTCAAAAGTTATAGTTTAGATACGCTGAGAGCAAATACTTCTCACTGTCCACATCTCCTTTCACTATATCTTTTAAAAACAGACAACTACATGGATAGGTTGATAAAGGAATCTTCCAAGCATAACCTTCTCTTGGGAACCTTCAATTAAAAAGTAAAATTTAGGCTCTCTTTGTCATATTAGCTTGGTTGACAATGCCGTCATATCCCTAGGAGGCTTCCAGCGGAGGCGTAGGACCTGATCCAGCAAAGCACTTCAGCACAGATGCATGTCGGAATTCCCACCGGAACTAGCAAAACTATTCACACGCATAAAGTTACACAGACATTTAAGTGCTTTCCTGGATCAGGCCTAATAGTTACAATATCGAAGCAGGAAGATCAGCTAACAGTCAGCTCCACGATTAAGGGATGCAGCTCCTACGGTCAATAGCAGCAGGATAGCTGACCTGCCTAATTCCCACTAAAGCCGCAATTTCACTCCAGAACTTTTCCAATTAATAAATAAAAGAGAGCACAGTAGGAAAAACGCAAGAGTTGTCCACATTCTCTCTAGGCAAAAATTCAGTCAAGATTAGCACCTACTGCCTCTTGTACAGGCAAACCCATTTATTTTTTGCTGGAGTAGGTGCACACTGCAATACCTGGATGTTTTTGGTGGGCAATGAGGCTCTACTCTGGTCATTTGATCCAAATGGCTGGACTCTCACAGTACAAGCAGAGTATTACTGAAATCATGAGGGCTCTGCAGAAGTGCAAGGTCTACTGCCATGGAGCAGAGACAGTAAAACCTGATGGCCTGGCATTTTCTTCTTAAAAATTAAATCAAGACCATAAAATTTGTTTTTCATTTTCAACTATTTTGAACTGGGTCCATTTCAGAAATCATGCATTTTTAGAAGACTAACAATGAAACAGGTAATGCATTCTAACTTCTGCAGATATTGAGGTATTCATTTTTGCACAAGCAAAACCAGAATAAATTGTATTACAGCATGTAGGACAAGACCAGAAATCCATATTTCTCAAAAGTTATCAGCATGGCCAAACATGAAAAGTTTGAGAGATGCCTTTATTAAAATATTCTATTCTAAGTAAAATATGAAAAAAACCCCTAATCAATATTAAAGGGTAATAAGATCAGGATGGCATGATCATCTATTAGAAGATCACTGCAAGACTTGCACACCCAATAAATACAAAGCTTGGAGTTGTTAATTAAGATGAAAATATTATTGCAACACTTGGAAAGGCAGTAACATACTGTGCTGCCTTTCAATAAATTTATGTAAAATTTTAGCATTTGGAGGGACAGAATGGTCCAGGTGGTCCTCTGACTTCAATGTAGATGTACTTCACATCCAAGTGCAATGAGAAATAAAGAAGATTACAGCAAGCATACTCCCTGTAATCCTGTCTTGTCATTAGATAGGACATATTCTGCCATTTCATTTAAAAAGAAGTTTAACTGCTTGGTAGACTCAATTCACTTCATACTTTGGTTATTTGACAAGACAAATCCAGCAGACAGTAAAGTATGTTTGTGTGGCAGTGATGAAGATGTCATCGTGGTGGGCAAAAAGCCTCCCTAAGAGTTGCTTGCACAACTCATGCCAATCTCTGTGTCTTATCTTCATAGAAAATAAGGAATTACATTAAAATGTTTTGTCTCCTAATGGCTAAGAAGCAGATACGCCCTCATGAGCTTGCAAACATACCTAATTATGTGGCTACTCTGGTCTTAAAGATCAAATCACTAATTTCAAATGGAGAGATTTAAAATTAAGACTATTTTCTTATAAAACATGCATCACATAACATTGTTTCTCTAGTACTTTCTACAGTAAGCTATAGTATTTTTCACACAGATCAAAAAGGAGAGTTTTCACTCAGGAATACTGATATTAGTTCTCAGGCTAAATCTTTTCAGACTAAAGGTGGAAAAAACTTTCCACACTCAACAGTGAAGGGCCAAAACAATACAGCAGCCTTACTATTTCTCTACATGCAGCCTTACATTTCTCTATTTCTATACAAGGGACATGTCAGCCGCCAGCCCTAAAAAAACAGAATTGCTGCTAACTTCTTTGGCTACCTGCCTCATTTCAGTAATGGAACAGGTCTAAAGCAATCACTGAGACCGAAATCAGACATGCAGACTATTTAGCCTGCAAGGGCAGCTGGAAATCTTGTCAACTAGATGAAATTTATTATGGTTTCAAGTATTGTGCCCACTTTGGGAGCAGGCTGCCAGTTTCTGTGTTCAGACAATTGCATATTGAAATGTTCTCCTTTCACATTGCTTTATGTAACACCATAAAGCAAGAAGTTAACGGCTTAGATAAGGAAAGAGTGAAAATGAGGAATGCTTATGGGTAGAAGAACAAAAAAGTTTCAATTTCTTTCAGTTACAGTGGCATTCCAATGTTGCTTACCACTGTAAGCGGAAAAGCTGGCCAAAAGTCCAGGATGATGGCATTCTCCCTTTTAAAAATGTCTTCACAAAGCGATAAAAATGTGTCCCAGTCCATAACTGTGACAGCTTAGCTACCCCACACGAGTGGGAGCATTTGTTTTGTGCTGTGAAAAAATGTGAAGCTCCCAGATGCGAAGGCAGCAGATAGTTTTACAAATGCTTTACAGATAAATGTATGGCAACCACAAGCTATTACACTATGATTAGTTCAACCTCAGTTTTGTCATAAATGAGAACATTCTGTATCTTTATCATAAAACCTCAGTATTTCGTTCTTGCTGAGACATGCTACTATAACAGCCAAGTAACTCATCCACCCTCCTATTTTAAGTTAACCTTCGCACCTTAAAAGTTTGGGTTGAAACTTCAAAGTCAGTGAAATAAAAAAATTATATATTAAGGTAATCAGGGACTAACTCACAAATGCATATGTAATTACTGTCCATATATCATACCAGAGTAGATATGGAAACATTACAACTTTTTAAATCCTTTTATAAAGCCTATTATTGTGTTCAAGATCAATTACTCCCCATAAGTATCTGCAATAATGTTTACTCAGTGATCGATTGTTCAGGTTTCCTGAGTCCTGGAAGCTTTCTATCCTGTTGACCTGAATTTCACCCTCCTTGCGAAGGATACAGTGAAATGTACAGTAGTCTTTTCATTAAGCATTCTTTCTCAGTAGGTCAGGATTTGTGACACAGTTTTGAATCCTCATATATCTTCTTGGTGGGTTTAAAGTATGCAATTTATTTTAAGCAACTGTTCAACAGCTGCATTTCATCCAAAGCTCTTCTGTAGCAAGTGAGCAGGTTTTTGTTTTAAAAAGGTTACATTTTAGTTTACTTTTAACTCCATAAAACTGATAATCTGTTATTTTCCTAAGATTAATGAAATAATGAATGGCAATATTCTACTTATTTATTACAAAAAAAAAATCTTTAAAAGAGATGGGTTGAATGTAACAAGGAAGTTAGAAATACATTTGAAGAGAAAACCTTGACAAGTGAATATTACAATGCAGCTTTTTTTAAGTCAGTATTTTTTCTTAGAAACACTTTCAAAAACACTTTACTCAAGCATTAGTAATTTCTGTATCACAGAATAGTATCCATTTTTATCCAAGATGAGATGGGGGACATATAATAATTTAACTGAAGCTTGATATGATTTTTTCTGCCATAGAAATGAGTTAGTCCCACAAGATGGTAAAAACTCAGAAAAAACTTTTCCCCATCTGTTCAGCTTAAAAGGTCATCAATAACTTTTTCACATTCACACTGCTGATACTAACTGCATCACTATGCCACTGATTACTGTTACTACTAAAAGTAAAAAATTACTTGAAGTTCTAATCTTACAGGAGTTAGTCATCTGTATCTTAGAAGAATCAGTCAATTGTATCAACAACAAATATTAATCTTTTGTAAGTGACCAGGATGTTCTTCCCTATGCCTGTTGTAAGAAAAGCAGCTTATGCAAATAACACATCAAATGCCAGTATTAAAAGGAAACCAAAATTCCTTGAATTGAAGAGCATCCTGGTACTGGTCATTCCTCTAGCTCCACGCTTCAAGGAAGCGATAAAGCCTTCAAAAGGAAATACACAGACACAACACATGCACAGAGTTACACCAGAATGGGGGAAGTGAATGCTTTTCATAGCTCTTTCATGCTAAGGGAAAGCAGCTTGACCAGAGCACATAAAGCTTGCAGGTAGTAGGAGATCAAACTCCTCTACTCCAGCCCATGACTGTCTGTGCTCTACAGCCCCGGAGGAAATACAGTGCCAGTAAGGAGGATGTTAATGCTCATACACCACCTCTCCCACACACCCTGAGGTTTACACACATTAGAAAACATTAGATTCTTGTCTAGAACAACAAGAAAACTACAAGAAGACTACAAACATCTCAAACACCTGTGTAACAACCCATTCAGGATTGTGCTGGTGGTTTGGGGCAATTCCAGCCCATTTCTCAGTATCCTGGTGCAGGCACATGTTTATGCCCAACTGGGAGAGGCTCAGTCATTTCCAAACTATCTGTAGTTAGGTTCTGTTTTTTGTTTTCCTATAGAAGCTGCAGACTGCCTATAATTTCTATTTAAACTGTAGAGCCTAGCCCACACCTTGAAATAAGCCTCTGCTCATTAGTAGGAACTGGGTCCTATGGTGAGAAAAGTAACAATACTCTCTTGCTCTTATTACTAATTATTTATATTACTATAATTAATTTAGAATTAATTACTGGTATTACAATTATTGTAGTTCATTAATATTACCATCATTAACATTTTCTATCTTTAACATCTTACTGCTGTTCACCACCCTTTTTGCTTCTAACCACTGCATGTTCATCATCAGTGTGGTTCTCTGTTCTCCATCCTTCCAAAAGTATAATTTAACTCATTTTTAAATGCTTCAGAATACAACAGATGGAAGATGAAATATGATTTCATTTTGTACTGCTCTAATTGCACACAACTCAACTAAATATTGGGCTGACAAAATGTTTTAGTGCACAAGAATTCAGTGCTCACTTTCCCTTCTGAAAGGTTGTGGAACTTCCGCCAATTCTCTCCAACTAGCTGTAGGAGAAAGCTTCCACTTAAGATAGCAGCGAGAATAGTTTAACCGTAGGACTAAATAAAACAATAAAGTTTTTGAAAAATGACCTTCTCTCCTGAGTAGCCAAAGGGGAACAGTGCTCTTTTAAGAAGATGAAGAAATTAGCTCAAGTAGACATGCAGGCACTATGTCCCACACATCTAATCATCAAATTGTTTTACTTTCCTTAAGATAAAGTCAAAAGAAATTACATTTTTCCCAATCTCTACCTTCTACTTGCTGGCCAGTATGACAGCTCTGAACTCTATGTCTCTAACAGGACCCCAGGGAAGGAAACCCTGTAGCATAACAGTCTGAAAGTCCTAACAAGCCCTCAAAGCCTACAAGGCTTTCTTTTGCAAGGAAAAGTGCAAGTGGTGTGCTGAACTTTGAGCGTACAATAATGCAATGTGTTCTGCCCTGTGGAGAGGAGACAAGCAGATGGGATTTGACAATGCTAAGGCAAGCTGTGCTGTGTGACCTTTGGCTCTCTCAGATTCTTCTTTATCCTCAGAAAACATCCCTTAGAAACAACACAGCTTCCATACTGGACCATACCTGTGCATGCAGCACAACACATGCTTGCCCTGTTAGTTACCCAAATCTTAAAAAAAAGTAGCTCTAGGGAATATTTTATCTACCTTTGTTGCTTTCCTAACTGGGTGACACAACTACGTGGCCTTGACAGAGCCCTAGTCCTTCATGTCCAAGGGGAAAATACACATTGCTTGGAGCTGTTGTATTAGACAAGCCCAGGTATGTTGCTCTTCTTTCAGCATCCGAACACAGAATTGCAAACTAAAAACCAAGTGTGTATGATTGCATAAGGTATGAAAATAAAACAGAGGCTTAGCATGAGATCTCTTCTAACAAGTGGTTACAGAAACATGGTGTCTGAAAAAACAGCCCCTTTCTCCCCCCTTTTATTTTGCTTTTTAAGTAGTGAAAGAAAGAAAAAATTGCTTATTTGTTAGAGCAGTCATCTCAAAAGGAAAGGTAATTCATCAATTTAATGAAATGAAGACATTTCTCATTTATATAACCGAGTGTATACTGAAACCAGAGTAAAATCCCAGCATGACTACTGCCTCATAGCAATTCTCTACCATCAGGCCACTGTTTCACTAGAATGCATCAGTTTCCTCTGATTCTTAGTTATTAAGAAACATTTATTTCATTATGGTATCCAAGAGGTGGAGAGGCAGCAGAAGAAAAAAATTCTACTGTGAGCACAAGCCAAACAATTGGTACATCCTTTATCTTCCTTATACTAAGGACAACAAAACCTCCACTAGCTGACCATACCTTAAAAAGTTTCCAGGCATTCAGAAAGTACATAAATTCCAAGTTTCTGTGTGACAATCCTTCAACTTGAGTTAGATGTGCTTACACTTTCTATATACTTCACCTGTTCCTCCACAGTCTTCCCACTTTGTCTAGCCAAACTTGCTCAAGCCAACAAGCATGTGCAACAAGGAGGTATAGAAGTGCAGAAGCACTGAGAGAAAATAAAAAGAAAGCCTGGAAGTGTGTACGTGTTGACATCTGCACTAACATCCTGCATTTCTTATCCCACAAAACTTATTTTTATTAGGAAAACAGGCTCTGCACAACAAAATAAAACCTTAGGCAAAACTATATAGGATAGGATGGAAGTAAAGCAAAGAAGATATCAACCTGTGGAAAAGCACTGAATTCCAGGGTTCACAGGCCAAGTGACAGCCACCAAACCCAGGCTGGCACTGATTGTCACAGAGCTCATCTCTCTGAGGGAGGAATGCCTGTCACCACCAAGTTTGTTTTTCTTCTACAAAGAATACCACACCAAGACAGTCATCTCATGTGCTCTGGTGATGAAAGGTAACTAATAACAAGTGAATTACTGTTAAACTTGCAAGGCAAAGTACCATGCCCCGTAAACTTACTGTTTAAGTTTACTTTACTTAAACTAAATTGTTACTTTTAACTTCTTCTAAGGGAAACTTGCATCCAGGCTTTGCATTGAAAAAAAGGCACAGGTAAATCTCAATCACAGAGACCCAGAGCAATCCAGGAGATTTTATAGGCAAGTTCAAGTGCATAACTCCTACTGGAAGCTGTCATGAATAAAAAGTAACCAAAGGTTAAACATGAAATGATGTACTGATGCTAGGTCAGAAAATAAATAAATTTAAAAAAAAAAAAAAGAAGAAGGAAAACACCCAACAAATGAACAGAACAACCAAAAAAATATTAATTTGATAGCTTTATGAAAACTCCACCAAATGAAACATTTAACTACTTCTGCAAGAGGGTGACCAGAGGACACACACGCCAGGGCAGAAATAGAACCGCAGTCATCCACCCAGCCTCACAGCTCCCTCATTACCAATACCTCATCACAACCTCAGAGCTGGCAGTCACAGAGCCTTGGTAGAGCATGTACTAATAAACTTCACTGGTGTCCATTCTTCCCTACAAAACCTCCCACCCCAAATCTTAACCGTGTCCTTAGGCACAGCTTTTGAGAAGGAGAATTCAAGGAAGCCTTGCACTCACTTCTCTGTCAGACTGCAATCCTATCACAGGTTCATCCAAAACCCCACATTACTGAACTCCAGTGGCTTGCTCTCTAGGCAGAACCCTCCTAATCTGCTGCAGCTGAACTTCCTCAGCCTATCAAGTAGGAAATCCTTTTATTGCTCTGGCCTATAAGCCTCTTATCTCCTAATTCTGTGAGGCTGAGAAATAGCTGTTCTGCTCATTAATCCTACAATGACTGTCAGAAGGGGATATATACCTTCTCACTCTACTCAAACACAAGTAACTAGGTTTCATCAAGTTCTTTACTATCTGCTTAGCTGAGTCCCAGTCCACAGGATTTTATAGGAATTGGAGTAGCAGAACAGCAGCTCCTGCACTTTTGTAAAATATTCAGGACAATTCTAAAGCTGGAGAGACTTTCCTTCTCTGTACTGTAGATAACAGCAAATTCTTCAAGAAAAGAGCTTTTTTTTTCCCTTTCTCTTCCAAGCAAGTGCAATTTTACCTAAAAGTGCTGTACGGATGACTATAAAGACTTTCCTCTATAGTTTGTATATACATCATTGTTTTAAAAAGAGATCTTTCACAATCTTTTATTACAAGCTCATGTCATCTATGACTTTCAAAGATAGCTCAAAGGGAAAAAAGTAATAACCAGTTGACTCCTTGGATTAACTAATACCTTTAATTAGCACCCCCAAGAAATGCTGAAGGTTGCTAGTTTCCCCCCTATACAGAACACTCAGCCAGGGAGAAATTATTAAGCTAATTTTTCCATCAGGATTGGTATCTTCTATTTCACTGTATAAAGCGAAAACTGACTACAAACAGTTGCTAAACACCACTGCAAATATTACAGAGATCATATCACAAGATGAGAAAGTTCTCATATAACATGTATTATTTAATATTGTACATTTATGTACCCAATGGATAAACACAGGCCATTCTGTGTAATTCAAAAAACCTTCTACAAAGTTTTGTTGAGAAAAATGTTAAAGTGGCAAATAGTGTTAAGATCACAGATATCTCACGTCAGTTGTACCTTTTATTTTAACTATAAATGTCACACTTCATCATGCAGCTGTCAGCTTCCTTTAATGTACTAAATGCTATCATGTAAGCACAGAATCTGACATGATGTAACACAACAATTAAAATAAAAAGCAAGTCAGCTTTGACACAATGTCACTTCTCTGTTTGCTGCAAATTAAAGGAAAATTGAAACTACACAAGCAAGCTAGTCAAGAAGAAAGTCTGCAAAACCCTCAAACATCAGTTAATGTTTCCCTCTAATGTTATGTCCCATTTTTACATTCAACTTTATGAAAGCACCCATAGCTTTAGCACAGCTAATTACAAATTGACACCAAAAGATGTCATGCAGAAAGTCTAAAATTTCTAGAATACTTTGATTGTAACATAGTTCTAGCTGTCAGTTTCATAACAGCCAACATCTACAAAACTAGGCAATTATTTTTCAATTTCTATCCTACTCTTTTTCAATTTCTATCTACTCTGTGGTACAGCTGTGGCATGTTAAAATTGCTGATGCTTTTAAAACCAGATGAAACAGCACTTAAATTAAGCCTGAAGAAAATCCTAGTAATAATGGAGCAATTATGAATGATAGGTAATTAATACTGAAAATGATAATGTATTTTAAAAATGGATTTTAATTTACTGTATTTGATGCACAACACTAAATAAAAGCATCTGAAATGTTGAAAAAATAATTTTGGACAGAATGAAAAACATGTACATCTGGAAAGGCAAAATGTCAATAATTAGATTTCCTCTTTTTCAGTGTTTTTTGTTCACCTACACCAACTTTAAACCTACATTTAATACATCAGCACCATAAAAAACTTTGGCCCAAGGGAAAGCTAGTGCTATCTATCACAAATACAGAAATGTCACATGCCTAATATTCGCTCTGGCCATACCATGACACATTTAAAACCTTTGTGGCCCAGGGAAGAAATAATCACAACGGAGTCTGTTCATGGGCAGGGAAAAGGGAGTCAAGCAAAAAGAAGCTAGAAACCTCTCCTGCAAATGGAGGGGCTGATGTAGACATTCCAAGAATATTCCTGTAAAATCACTCACTTGAAACATCAACTTAACACTTTCCCCTTTGTGGAAATAAGAGGAAAGAGAAACATGGAGAATTCTATAAAGTTTTACCCCTGAATACCATGTCAGAATTCTTTTCTGCTGATCTATAACTTCCAAATGATTTCCAAGCCACTAACCTGCTAGAAAACCATCAAATTTAAGAACATTGTAATTTTGACTAGAAAAGTTTTATATACAAGTGCTGCTGCATTTTCCAATATGCTATATTTGATTATGACAGCAAACTGCAGAAAAACTAAGAACAAAAAAACCCCTGACGTAGATAAAAACAAATACAATAAGATGCACAATTAAAAATACATAAGTGAAGCAATACAAAAATAACTTCAAACCTCCCTACAGCTGTCTCCGAATAAAACAAATCCATGCATAGAATTGGGACACGGACAGAGCTGCTAGGAATTTGATCTTTAAAGACTACTCTGAAAATTATCAGACCAAACACTGAAAATTCTAATAGTGGCAACAGTTGCACATTTCTGATTGCTGTGTTATACCTCAGCGACATTTATGCTGAAGTAGGTAACTTTTTACAAACAAAACCTAAGCAGTATTTCTTGAAAACTATATTCAGCTACGTGAAGACTCCAGTGATCACAACGAATGCACACCTTTAAATTATCTGTTCTAGTTTTACATTGTTTTTCTAGCCCTTGAATGGTTTAATTATTGCTAGAGATATTTATGAACACACAGAGGAAAAGCGGGAAGGTCAAGCCCCTGGGGGCATGGACATGTGCAACTATGGAAGTTTATGCAATTCATTGGTTACATTCACAGCCATAAATTCTCCTGTACCAGCCTGATGAAGGGATACATCCACAAGGATCTTTATATTACGGGCATTAGTATAAGATGATCTCATTCATTTGCACACCTAGGACTTCAAAGGTGAAGTGACAGAAGAACTAAAGTTTAGAAACAAAATATCCAAACCTTTTTTCTACTTCTGACTATTATATTATTTAATAATATAAACAAAACAGTCTGAGAACTGAGACTTGAGCTCCATGTTGAAATGTGATGAAATTAAATACACTTCATACCTGCACTTCTTAGGTTAGGGTCTAGGTCTGGCATTTCCTTGGATGCTTCTGGACTGACACTGTAGATTGATGCTCCTGCTTCACTGACAATGCTGAAAAATAAAATGGCAAATATATAAAACAGCACAACTGAACAACACAAGTAAAAGATTTTGCAAGTGACTTAAGTGAATATTTAGATTTTATTTAAAGCCTCCTGTTTTGAATAAACTAAATACTTACAAAAGTAAGACAGTACAAAGGAAATACCTCAATTTAAGCCAAAATGTCCTTCCCTTACCTGCAACATTCATTTTTTTATCAATTCTGGCCTTATTATAAATACACACTATGCATGATATCAGTCCCTGTCTCAATCTTTATAAGAGGAGAGAAAATTAATACAAGAAACAAGTGTTACCAGAAGTAAATAGGCAAATCAGCTTCCATAAACAAAACAAAACCTACCTGACAATTTCATTGAACACACCTACATTCTAAAGTCTAACATTCAACTATTACGTGAATCCAAGCCATGAGCGTGCACACACATTGTCAAAAGCCAGCTGCCCTAAAACATTCAAAAAGCCCCAACTTGATACAGACTGAGCCACAGAGCTGCAGCTCCCTTCTCAGCAGCATTCAGTACCGTCTTCTCCCAGCTCTCACTGCCATCCCCAAAGAAAAACAGACTGCCTGTCTTCGGGAACTTAAACTACAGTTCATGTATCTACCATACACCTCAAACTCATTCAGTAATGATGATAAACTCAGCAATTCAAATCAAACACATAATTAAAAACCCCTCAAGTGCTCCAGTTCCACTCAAGAGAAAACTGCAATCAAGTACTCACAGTGTAAGTTTATTTTCAGCTGTGAAATTCTGACACCGCTGAATCAACAGTGTATTTCTTCAAATAACTTCAACAGAGCTGGAATTTCAGGTTGATAATTATGGCATCATACAGCTACTGCATTGGAGGTTAATACTATCAGTTTCAGAAGTATTTTTACTTTTACTATTCCACTTTTAGAATAACCTAATCTTTGGCATAAGGAGAGAAACCACAGTCCTTAAGAAACAGACCTTTCAGAAAAAAAACCCGTAACTTTGCTTTATATTGTTTTAAACTTGGACTATAAATTTTCCTTTTAGGAACATTTACTAGGTCAAATTTTTAAATAAAGAAACTGATACTTAGAAGCTCCTCCCTTTAGAAAAAGCTGGAGAACAGCTCAGAGGTAAAATACATTCCCGTTCAATGTTCCAAGCATGGCATCAGTAAATAGGGTAAAATGCAAATACAAAAGGTAAGAATTTCTTACTGTAACTTTTACAGATTCCCCTTTTCCCCAATCAAAACTGGAATTTGGTGGAGTGCTGTACACACAAGTCAAGATTTTAAAGTTACCCAAAACTCTAAAGAACATTTCAATAGTACAGACAGACTGAATCTTTTAATAAATATAGAGAATAAAATCTTGTTCTCTTCAGAATTAGTGTAAACTCCAGACCCACTCAAACAATTTAACAGAGCAAAAAAATCCTTAGACCAGGTGAACTGAGCAAGTGAAAATGAAACTATTTACATGATCTTTTAAAAAGATTCAGTATTATGAGCACTCCTTCACGATAAATGACATTCATAAAACATTCCCATCACAGCGCTCTGAAATAAGATCATATCACAAAAACCTAACTGCTGAACATAAAGATGTTGACAGAAGACTCATAAAACTGATTCCTCTGATGAACGAATAATTTAAAGAACAATGCAGCAGAACGTATTTCTTAACCTGTTCACACTTTATAAAGGGAGGATCTGGCAAGTGCTCCCTTTCTGGATACTGCTTCCAAAAAACCACACGTGAGCACACACTTCTAACAGCTTTTCACTAATTGCTCTTCAGTCTTTGTATTCTAACAGATCCCAAATGCTAGCCTTCATGCAATTTTTAAATTTAATACACTGACAATACAGTGTAATATAATTTAGATTTTAAAAAATCCGTGTTTTGCACTCATTTTTACAGTGCTGTACTATAAACTGTACTATTGCACACAGCTTATTGATTGATCCTCTCCTCTGAGTATTTCCTGCAGTGAAAAAACTGATGTGACCTTGATGGGAATTTTAACACACTCCACATTTTAATGTTTCTCATTAATACTGCACTGACAATTTGCAGAAGCAGAAGAATTGCACTAATACTGTCATTCTATGGTAATATGTGACTTGTGCCAAATTTTAAGGTAGGCAGTACAAAAACTCCTTGCTAAAATGAGTAGATAAAATTAAAACTCAGGATGGCAGACAGAAATATTTGAAAAATGCATATTTCCTTTCCTCAAGAGGAAAAACATTTATACACTGGGGTGAGGAGAAGGGGGGAAGCCAAGTAAGAAATTATCTCAAGAAAGAGAACAAGATATAAAAAGCACTTTCAGAAGCAGCATACACTGGATACTTGAGATCTACTCTGAGATGGTTTAGTATGTGCATGCAGTTATTCTATGGAGTAGTTGGTGTGACAGACGTGGAAAAGGGGAGGAAGAATTTCCACTCACGTAGAACCCCATACTGCTCTGCCCAAGACAGCAAAACCCAGACATTAAATAAATCTTTTACCCAGATTAAATGCATAAGGCCACACGCTGCAAAGAAACCATCCTCTGGTTCATCCAACAACAGTCAACCAAACTTTTACAGAACTATTAGTGGCTATCAAATGGTTTGATATTGCTACAGTGAGGTGGTTACCGATGTGACAATGGCACACAGAATGCTAAAACATTTAGCTTGGTCAAAATACTAAGAGTACAAGCAGAATAGCTTTAGGCATTGTCTGCAGTTGTTCTGGATTTTAACTTTTTGACTAGACAGGAGACAGTCACTTTGGTTCACGGGCATTTTGTATGTTTTCCAAATTCTCATCATTCTCTTGAAAAGGGGGATGGCTTTATAGGCAATTTAAGGTAATTTAACGTTGCTAAATGCTCTACATCATGCCTTTTAAATAATGTACATATATTTTACATCAGGGCATACTAAGACAAAACCAAACATGCTCAAATGAGTAGGCAATAGAAATTTACTCCAAACTACTATGGTCCACATTGTTCTTCATCTCCCCTTCCCATTTCTATAATGGATACAATTCTCAAGAGAGCCAAAAGAAAAGCTTCATAAGAGTTGGTGAAATTGTATTAAAATCTTTTGTATCTCCAGAATTTGTTTGTATTTTGACTTTTGAAGTCACATAATAGATGAAACCAAAAGAATTGGTTCCCCCACCCCTAATGAGACCCTTATTACTGTGCACTCCTTAGGAGGAAAGATTCTGACCAAATCTCAGTGGTTAAAACTGCTTTATTGAAAAATTATTTTGCTTTTTAAAGTCAATATGTGGTAGATAAATAAGCACGTGGTTATGATATGATTTGCTTCTAGTACATGAATGAACAAATTTCATAAACTTCTCTTTGAATTAATAAAAAAGCAGGTAATGGATCTGGGACTCTGCCTCCATACCATGCTTCCCACATCAGCCATCCTACACATAAGGGGTTTTTCCTCAGCATCTATATCCAACTTTTAAAAATTAAAGTGCCCAAATCACAAAGCCATTACACAATAATACAGTGTATTCTTTTCAATTGTACAAACTGGGTTGTTGCATATGAACTAAGTTTTCCTATACTGCAACCATCTCATTCACAGTTGTTAAGACATTTCAAGTAGCTAAAGCAATATTAAATATATTCCACCAGCACCACCTGGTGGGCCCTCAGCTTTATGCTAGAGACCATGCCAGCTATATTCTAAATACTTTGAGGAACCTTTTAAAATTTACTAAAGCAAGTTGTTTCCTTACTCAGCTTAAATAAGCATTACACATTTGGTCTGAAAAGATGATTTATTTTGAAAACATTCAGATTTTGAGTCTCCTAATTTTTACAGGAAAAAGAGCCTTTTTTGTAAAAGGTAAAAAAAATAGAATCTAAGAATACTTACAATTTACTCTTTTTTAAATTCAAAGCTATTACATATCTACAAAAATGTATAAAGATGATATGTACCCAGCCACTTAACAACAGCACTTTAACTAAAATACAATTTTTAAAACTTGCAAGTTTCTTAGGTAGTAAGTTTTCACTGTAAACCTTTTCAAAGCTATGTAAAAAAATCTAATGTATGTATAACAAAGAAAAGATATATCAGGCTAGACATTTGTGGGTTTAAAGATGAATGCACCTTCCTGACGTTTTCATGAACTTTACCAACATTTCAGACTCTTATATCACATTGAGGTCATTTCCCCACAATCAAATGCAACACTGGATTAATAACATTACAGAGAAACAAAAAGCAACTTTATCCAACTTTACATAACTCTTGCTGTTCCTACAACCTTCAAATCCCCGATTTACAACTTCGATCCTTTGAAATAACATTTTAAGAAACAATACCAGTACAAAGAGTCTGGTGTTTATTACTTGGAAGAAAAACATGGTTACTCTAAAAGCAAAGGGTATGTCAACCTCAAAATGGGCCAAGACACTCATATTTGGCCATAAAATGATGATCTGCCAGGAGAACTCCCTTCACAACCGTAATTTACTAATTGTGGTTAATTCTCCATACCCAACTTTTTACATATTAATTCATAAATGCATTGTTTATAAACTTGTGGCTACAAAACCTAGAAGCTCCCACAAAGTAAGAGAATGAAAAAAGAGTCAAAGTTTTATTCAGTGTTATTTACAAAAATAATTGGCTTATGAATCACCCAGGACAGAAAAATAAAATGAAATAAAATGACAAAATATTCTCTAGAAAAGAACCCTGCATTTACACACTCAATTGGAATGTATCAAGCTTTAATTATGTTGACAGATGTTATGATTAAAAACAAACTAAGAAGGGGCAGGGAAGACTTAATTAAGCACATGCTCAAAAGAAGATTGGGCTACTTCATGAATGAGAAATCCATTGGGCCTTACTGAAAACACCGAAGTCACAACTAGTTCCAGAAGAGCCTAACGCCCAAAAGGGTTGAGAGTGACACTACAGAAATAGGATGCCTTCACCTGTTGTTGTACATCTCCCTATATACTCATTTTTGATGACTAACGAAAACCACTGAGGGGAGGTCAAAAAACCTCTTCACAGGAAACAGCAAAAACCTGCTCATTTGCACTGCGGCTTGCGTTGCTCTCTCCTCTCCTGTCAAGCAGGACACTGCCCACAGCAGAAGCAAATCGCGCAGCCCCTTCAGCTTCTCACCATTGCCTAAGGCAGAGTTACCTGGCCCTCCTAGCAACTCATGTTTGGGCACAGGAATACTTCAGCACCTCTGTACGGTGCATACAGTTCCTCCTGCTGTGGTGGGGACTGAGACCAGCTGGAGCCTGCAGCACAGCACAGGCTGGGCTGTGATTCGTGCAGCCACACGTGCTTCACCACAGGAACAACAGGACACCAGGACTAACAGAGCCTGGCTCTGACACTGCTATGCCATTGCTTTTTTTCCACATGAGGAATGCAAGTCGTGGAAGTGCAAGATTACAGGTTCTGGTATATACTGAATAAAGTAGTCTAAGAATAAAAAGACCAAAGAGATTTTAAAAAGCCTGTTCATTCTGATAGATAAGACTCATAATTTGGTGTTTCCCCACCGCCAATAAAGTAGTGGTATAGCAAAAGAAAATGTTAGGATCATGAAAAAGGATTATACTAGAGAGTAATCATTATTCAATAGAATCAAGGCAGAAAGCATACTATTCATCTGTGTTTTTTAAATAACATAAAGAATTAGCTTTAAATGTTAACAATATATAGAACCTCGGAAATATTTTCATTGTAAAATATATTTAATATTGAAATACACTGTTAGATAGAAAAGGAATTTCCATTTCTTCACTCAAAACTTTCAGTCACTACACGCCATAAAAGTTTTGCTTATATGACAGTCCATCTTTCAAAATCAGTCAAATTAGACAAAAGCTGTTATAGTTATCTTTAGCAAAAGTATTACAAAAAAGGTCATTGTGACTCACAGTTGCAGCTATCAATTAGATGCAGGAGGGACACCATAAGCCTTAAAGCACAGCCCCTGCTTCAGAGCTGCCACACACACAAGAAGTTAACCCCACAAAGAGTCTTCAGAGAGCACACCAAATGATGAGCAGTGATACAGACCCCATATGGTTGCTCAGCTGCATTCTGTAAGTTTCCATAGAAAATATCAGGCGAAATTCTGCTTACAACCAGCATTTTGAAGTCAGAATAAAAAAAGGTCAGTGTTTCTATTCATGTATGAAGGAGTTCTGTATTTTACGAAGTTCACTAGAAATTACGCCATGGAAAGAAAGGAATTTGCTCTTGACCAACTCAATCTACTTTGTAAAGTAAAAATTACTACATTATTTCATACCAGGGACTCTGTTTTGCAGTAGATTACAACACAGAATAACATCACCTCTTTCAGTTACAAACCCTACTTTTGAAACAGCTTGCTGACCCCACAGCAGGGACAATAAATAAGCACCTTATCAAGCAGCTGCTGAAATGACAGAAGTTCAAGCAATCATCCTTTCATTAGGGATTATTTCTCTACTGTTCAGCCACAAATGATATTTAGCACCAGTTAAGCTGATGGCTTTCCTGGTCAACAGTAAAGATCTTTTGAACCTACTCAAGAGAAAAGAATTAGGCCTGTTTCAATCCATCTTTAGCAAGACACTCTAATCAGTGTTGGTATTGTTGCTTCAGATCATTAAAAATGACTTATCTTAAATTAACACTTAGTCTTACAATGATACTTTTTCCACTTTTTCCAGTATGCTTATGTAAAACCAAACTTCCCTACAGAATCAAAGCACACTTTTTCAAATGAAGAACAACATGCAAAATTTAATGGTTTGAAATACCAAATTATAGTCTTTCAAGAACAGATAAAATGCAAGAATTGCTCAATGTCTGTTTACAAGAAATTTAAAGGAATATAAGAAATGAAAGACAGTTTAATTAAAAAGAGCAGCATCCAAATCTCAGGAGAAATGTATGAAAAAGGCTAAAAGGTTAGTATGTTAAAAAAATTAATTATTGAAATAGCTGTCTTCAAGTATTACTCACTGCTCTGAAAACTGCAAATATTGGGGCTAAAAAGCCCAGAATTTTTGTCTTTTACTGCTTTGAAGTCTATAAGCAGGCTGTGTGTCAATTTTTCATTCTAAGAGCTCACTGCCCGCAATCAAACGTAATAAAAGGATATCTCAAACTTAAGGACAATTATGTTCTGAGTCAGGCAACCTGATTGTCCATCTGCTACCATAAAACAGCTTTCAAGAATACAGGGGAAGCACTTGGGGCAGTGTATTTAAAAGCTTCTCCTTTTAGAAATGTTATTACTTTGAAAAATGCAGCCCAGTTCTACTTTCAGATTTGGATGAGTGCAGAAAACATATCCCTCAAAAAATTTCCCTGAATTCAGAATTAAAAGAATCAAAATTCTCTGATTTCAATTCTTCAGCTACCATAATTCCTCCCCAAACCGATGTGACATTTCCTGCCAATAAAACAGCAAAACAATTGCTACTTGCAGCAGAATGAAAGAGGTTTGAGAATTATTGCAAACATAACAATGAGTTACCACGCTTTAATTTCTTTTGTCTTAGATAAAAGTCTCTATGAACTCCCAAATTAAGAACTAGTTACCATACTAAACTAATAAAACTAACTCTATAGCTCCAGTCTGGAAGCCTTTATTCAGCTGTGTATGAACCATGCCCTCAGCACATCCCTGCAAAGGGGAGAATGATCAGATATCTGTCTTCATCTTGTCTGAAAACGATGACATTTTTCAGTAAGAAAAGGGTCCAAATGGCAGGTGTCAAAGAGCTTTAGCTTCACACGTGGTGCTAGGAGGCAGAAAAAACAACAGTAGCGTGTGGCCATGTCAGGGCTGCACAGAAGCTGCCGTACAAGCGCATATCTGAAAAGAGCAAACCTCAGAGCCTGTTAAATCAATCTAGTGCCAGATGCTGTTATCAGAACAAAACTGGTCCGTGGATTCATCCCCAGAAGAAATACACGTCCCATGTCTGCAGAGAAAAGTGAAAGACCTAGGGTGGCACGTCTCAAGACTGAAGGTGACAGTCACCTGTGACTGCCCCCACCACTTTCATTGACAGTTTCAGGAAACAAGTGCTGTCATTGCTCATAAAGCAGCTGGAGTTGAAGCTCCTTTCTGCTCTTGCACAGAGCTTTAAAATCTGAGCTTCAGGTCCAAAATCTACTTCCAAGTTAACCATCCAACTAAAAAGCAGTCAAGTAATTTATTTTTACTTTAAACACTGTAGTACAGTAGGAACTTCAGAGAAAATTTAGTTACTGCTCGTCTCCTTGCTGCAGCAATGCCAAGGAGAGAAATTGTGACAAAATGGATAATGTTACAGAATCAACATTACCTTAATGCAAGAGGACAACTTTAGCTCAAAAGAAGCATATTTTATGTGATTAGCATGCGACAACATTAAAGTAATTCTAAGCAGTATCAATGAAAATTGGTTGTATTCAAAGATGTTCAAAAGATACCTATATATAATCAGTTACCATTAGAAGACAGGAAAGAGTAAAAAAGGCTTTAGGACTGACATAGAAAATGAAAGCCCTAGAGTCCACTTCTAAAATATAACAGGGATGGAAATTGGTATGCTTTTTATGAATACGCTTTATTTCAAGACCAATTGTGCCAGTGTCCATGCAGTTTTAGACAACTAAATTATCTTGGTGAACTCAGGGGAGCAAACTGTACATACAGCACTAAAAAAATATAGCCAAACACTGACGCAATTTACCTAACCTGCTTTTATCCAGGAGGGAAGCACAGGGAGACAGAGAAATACAATTGATTTTGGCAGTCAGGCTTCAAAAAGAAGAGAAACACTAGGTGATGTTAAACACTCACATTTCATACCTTTATAGACAATCTTGAAATGAAATCACCTAGACGCACACTAAAAACATGGCACAGTCCAAAAAGATGATGATGCTCCCCAAAAAACCTATGAAAACTGTTCCCCACTGAAGAGCTCAATAAGCAGCCTTTTTTAGACCCTGTCCCTCACAGTTCTCAAGTGCTTGGTGAAGACAACAAGCTTGACTCAACACCATGAAACACAGCAGACCAAGGAATCCGCAAGTTCCCGAGCAGGAGGCTGTCACCAACACTGTCCTGCCAGAAGCTTCTTCTCAGCTCAGTCAAGCAGAAATCCCTGCAGTGATAGCACGTGGTGAAAGCTGGTGTTTCACCCAGTCCATTTCCAGCCATGCAGCATCTTACAAGAGGCAAGATCTATCCTGGCTGTTTTTAGAAACAGCAGAGGCAAAGGGTAAAACCCTGAAACCTGGTAGCTTTTGTTCACGCACAGTAACTCAAATTGAAGCATTATCAAATACCAAGATTGTGGAAACAAACAAAGACTTTTTTAAAAAAAGATTCCTGCCTATGAAGAAATACCTAGACCTTGCTAGTACCACCTGCATTTGGCATTGTCACTGACAATTTATAAAATAGGGGGATAATTCATGTCTGACTGAAGCCTACTTAATTTTTAAACCAAAACATTTTCCTATTACATGCACTGTCATACTCACACCACCCTTCACACAGGACGTTCAAGAACACAAATGATCCATTAAAGAGAGTCCATCAGGTTCTTGCATGAATACAGCTCTCTCAACGAATTTATTTGTCAGTTAACTTCATAGAGCATTCAGACGTAATCAAATAACACTGCATTAAGAAACGTCACATGTGAACAGTCAGTTTGAAATTACCTAGAAAGGCTACAAGAACATGCCATTCCAGTGCTGTAATGGCTCTCGGGAATCATTTTTATCTGTTAGAATGAGTAACACAGATGCAGCAACTGCTGTGCCTAAAATGCAGTTAGTTAGTTAATCCAGACCACAGGCTGGAGCTTAGAGTCACATTAGCTCTCATGGGGACTTTGTCCCCGGAGTGGAGCATAACTGGACAAGACCACAGCATATGGAGGAAAATGCCCCTTGGAGAACGGCACCTCCAGCAACTGTCATTTTCTTTAACGCTCACTCTGGGCAACTGGGAGGCAGCCTGGCCAGTGCTGCCGTGCTGCCTCCACAGCCCTGATTCATGCAAAATTCTGACCTGTAGCTTTGGCCAGAGACAGGCTTTATTCTGTTTCCCCTCTGTGCTTTCCTGCAATACCTCTGATCTTAGTACTCAATCTCTCCTTACTAGCCCAACCCTCTCCTCAGCACAGGTCCAGGAGGGACAGCTGGAGTGAGCTCTACCCCCTTCTACCAGGGTTGAGCAATGCAATGTAGAAAGACTCCGTATACAGTGAAGGAATCACAGACCCTCTGCTGCTGCTCCTCTCTGCTCCCTCCCCATCCCTCTTAACAGCAAGGCTGTATCCAAAGACTTCATATTAAATATTTTTAACCTGCAGACACTTCTTGGCACGGCTTACTGAACTCTGAAGTACCCAGGTTTTCCACACAGAGAAACTCAAAGTAAATTAAGAATTCTGGAATCAGAATAAATTCTGGCAGGAAAAATTCTTTGAGGTATTAAATACTGAGAAAAAGTGTGACCACATCTTTCTAGTCATGTCATTTCTTCTTAGTTTACTTTGATTTGGAATTCACCTAAAAAAATAAGCTGTCTGTTTTGGTTTACAGAAGATACATTCACCTACTGAGTTTATTCTCCAGCTCAACATACTCAAGACAAATGTTACATAAAGTAGAAGTGCTTCATGTAGACCCAATCAAAATTATATGCTTCTACCTTCTAAAAATCACTTCTGCAAATTTAATCATGACAGTGCGCTTATAATTTTTAAAGTACTCATTTGCTGGGGGTTTTTTTGTTGGGTTTTTTTTTTTCTTGTTGTTGTTTTGGGGGGTTTTTTTAATACAGGACAATACAGTTGCTTTGATATTTTCCTGTGATCCAGTTTATAACCATTCCAAGCTGAGACTTATCAAGAAGTGTTCCATTCTGTCCATCAAGGAAAATATTTTTCTT
This sequence comes from Platysteira castanea, assembly GCA_013397175.1. Taxonomy (NCBI): domain Eukaryota; kingdom Metazoa; phylum Chordata; class Aves; order Passeriformes; genus Platysteira; species Platysteira castanea. The sequence continues at coordinate 870,090 of VYXC01011369.1, forward strand.
CATTGGAAAAAAGGTTGTAAAACTGAGGTGCTATTTAAGTGTTTCCAGAAAAATCTATTAGTCCCCTATGCAGGAACTGTAGCATTATAGTATAAAAAGGATTATAGCAACAGACAGGGGAAAAAATCAAACAAGAAAGTTAAGAAAAAGAGTAGGTTACTCATTCTTCAGAAAAAGGTAACATTTTTCATGTGAAACTAAACAAGCCCCAAAAATATCAGCTGAAGCTTACTTTACCTTAACAAGCACTTTTAATAGCTCAGTTACTTTTCTCAGACAGATTTAAAGGTAGGAGGATGTACTCAAATGTCTGTAGAGCAACATAAGTAGATTGAGTGCTTTGTTATTAAATAACCCATTTTCGTCTTTTTAGGCCTCTAGGGCTCGTCCATGACTTCTCTGGTCTCCTCATTGTCATAGTTTTAATTTACTTCTCTCATATGCAACCACTGGGCATCTACAGTAAAAGAGCTGAATAAAATATCTCCAAATGAAAGTGAGCTAAACATTAGGTGTATTATATTTTATCCTTTAACCATTTACAACAGTGGACACCCTCTCATTCATTTTTTATTTCAAACAGAAGTATGTATCAACCTCTGTGAAAAAAACCCCCACGAATAAAAGTAATGACCAAATCCCCACAAACTTGAAATGGTTTAATGAATTGCATGTTTTTACAGACAACAAACTCCTTTCATAAGATTGTAACCAAAAGGGGGGAAAAAACTGACAAAAATAAGAATCTGGAATTAGTGAAATAAAAGTTCAGTTAGGTAGTGCTACATTTGTTTTCCCTCTTCTCTTAAAAGGGAATAATTTGTTTCCTTAGGTTGTGACAGATCCACACAGGAGACTTTCTATGACTAATATCACTAGAACTGGCATAAACATATGCTGAAAGACCACTTCATTTAAAATACATTTTTCCTTCAGTTACAAACACTTAAGGAAAAAGTCTTCTGGACAGAAATTTCTCATGCTTCATTTCTAATCAATTACTTTCAGACTTGAAAAGAAAATCCCAACCATAGTCTTTTTGTTTTATTAGTTATCCAAATACATAAGCATAGGATCAGATGGCTTTCTAGTTTTTTAAGAGATCCTTACACCTACTAAATCACAAAAATGCAGCTTATTTTATGTCCTGCTTTTTACACCACAATTTTCAAAATGATTCCCCAGTCTTAGATATGCTATATAGTACTTAGATAATCAACTACAATTCTAGCAATAAAATTCCTTACAGTAGTGTGAAGGTGCATTAATACATTTATAGATCTAATTGTGAGCCAAACAACATATCTTTTGCAGAAAAACATCTTGGAACATGCTTTTTTTTTTTTTTAACCATATCACCCCTCTTTTTCATCCCCACCCTACTTTATATTGGGAAAGTCTCTTAGAAACATTTGAGAAGCTATAGGTCAGTTACATGATTTTAAACAAAGGCACTAACAAACTAAAATGTTTGGAAAAGATGAGGCAACTCAACCTTTTCAAACATAACTATGTTGTTTTCCCTAACAGATGCCACAGTTTGCACCAGGAAGTTCATGATCAGTTTTTCTACTCTGTCATGTGGGCAACGAGCACCTATCCTACATCTACTTCTCTGGATTGGTCATTATTCTTACGCCTGGATCCTTCAAGACAAGCCACCAATGAAGACTGAGGGTCTTGGAATGATTCTTTCAGCTTTTGGAAACTGTTGAATGCCTAGGAATGACAATGGTTGAAAAACACCTGTGAAGATTGATTGGTCCAACACTCTCATCAAAGCAGGGAGAACCAAATCAAGTTGCTCAGGGCTGTGTCCAGTCAGGTTTCAAATATTTCCATGAATAGAGACTCTAAACCTACTACATATTAACAGGAACATTTGGATCCTCTGTAGCTAAGACTTGATGTTTTGATAGTATTAAGCTGAGGTTCTCAGGGTTTTTTTAATGGCAGTTTAAAAATTTAGCACCATATATACACTTCAGAAAAGCACATACTTGCCCTTGAACAGTGGGGCATAAATAAATGGAGATTTTAAGAGTCAAAACTCTGTTTTCAAAAACAGTGCTGCACTGAGAGCTCACTAAACAATCCCAGCTTCCTCAAATGCTGTAAGCAAAAAGAAAACATAAAATTGTTTGAAAATTAAATTAATGGAAATGTGTGCCCTGCTGATTCCAGCAGGAACAGAGCAGGCCCATTTAATTTCCAGTGTCTGATGTTAAACTGTTAAGACTATTCTTGCAGCTGATAATTAACAGCTGTTAAAGAAAAACAACAACAAAACCAACAAAACAAAAATTAGGAGATCAGAGCTATGGAAGAGACAGCACAATATTAAACAATAATTGTCCAGATGAGAACCAGAGGTTATCTGAGAGAGACTCCATTGCAGCACAGCAGTGCGGAGCCTGGAGGCGCGCTGGCTGATGCAGACATCTCCCGCAGGGGGTCATGGAGAACATATGCCAGGGTGGGATATGCGGCACCCTTTAATACGGCAGAGCATCTCCTGCCCCCGGGCGCCTGCTCAGCTCTGCTGGCTACTGCAGGAGGTGGCAGAGCCAAGCCTTGTCCCCAGCCTGCCCCTGGAAGACAGGCCAGCAGTGCCACTGCTGTCAGCCTGCCCACGGCCCTGAGCCGGAGCGGCACGAGGCTCGTGTTCGCACACCAGCAGCAACACGTGCAACAACACAACCGAGATCTGCACGGGACCAGCCGGGGCTTGGACTGGGCAGCTTGGGATGAGGCAGACAGGATTTCCTACATCCACTGCAGAGATAGGGTAACAAGCTCCTCTTCCACCAAAAGAACAAGGCACAAACATTACATATTCCCCTTTGCCCCGCCAAGAGAGGATAGGCTTCCAAGGCTAAGCATAAACAAAACTTCAGCTAAATTCAGATCCAAATTATATTAAGGAACTATTGGTGTAGATTTTAATATTAAGGGTCAAATTGCTACTATCCTTCTTTTTTTCTCTGTCCCTAATTTATAAATTTACATAAAGGAGAACTTAATTCTAAAATGCCATGTAATTATTTCTAAATTATATATTTGGAAATTATTTTATAAAATTAGCCACAGATAGGTACGTTCAGAATTCAGAATATGTTGAAATATTTTCTTTAAAAAATATAAATAATGCTTTAAGGTTACTAATAACACAAACTGGCATGTCCTGGATTTGAGTTTAATCAAATCCTGAGAACCAGAACAAACACATTTCACAAGTGCAAGTCTTGACTTCCTGTGAAGTTTGTAAAGGCTCACCATCATCACATGCAAGACGTTATTTATGCAATCTAATTATATTAACTGTGGCATAGTAAAGAAGAAACCCCAAACTTGTATTCTGTCATTAAATCCAATGGAAACTAACCTACTAATACTTCATCAATAAGGAATAGACATGAACTCAAACCATACATACTCCATTAAAATTCTGATGAGACCTGTTATAACCACTGAGACTTCAATCTGTACTGAATGCTAGAACTGGTATTTCAGATGACCCAAAGACAATTTACATAAAGAAAGTATCTCGCTCAAAGTTCACTGTACTAATTATAAATTTTAATTTATCACAACCTCATATGAACCACAGACTAGCTTGGTTTCTTAATGCTAATATTTACCGTTGAACCAAAAATAATCAATTTCGCATTTTATGCACTGCATACTAAGTAAAATATATTGACACAAATCAACATTTCATCTCTATCTTTACTTTATAAAAACCTGGAAGAAATTTCCTACAGACCATAAAACTGAATCTGCTTTGAATTAGGTGCCACCACTTTTTTTTTCTTCTCACATAGCACCAGAACAACCCCAGGCTCAAAATCTTGTCTCAATCAGAAAACATTATTCTTGTTAGTGTAAGGAGTCCAGTAACCTACAATCTACTGTAACTGCTTTACCAAAGAGAAGCCAGTAAGAGGAAAAATAATTTCCTCTAGCTCGATCTGCTAATAATGAGCTCAGACTTTCCAGTGAGTGGTCTTCCCCAGAAAGGCCATGAGATCATCAACCAGCTCCCCCAAGGAGAAAGCTACAACCAAGGCAGCACCAAGTGCCTGTGGACACTCACACCAGCAAGATGATGGCAGAGCCATTCCCCTACAGGAGCAGGGGTTAATAAGAGGAAAAGGCAATAGGAGAGCCTTAAGCATTCCTTTAAAAGGAATGAAACATTCCTTTAAAAGTCTTTTTACTGTTCTTGTTAGCTAGAAAAACAGGATATATTAAAAAGATACTATATCATGATATCAAAATTATTTTATTTTAAAACATTCAAATTGACAATGTCTCTTTCTATATACTCTTACAGCAGAAGATTAGAGTTAACATTTTCTTTTGCAGAGAGATAATCACTGAGAAGTAACACAGGATATCCAGTTTGATTTACTTAAAAATGACAAACTTCTAGAAAATAACCTTAATTTAAAAAAAAAAAAAAGAGGTAACTTGGAGCTGTGATTTTATACTATGAGGAAAAATAGACCAGGAACAAGCAACAAATGCATCACCAATTTTACTGAAAACCTACTTACAAAGTATATTTACAGTACAACATCATAATGGTGACAAGAGAATCACCCATGGAGGATGCATGTTTCCCTGAAACATTCGAATTTACGTCAAATTCAAATGTCAAAATGTATTCTATCTAAATGTTAGTCTTAGCTCAACCCAATAAAAGAACTGAACAGGCAGTAGGCATGTTGCCTTGGCTGCCAAAGAAGTTTTAGAAAATATAAAAGTTAATTAGGTTTGAGAGAGAAGTTTAATGTGAAAAGCCGATTTATTATAAGTAATAACCAGAACTGCTTATAGACAGACATCTTCACCCCCACCTCCAGGCTTTTCATTTAGAAATATCCACAGACAACTGAGCTGTTTGAATAGTATTTGCTGCTACATAAAAAATTCTGATTCAATTAGAAACTGTGATATTTCTTGCAGTTGTAAATAGGATTCAAGCAAAAACGTTATTTCTATGTGAGCAACAAATTTACTTTCAGGAGCATTAGGTATTAGAAGGAAAGGAAAATAATCCAAACATGCAGAACTGCTGGATGGACATGACTACATTTACAACTGTGCATGGAGTCACCCAAGCAACACCAATCTGCCCCCAAAACTGAAAAGGAACAAGAAAGCCAACATCACTCTCTCCTCTCTGCCCTCTCCCCTGCACTTGCCCATTGTTGCTGCAGGAAGGGCTGGTACTGAAGAAGGTGCTTCATGCAGCTTGTGCATTTTGATGTCTCCTTTCAGGAGCACTTTCTCGCCTCCGCATCACTCACCATGACAAACGGATCATTTCTCCCTCTCTCCACTTACTCATCATTGACAAAACTGCTGGGATTCAGTTATAGAATGGAATTATCCTCAATAGGCACCTTCAGTTACAGCTGCGTGACACTGCAGTCATCTAAGTCTAATCCCTTTTCAAGCTGAAATAACCTACTCAAAGTCCCTTTGAGACACACAGCATGTCTATATTCTCTGCCTCTCATGCCTTGAAAAAAGCAGAAGTGTGCTGAAGTATCTCCTCTTGCTGTGGCTTCTTTCAATGTCATTCCTGGAGCTCTTAAGACTGCCATGCACTTTGTTGATAAGAAAAGTTAAATGAGTCCAGGCAGGCACAACCCCCAGTTTCAGCATCACACAAAATTACTCCAAGGGAAGGTGCAACATGGGCAGCACTCACTCCTGCACTGCCAACAGCCACTAAGAACCGATAGCCTGAAATCAGGAAGAGAAATTATAATTTCAGGTAACTGCAGAGGGAAAGAATTCTTGCTTCACTGACAGACACATTGCATTTGCTTTTCAGGCTTGGAAAATTCTCGGGCTATTAGACACCTAGAGGTCATAAATGTTTAATTTTCAAATCTCCCTAAAATCCAAGCCATTTTGTCTTTTTTGGGTTTAAATCAAAGTTTGTACCAGTTGCTCTCCTGGTACTGGGGGAACTTGTTAGCAGTGGTACAGGGGGCAGCTTCCTGGGGTTTACTACTGAAAAAAACACCTGAAAATATTTTTGGGGGAGATTTCTATCTAAACTTAGGATCTGCCCACAAACTTTCATTTTTACCAGATCTCAACATTATTGATACTTCAAAGGATAATGAAACTTTTCCCCACTAATGAGAGCATTTATGACTTAGGATGAAAATTTCATCCCAAATGTACCTCTCTGACAATTAGAAGACACTGAAATTCAGATATCTAATGTTTGGCAGCTGAAAGTAATCTAAGTGCCTATCCTAAGCTTCTGCTATCAGCATCAACAATAATAGCACAGTAAGTTTAAATAAATAAGTAAATCCATATATCACATCTCACAACAATAAAGGAAGCCCAGTATGAGATGAAATGCAGAACAGCAAATGTGGTTTTACAAATGAATAGGTATGAAGTTTGGCAGAATCTCAGCTTAAATAAAAACATATTACTGGCAAACTCATTCAAATGGAAAAATGCTTACTTCTCCATTAGGTTCTTAGAGAATGTGTACTTGAAGACGCAACACTATCCAAATATACAACCAGCTCTGACTGTGCAATAACACTCAGTCTTAGTACATTACAAATCACCTTGTATTTATATCCTTTTAGTCTGGATGCTCTATTAATCATACTATATTTGGATGCTTCCATTTAAATTAACTCCTGACAGCATTTCACAAATAATTCCTGTTGGAACTTCTTTACATAGTAAGGAGCCTAAACGAAGTTTCTCAATCTTTACTAGTGAAAATTTACCAATTGCCACAGCTATTTCATGACACGGTCACTTAAAAACGTGTTTCTGACGTCTCTTATGTATAAGAAAGATAATAGTAAGATCCCAAATGCCACAAGTATCACTCATTTTAGAAAGGCCACATTGACACAAAACATAAATTAACATTTTAATGATTTGAATTTACATTCACTTACAATATCAATGATTTTGTTGTTAGCATGACCATACCATACTAGTGTGGAGCAATGCTATTTCATCTAGGCAATGGGTGAAGACCAGCAGCTTAAAATGCATGCATGAGTAACAAGAACCACGCTCCAAGTTTCCATAACTAAATTCCCATAATTAAGGTTCTGCAAATAAAAATGAGAAGGAGGATTTCACCTATTTAAAGTACTTTCTACTTTCTGTTATTTTCAGGTCTAAATCCAATGGTTTTCAACCTGTGGTTCACAGGCTACTTCTAAGAGGTTTAAAAAAAGGACATGGAAGAATACAACCCACTGCAAGCAGGCTTAGTCTCTGATTTTTTTACATTGCCAGCAGTAAATGTCAATGATCCGCAAATCAAAAATACATCAAAGAACCATCATTTTTCAGCTCAGTTACTTTCTCTCTCAATCTGTTCTATCAGGTAACATCCAAATTTGACTACATTCCATTTCCACTACGAGAGAAATTGAGGTTGACCACACGTGTTACTTCAAAGAAAAAAAATCCACCTGAAACTACAGAGCCTCACATGCTCATTTTGGAAGCTCTTAAAAAGCTGTTGCAGCAGCTTACCTGAAAGCCTTTTCTGGTTTGTTTGAAATCAGTATCAATACCAAGTTGGGAACATTTAAGGCTTGGATTATTAATCCTTCACTCATTTTCTTCATGTGGGACCTCACACTAACAGATCAAATCCCAACCTTCCATGCCTTTTGGCAGCATTTTAAAACACACTCTGGAGATACATGAAATAAGGGCATTTAGCTCACTCCAGCTTAAAAAAATTAATAAACATAGTATTGGAAAAAAACCTCATAGACGCAGCTGTTAGGAGTCTTCTCCAATGCTCACTCTGAAAAGCAATATTATGTCATTAGGTCACATTTTTCAGCTGAAGTCCAAACCTCAGTTTTAAGCTTGGTCTGAACACCATCCCTTCATGTTCATAAATGATCAAGGAACAGGAGTGGGAACTTTCTCTTGACATAACCTGCTGCACTGAAAAGACAAGGAACACACAACTCAAAGCTGTACAAAGTTCCTACAGGCTGTACTTCAGCATGTCTGTCTAGAGGAAGCACCTTCAAAGTGCCATGTCCCTTATTCCCTGACTGCACTCTCTTTCTGCACCACTTCCTCAAGCTTCTTGCATTCCTTGAGCCACCCCTTGACCCTGGCAACCACTCAAACACCTCTTAACAAAGGGCTCCTTGCCTTCTCCTGCTAAGAAGTACAAGATGGCCCACAGTGCTGAGACCTGCACACAGCCTTTTACAACAACTTTAAAGTTCCATCCTTTAGTATCTCTACTGATATTGCAAACATGGTAAGAGCAAGTCAACAGCCAATGCAATGAAGAGTAGTTTGGTAACTCTTAAGAGAAAAAGGATGTTGAACCAAATAAACACAGCAATCATGGGAGAAGAGGGCATCTTATACTATTGTCTTGTGTTATTTGTTCTACTAAATAAGATCTCTCTGGAAATCTTTCTATGATATTAAACTTGTAAGAACATTATGGTGTTGACCAAAAAGCACACAAAAACTTCAAAAGTTGTAAATACATTAAATAATAATCTAAATCACTTCAGTCTGAAATAAAAAAGCTTCATTTTGGCCTGTTAGGTAACCCGCCTCCTCAAAAATTTCAGACACAGAAATTAACTAATTTTATTTCACAGAAGAACCTCAGTTGGAAGGGACCCACAAGGATCATCAAGTCCTACTCCCAGCTCTGCACAGAACCAGCCCCAAGAGTCATACCATGTGCCTGAGAGCATTGTCCAAACACTTCTTGAACTCTGTCAGGCTTGGTGCTGTGATCATTCCCTGGGGAGCCTGTTCCAGTGCCCAAATACCTTCAGGGTGAAGAACCTTTTCCTGATATCCAACCTAAACACCCTAACTCAGCTTCATGCCATTTCCTCGAGTCCTGTCACTGGTCATGAGAGTGAAGAGCTCAGTGCCCTGCCCCTCCCCTTCCCCTCACAAGGAAGTTGCAGAATGTGGTGAGGTCTCCCCTCAGTGTCCTCCAGGCTGAACAGACCAAGTGACCTCAGCCACTCCTCATACAGATTCCCCTCAAGGCCCTTCACCATCTTTGTTGCTCTTCTTTGTTTGAGTGGAGCAATCCAGGAAATTTCAGACCTAGCCACCTTCCTTAACTCTATTAAAACCTTCTTTATTTCTGGGCTTTGTAAACAGCCTTGAACAAGAGACTTTAGGCCAGAGTAATTTTGCCATCATAGAAAGCCCTTATGAAAAGAGATTGCATTGGAAACACTGACCAGCACACAATGTGAAGTGGTAATAGTTTGAAAGACTTCTACTAATACAGTCAAACACACACAAAAAAATAAAATCCTCTGCTCAAAGTATAGTTTTAGTAGTCCTATGCTGTACATTTAAATTAAGACTAAATCTGATTTTATCTTAATTGAGTTTTAGGAAAACTCCCAGTCTTGCTCTACAAATATACTGCATGCAATACACACATGCCAAAACTGCTGCTAGGGGACCTGACAGGCACACTCAGTGCAGAAATGGTAGCACTTGCTCACTGCATCTTCTTTCTCTGGCATTTCTTAACCTTTTACCTTCCCAATATGCTATTTTTTGGTGTTTGCAAATATTTTTGGATGGTTTTCCCTCTTCAGCTGACTTCTGTTACACTGCAATACCAGATGACTTCTAGCTGATTATCTTAAAAAAAGCTGTTTTATTAATCTGAAAATAACAAAAGATCTACAAGAAAACAGCCTGTGTATAAATTACTGCTCAGTGAGGCACATAAAATTGAAAATAGAGTCATTTTGCAATCCTAAATATAAATGGCTTATCTGTGAGAAAACAAAGGAGGGAAAGAATTATCAGTAATTATCTGACTTTTAAAAGTATATTTGAGATCAGTACATTTCTAACTGAAGAGAATGCATTACTGCCCTTAAACTTGTTGTCACATGTTTAATGGCTTTTCATCCTAAAATCTTCCCTTTTTTCTATTTGTTTAGTATCCCTTAAAGGTCTGAAGAGATTTACATATTGAGAATGCATAACTTTTAAAAACTCTTAGAAAGAGAAAACACAGAAAGGAAGTTGCACAAATAACTTTCCTCTCTCCCCAAAGACTGTTTTACCACAGATTCCCTTGGACACAAGTCAAATGACATGTCCCAGTGTTCTGGAAAAATGGACTTTCCTTAAGATTTAGATTTCTGTCACTCGTTACATTTGCTTCCTGACCCCCTGCCTTCATATTGCTGAAATCTAGACTCCATATGCATCTTACTCTTTTTCTGAACTTAAAGGAATTCATAATGTCTTTAACTACATTGAAAGACTTCCAATTAGTCCTTGTTCTCATCCTGAAAACTACGAATTATTTCTCTGAAATATCAAAGACAGCTCCATAATTGTTAAGTGTATCACTTGAACAGCTTGCTTCAAAAAGTTTCAAATTCATGCCATGCAAGCCAGAAGTTACCATCTCCTGTTTCACCTGCCTCACCACAACTTCACTGCTTACCCATTTCCTTCCCTCCCCTCAGAAAAACACAGCTAGAGATGGTATGGGTGTCTACAGCTGGGGCAGAGACGAATCCTAGCTTCAAAGCCTAAGATGACCTCTGAATTTCCCATTTCGAATATAGTATGGGTTCAGCTCAACATAAGATACCAGTCTATGGATACACCAGGAACAAGCACTGGATCCTATTTTAAATGCAGTCACTTGTTCCAGTTCGTGTTATACTGAACAATAGATAAATTACTACCCAAAGATATGAATAACCAGGAGTAGTAGGAGGAAGGGAGACTAAGGTTCCAAATTACAGGATTGTCTTTTCTAAATGTAAATATATACAAAATGATTTTTCATTTGAAGTATGCATGATCATTCAGCTGTGGCAAATAATCACAACAGAACATAACTTTTAAGTAAGGGACAGAAAACAGATTGACTAGAAATCACCACATAATTTTAAATGTTTTCATGTCTTCTTCACTCACATTTTAAACCTGTTTGTTCCTCCAATTATTTCTTCATTGTTCAGGACTTCTCATGATTCCATTAGAGCTTAAAAGAGATGAAAGCACAACAAAGGTTCTTCAGTGCACAGTTCAGATGTGTGCATTGTTTTCACTGAATATGTATTCCTTTAGCCAAAACTTTCCAAACTACTTTCCACCTCCTGGATCAGACAGCTAATGACCTAAGGTGTGTAGGTGAGCGTACATAAATGTGTCATCAATAGAGTTATATAGCTTAACAGACAAAAATAACAGCTTAAAGAAAACACAATCAAAAAGAAATAGGAATGAAGTTTCCCATATCCCTACCCCCCTTCATACTCTCAACAGACTTGAAACAACTGCATTAATGCAGCAAGCAATAGCTTGTAAAAGGATGCAAACCAGCTGAAACATTTGACAGACAGTGTTAAATACCAGAGGATTCATATCAACCACTTTATTTGAAAAGGTGCTTTGAAGTTGGCTATCTTTCATGTACCTCTTTCATGGCACATTAATAAGGAAAACTGAGATGGGGTAAATTAAGTCCCAAGGTCATATCTAGAGTTACAGCACTGTGGGTACCTGATGAAATACGGATTAATGCTGCATGAGCACTGAATAAATAAAACCACTTCTGTTAACCACTCAAACAAGTTTTACAAGTAGTTCTGAACTTTATTCGGCAACTAGACTTCAGACATCTTAATCCCTCCACACTGCTTTGAAACCTAATTATCATAATGTGAACCCGAATGTTAGGTCCCTTTCAAACTGCGAGTGCTATGAAGCAGAAAAGTAATGGGAATTAAGCTAGTGTAACATTAGAAATGTAGAGGCATGGAACTTGAAAGTGGCATTTGTTAAAGCTGAGAGAGCATAATGTAGATATTCAACAACATAAAACACACATTTAAATTGAAAAGGATATTTAAAGCATGTGCAGACACCTATAAAATACAAGCGGACCTAAAATCCTGTAGAACAAGCATTTCTAAATCAATTTCTTGCCACCAAGGTCCAACTTCAAAAGGTATTACAGTCCTATTCTACCTTAGCAGAACATTTCTAAGTATTCTAAAGCAGACAATTTAAACATTAAAGAAAACCCAATGAGAACTTTACAAGACATTACAGACTTCCCCCTATTTGTCACAGCACAGAAGTGTTTGAACTTAAACAGTAAATTATTAATTACATTGCTTATAAAGTCTTGAGAGTAAGGAAAGATTTTGCTGTAAGTGGCAGAAAAGGATTTTGCATCAAGTTTAAAATCAAGTAGACAGAAATTAAACGCCAACCCATCTAAACAATAACAAAAACCACACTTGCCTGGCTGCATTCTATACTGCATGTTGAAAACAATTAACAACTCCTGACATTAATCAAGCTTTCTTTTAAATACAAGTTGAAATACTTTATTCTGAGTGTGCATTAATGTAGCAAGCCCATAAGAGTCAGACCAGTAGGAATGCTTGTATTGTGACAACAAAACCATTCAGGCTGAAAGAGAAATTGTGATTTGATTTTGCCAAATACAAAGATTGAGCTGTTTGTTTTGTCCTGCTTTAGCATAGTTCACCTGTCATTCAGATAGCTTTCATTTCCAAGATGCCTCAAACTGACAACAATCAAAGAAAAGCAGATTCCTGAAATATTTTTTCAAGATTTTGATTTAATCCAAAAAGGCCAATGAAATCCTAAAGGTTCATCATCTGCCATGTTAATGCTGAACACAATGTTGTTTCATTTACATTTCTGGTCCTGTTAAAACAAATACACTTGTCTAAACTAGAACATCTGTTTCGGTTATAATACAATGTATCTTTGGCAAGAACTCACAATAGAACTAACATAAATAATCAAGAATATTTATTGAACCTTGTAACAAAAACTGATTTGTAACAAAAAACCTAAAGACTAGATATGACTGTCCCTGGCTCTAGCCCAGTCCTAATCTAAGTCAATAAACATAGCTCTAAAAGGGAAACTATATTTAAAAAAAAAAAAAAAAAAAGTCCTGTAGTTATTTAGGTTGGATGTAGCTATCTGAAAGCATGTTAGTCACAAAAATAGTGAAAAATATTTGTTTTAAATCAAAAGCTGTCAAGCTGAGTCCAGACAAGTTTTAAAGCCACATGAAAAGTCATACCATATGCCTCATTTCCTACTACTGTCTTCACTGGTTTATCTTCTCCTTGGAAAACTTCAGTAAAACTCTATACAGTTTGTATTTGCCACTAAGTATTTTTTATTTTAATTACTTGCTTTTCATATATTATCTTTTGCCTTCATTATTTGTGCATGCACCAACTGCACACACTTTTTCTGAAATAACATACTCTATTATTGTCTAATTTCCCTGGAAATCCATGATTCCAAGTTCTATATGATGAACTGGACAGAAAAGTATGAACAGATTTTTATTAATCATTCCTGATCTTATTCTCCACTGCTACTATTTGCCAAGGAAGCCAAAGTCTGTAGTACCTCCCCATCAGCCACCTTTCTGAACAACAGCTTTCATTGAGTGGGATTTTGGTTTTAAAGCACTATAAAACAACCCAGATTCATCTGCCAAGCCCCTTTACATTTGGACTTCTTTAAGGAAAAAGCGTTTTCAATGCAAATACAATTAGTAATTCTCTAAAACTTGCACACTGCAATGAGCTGAGGTCTATTTTGCTGGGCAAGGATTTCCACCTTGATGGAGTTCGGTGCAACCCTGTGAGAAGCTGAAGGCTTGGGAAATTGGTATCATGTTAGATGCAACTGACTCATTCTGCTACAGTTCAAGTACTGGATGAGGTTTTTTGTTCCAGGGTATTTAGGTTGTTTTGTTTCATTTGGGGTTTTTTGTTGTTTTGTTTTTCCCACAGTTCAAAGACTATGTTGAATAGCAAATTCATTCTTTATATACAACTGCAACCTGCTGAAGCAGACCTACTTTAAGAATTAACCGTTCCAACAATGGCTGAAATTATTTCTTACAGATTTTAACTGAAAAACAATTCATAAAGATCACTTCATCCAAAAGCATACACAGGTTTCCCTAGAACTGATGAGAGATCTAGTATTTAGCCTATGTATAAACAAAGTCCTCATACTTTTGCCTATCATGAGAAAACAACCTAATCAAGGGAAGACTTTGTACGCGGAAGCAGAAAAGCTGTTTGTGATCTGAAAGCACATATTCTGGAGTTCTTTACTCTTTCAGAACAAAGAGGATCAGCAGAGCATATTCTTCCAAGTCACCTTTCACAGTTCCCCTCAAAAGGCATAGCAGTTCTCACAATGCACACCTACTGTCACCTATTGCTCAAAGAGTAACACTGTACTAAGTGCTCCTCATTTAGCAAGTATCACATTTTTTAACTCAGACTGACATAAATTCCAGGCATTTCACTGGATTATCAGAAGTGGGAGTTGGATGGTTGGACTCATCGTTCCTGTCTGTTATTGAGAAATACCAAGGAGATTAATGCTTTCTGGAGCTAGAAAGGAAAAAGTAGCTACCACGAAGGATTCAGAAGCATGGCTTGGAAACCCCAACACTGGATAAAGCAATGTACAGTTTACTGGATAAAGATGTACATGAAACTAGTTTATCAGAAAGGGATATATGGAAACCCCGATCTTTACAAAAAAACTTAATACAGACCAACAAAATGTGAAGAGAGACAAGGACTGCAAATCCAGCCTGTTTGTAAACTCACATGCATAAATTCACACACAGACAGTAGTATACAAAGTTCAAGAGTCCCAGATGTCACCTATAGCATGAAAAAAAAATCACTTTGCTTTAACATGCAGTATCTCATGGCTCTGCACACAAATTCTGAAATATGGACTAGCTCTCTGCCATATAAGCACCACACAAGAAAATCATTAACAACAAACATATAAATAAAGAAAAGTATTTTTGATTATGTTAATTTTCAGGCTACAACATGGCAAGTTAAACAACTGCAGTTATAGATTTTTGCTACAAATATCGGAAGTTTTGGAGAAAGTGTAAGGTTAAAAAATTATCAGTCACTACTAGAAAAAGCAACAGACTCGTTAACCTGACTTCCGGCTTGCAGCATTTATACTAATTCCTATTATACAAGAGCTTTTATCAGTTCCAAGAACACGGTAGCTTAAGTACTACTTTGAAAATTTTGTCATCTTGAAATATAAATAGGGGAAAATATTAAATCAGAAGAGGTAAACAGTGAGAAAAACAACAATCACAGTATTACATAAATAAACTTCTCTGTGTAAACTAGTGTATTATCAATAAATAAACAAAATCACTATTTCAGACAAAGTGCTTATAGCAACATGATGGACTTCTAAGCTATATGAAGTGAACAAAATGAAATTATGCATTTGCCAAAACCCACACAGTACAAAGTGTTTTGCCTTCTCTACAGTTGTTAAACATCCACTATTTTCATATTGGGTTCAGTAAACAGGATGCCT
This sequence comes from Platysteira castanea, assembly GCA_013397175.1. NCBI lineage: Eukaryota > Metazoa > Chordata > Aves > Passeriformes > Platysteira > Platysteira castanea. Next base: position 885,543 of record VYXC01011369.1, read on the forward strand.
AATTGTTCAGAAGCTTGAATAGCCTCTTCCCCTTGCAAACAATTACAATTAGAAAACCTTTACTACATCTCCTGGAATAAGAGTGATTTAAGAACGGAACCTTGTGCAAATTTAGTTGGAAATCTTAGAAACAAAGAACAAGTGCAATCACAACAGAAGTTAGTAGGAATAACATATTTGTTAAATATATCTGTAAGATCACTTCCTAATTTATGAAAAAAAAGCACCTTTAAATGTATACAATGGTTTGAACAATGAAAGCCCATAACCTTCTTAAAAATACAGAAAAGTTATTTCAGTATGCTAAGACAGTGAAAATTAAATACTGCTGTTAAATGTCAGCACAAAAGAATCCAAGGAAAATCACAAAAAATGCTTTGGAAAAAAATAAAGGTGTGAATTAAAAAAAAGGGGGAGTTCTGCAGTTCTGCATGGTAGAAAAGAAAATTATAAAATACAGTTTCCATTCAAACCAACAGAAGAATATTTAGTTCGAATTCAACAAACTAATGGATAAAATTTGAAGCCTGAAAAGGATAAATATCTTTACTACTCTCCACTAGGTATTAACACAATATTTATTTCCAGACCATTTAATTCCCATAGGATTAGCAAGCATTCCATACTGTAGTCGGACAACAGAAGCTTTATCACGTGCTGTTAAACCTCATTTATCAAGAAATAAATACACAATGCCAAACGAGTCCTTAGCTGTTAGTGTTGCTATTCTCACATACTTTGTTACAGTGATAATAGCAACAGAGTGAATCTCAGGAAAAAAAAATAAAATGCTTCAGTAAGTCTCTCCTACTGACTCAGGATAACTACTTTCATGCTTCAAAGAGCTACAGCCATTTTTCTTTGGCTAGAACATTGAGCCAAGCTTGACTCAAATACAGACAAGGGAGCAAAAAGAAATACTTCAAAAATTACATCTAAAACTACCTGTTAAGTTAAAATATGCTGAACAAATGAATAATATCCCAGCAAAGGAATCTTACCAGTAAACAACATCCAGTGGTGCGAAATATTTCTTCATAATTAAGTCAGCAAAATAAGCTTCTGTTTCTCTGCAGGCTGTGCCGTTGCCAATCACAACAGTGCTGCAGCTTTGTGAGGGTTGAAAAAACCAAACAATTATTCTTAAACACTCTTTTATACCTTTTCATGCAGAGCATTCAATCCACAGCAATGACCAATACATCTAATTTTAGATAACACAAGGCCCACATGTAATGAGAACATATTCCTGGAAGCATCAGGTTGTGTTTAACAGGTTTTCAATGTGACTGCTCATGAGATACATCAAAATTTTCACTCATTTGTAAAGGAATTGTACAGTGGTAATATAAGTAGAAAATCTAAAAATGAGACTTCATATTAATAAATGGAATGTTATTTACAGTCCTCGAACACTTTCACCTCGTACTTCCCTCATCTGGTATGAGTCATGATAAAGAGCAGAAGCCAAAGCAATCAGCATCTTAACTCCTTAATGGGAATATCATAGTTTTCCAACAGCTTGCAAAGTCATTCCCTTTGACTGCCCACACCACAGCCAGTCAGACACCAAATCACCTTCCTTAAAGCCAATCTAACGCTTAAAGGCAAATTGGATTGTGTGCTGTGGCAGTTCAGCCGCTGACTCCGTAGCTGTGTGCGATTCCATCCGGAGACCTACCTGTGCAGGATTTCCTCTGCTTAACAAAACTCTACCAAAACCTAATGTGGCTTTTGGAACAGGGAAAGATCAGTAAGTGGTTTGGGGGTTGTGGGGGGTAGGAAGAATAAGGCTAAACTTATGTCTTAGCTGAATGCTAATTTCTATCCCTAAAAATAAATGGATTGACAGAGTTTTATGGGGATACAATCATAGCATGCAGCCTTACTCATAGCCATGGCTTGATTTTATGTGCTTCTAAGATATATGTACTGTAAAAACATGAATACAGACAGACCAAAAGAAAAAGCAATCTCTGAACTAGATTAAAAAATATAAACTTCCAGTTCAATTAGTAGAATTTTTATTGCACTCAAAATTAAGTATTTCTATAGTCAAGATTTTCATTTTGTTTGGTAAGAAAGAGCAATAAATGGAAATTTCTTTAGCATACTTGTACTGTAGCAGAAGCCTCTTTATCTTCTCAGCTTCACGAAATCCTTGACCAGAATGCAAGTAAACTACATCAGTATGGAGTATCTGACCTAGAACGAAAGGCAAAGCCATTTGATTAAACCCACAAAGGTCCAAAAGCTATACCCTGCAGAACTACTAAAGTTAATTTGATGACTCACAAAGGAAGCTTCTTAATAAGTCATCTTTCCCTTTGATTTTTATATCTCTTTATAAGACATGTATGCTGGGCACAGGACAAGAATGCTTTGGCTGGCAAAGCAGAACAAGTTAATACATTTTGTAGTTCCTTGTGGACATATTCAACTAAGAAGCAATGAGCATCTAAACCTATTAGCAAATATAATGTATTATGTCACAGAGAAAAAGAGCAATTTACTACAAAACATTTATTGTTCTAGTGTAGTTCAATTAATAAATCCAGTAAAGAGTGATGAAAAGTAGAAAATCTAAGGACTTGCAGTACAGGAGCTCTAGAATTCCAGTGCTAGCTCTTGTCCTCATCCCATCTATCACATTTGGAAAGAACTGTATTAACTAGTACTGGTAGCTGATCGTGCAATGAAAGCTCATGAACATTTATCTCACCTTTATTGCCTTCTAAAGTTTCAAGAACACAACTTTCTTTACATTCTCCTTGGGTGGATATATTCTCAGGCAAAAAGCAACAACAAAATAAAAGGAAAACAAATAATTTTTGCATGGGCCTAAAGAGGTGTGTATCCCCTGAATAGACTAGGATGCAGTGGAAAGGTTTTGTTCTATATACGAACAAAGAAGTTCTGCAAAAACAATGTTTCTGACTTCTGACATTAACACATATGTTATATTAACACAAAAAGGGCTGATAAAGTGTCCAGATGTCCAAGATACTAGCCATGAAAAAAGCAATATTATAGAAAGCATTTAAATTCAAATTCTTTGTCAAACAATAAAATTGCCAGGTGTTCTCTTTGCTGACTACTGAGGGGCACAATTATTTGAATGTGTATTCAGGAAGCCAGCAGGCATTTTAAATTCTATTTAAGACAGAAGTAGTCACTGGAATCCAGGTGCCAGAAACTTAACCTTAAGCTAGCTGAAGAAAGGAATTTACATGACAGGATGTGTGGAAAATACTAAAAGCTTCACCAAAAAAAACCCCCAATTTGATAAAAAAGTAGGTTTTGAAATTATCTTTACTTTTAATATATAAATCAATATATTTTTATCAGTCCTTCCAAAAATGTTTGGAATTGAAACTTACTGGTTGGTGAAATAATTGCCAACTTGCAGCCATGTTTGTAGCCAGGATCTACTCCCATCAAAGTACGGCCTCTCACAGGGCTGGTCAGAAGCAGCTGACGGAGATTTCTCCCAAACATCATCACAGACTCTTTCTCTGCATCAGATGTCAACTTGGATCTTAGAGGGATGGAAGTAAAAGAAAAAAAAAGCCAAAACATTTTTCTTTCAATTAGCTGTCAAATACACTTACTAATTTTTCCAAAGTTGTTAGGCTTTTTCCAATCATGTTTCCATCATGTTTACTTAAATGTTACAATTCAAATCAAGTTGTTGACACCTTTTTAAAAAAGGATCAACTATATATCATCTCATTCTTGTTCTAAGGAAGTCAGTCAATATAAAAAGTACAAGAGAAACACTTTTAAGAACGTACACCCACCAACTAATATTCAAACATCCACTCATAATTTTGAGCAAAGAACAGTTTCCTTTCAAAGCTGATGCCTAATTGCAAAGAAAAGTGGATTTGAAGGAGGCATGGATTGAATTCATCATAATTTCACTGTTGTTGAGAAAAATCACCACCCAGCAAAAAAAGGATGATGGTTTACATTGAGAGGTAGCAGAGGGAAACTGGAAGGGTCCCTCCAATTAATTGCTAACACACCATGACTCATGAAGCATTTCATTTTGTCTTTGGATTACTTCATTTAAGAGACATCACAGAAGCGTGAAGACTTGAGCTTTTTCTAGGAGAGTATTCTGATTCCTCAGAACCAAACTAAGAAGCTGCTGGGGCCACAGTGTTCCCTTTCTTTTCCAAGTTACGTTCTTCAACAGAAAGAAGTGAGGTAGTGCAGCAAGGATTGACTTCGATGACTTGAAGCACAAACACTTACTGCAGAGTGTCACAAGAAACAAATCAGTCTTGTTGAGTGAAGATGTACAAGATGCACGATGTCTTACTTGTCAGATGTGACCAGCAAGACAGTGACTGACAAGAACAAGTATTCTCATCATGGTATGGCACTTCATATAAAGAAACAAAACTGAAAGAGTAATGGGTGCAAAAATATTCATCACCTCACTGATTTGTTTTTCTTTTGCAGGTACTCATTACCACTTGCAGATGCATTACATCGTCAGTAACTACAGTAATTAGGGAGTCAAAAGCAATCCAGTAAAGCCTTCATTTAAAGGCAGCCAGTGCCTTTATTGTCCTTTTCTTTTTACCTATCACTGAAAAAAACTCTACTATCTGAGTTTATTTTTACAGAATGGAAAAAACCTGCATTACAGTTAATAAACCCTAAAAGAATGGGGCAGGGAAAATTACTCAAGTTGTTAGGTCAATCAGTACATGGCACAAGCAGGCTACAAATTGTTTAAAGACAACTCTCATAAGAGGTATTTGACATGATAAAATATGAAGCTGTTCTGAGCAAGTTTTCAATGTGGGCAAACTCAGCAGCCTGACTTGAATTTGCCCAACCAACCAACCAGCTCAGCCCTGTCTCATCCCACAGTGGTATAGAAAGAACTAGTAAGTCCTTATTGTCTCTCATTTGTAAAGTAGTCCAGAGAGAGGTCTAGATCCTCTTTCACACATTACTGACTGAACATTTTCTAAGGAAGTGTGCAATAGCAAAAGGCTCCCTTTTATCCACGTGCTCTTTGTTTCTGTATTAGGTAGATCAGATTACCACAGACACAATTTAAAGTGAGATGGTAAAGGGCATACATGCATTACAAGTTCAACTTGAACTTTGGCAGTTCAAATGTGCCCTCAGCAAATAGCAGACATTTTGTATATTGCCACCAAATCTGTGAATTGCTGCACCAATTCAGATAAGTTGCTCGTCTATCCCAGTATTCAGTCTCCAAGCAGTTGCCTAAGCAGCTGATAGAGCAGCACTAGCATACCTGTCCCATAATCATATCCTAGCCTCCAACTACTTCCGAGTATTTCCTGAGCTTGACATGATTTGTCTCTTTACTAGCTCATAATAGAGCTCTTGCTCAACTATCCAATCTCCTCCTGAAGACAGGTATATTTCTTTCATCCACAGAGTCTGTTGGCAGTGAGTTTTGCAGGTGCACCACAAACTGTGTAAATAGCTGCCACCTTTTGGTTAGAAACTGATTCTTTTTATTATGTTCCCCTAAGCCTTATACTGGAGGGAAGTAAAAATTTATCCCTAGAAACCTTGTTCCACTTTTCACACATCATTTATCTCCAAGCCCTCCCTTTTCCAACCTGAAGTCATAGTGTAGTTACTTTTTTTCATTCCAGAGAAATTATTTCATTCCTCATTCCCCTTCACTGGGGCTTTTCCAGTTCCAGTGAATTGCTTTCCTATTTCTCCCCCATGTGAGTGGACCAAAATGGACAACTATATTCCAAATACAGGCCAAATAAATCAATGATTCTTTGTCTTTTTTCCTTAACTAAATAATCTTATCTTCCGAGCACTTAACATTTATGTGCAGCTACTGTCCACGGTGCCAAAGCATAGCTCAGATTCTTATTCTTATCCTGCTCACGGTGGCAGGATAGCTCAGATTCTTATAAAAAGATAACTACTTCCCCTTGCAAGCATCATTTTACACTCATTCCACTGAATCTCAGGTGCCATTCCATTTCCTGATCATGCAGTCTTGCAGCTTCCTTCTCCCATTTTCCCCTTCTCTATTTTTTTTAAATAGTCAAAAAAACCCTAAACCACAGAACAAGCTTCTCCTAGGGAGAGTCCAGAGACAGAACAATTAGATGCCATTTCTGAGAGACCAGAGAAAACAAAAGCAAATACCTAAGCCTCACAGAAGTATGAATCTTCTACATACACACATAACAGAGAATCAACCAGTCGCCCATGCATGCAAATGAAGGTTAATAATGCCTTGCAGACAAGGGAAGGGAATGCCCTTGGACCGGAGGCTTTGTACAATAACAGACCAAGTTCAATCTTTCCATCTATCCCAAAGACACAGGTCCCAGCTGCTCACAAGGCCAAGGGCTGCAAATTCCTGTCAGTTTATCTATGAAGGGAGACTTGTGTAGGAATTAAAATTGCCCCTAAACACATGCTATTAGTTATGTCAGCATTATGGAAATCATGTTTAAAATTGGCATGGAAATATAGAAAATTTTACAGTAACAGAAAATGTTATTGTAAAATGTTACATGAAATTGCCAGGTGCATAGGGGGAATGCCCTTTCTACTACATAATATCCTGTATTTTTAAATTTCTAATATAGACATCTCTTTTCTCACTGTCTCTTACTCAACACTTGTATCAATTACATGATCTACTGTCTGAAGCAGTGGCCCTTAATTTCAAGTTTCATATAATCATTTGACCCTTCAGAAAAGAAAACAAAAAGAAGGGAAAAAAAAATCGGACTACCTCAAACAGTCTAACGTCTTTCTCTTTTTCATTGTATTACTGGCTTCATCCAAATGGCAATATGTCCAGCTTCATGCTTTTCCAATTTATGACAATTCTCATTAATATGGCAGAGATACATGGCAGAGAGCAGTCCTCCTCTCTAAACACAAAAAACTCCAGCTATTTTTGAAAATAAAAAACCAAACAAATAAACCTCAAAACTCTTCAGTTCCTACTTCATGGAAAAAATATCAAGCAAGTCAGGACTCCAAGCCCCTCCCTTGAAGTCCAGAAAGCACTCAGACTGTATATCACTAACAGGTGTATTGTAATAAAAGCAAATAACCTAATCATGACATACTAGTTTCTATAGTCAATGTTATAAGATTCAGTTTTTAAACTGAGATTTAAAATTCCCCACTTCCATGTACAGTCCGAGATGAAATCCCTTCTGTGGAAAAATATCTGCAAACTAGATTCAGGTGTGAAACAAGATACACAGAGAAATGTTTGTGTCCCTGAAGACAGAGGAGAGAAAGCACTCTCTGCAAGAAAGCATGGAAAATTATGAAAGGCTTATCCATTAATATGCCCATGCCACATCACTTGCATGAAACCCTGATGGAATCATTCCATGCAGTGCTACAAGATAAAATGTATTTCAAAAAGCCAAAAGCAACACTGGACATTATTATACCAGATACAAGAAATGGTATCTGACAGAATGGAAGAAAGGAAATGAAACAATAAATAAGGTAATTGTCTTGCTGGCAAGTTTCATTCTTCTTCTGATCACTAGAAGCACCAGCAATTTCAATACACTCTTGGAAACTTTCTGTTCCGACATTTAATGATAATAAAAAGAAAAAAGAACAGCAGGAGGTGGGTTGGAAATATTAATGCTAAAAGGAGGTATTGAATACTTTAGCAGCCCTTTGCAAAAGTCAGAAAAAATATTCCTGGTGCGTCTGGAAAGAAAATGAAAGAAGGATAAGGGTTAAGTGGTCGGGTACCAGGATACTACTGTCAGGTGCTTTGAGTTCTTCTCTCTAGGAGAGGTTTCAGCTTTTCCCATCCAAACTCCACCAATCATGCAACATCATCACAAAGAGTAAAACCTAAGCAGACATCCACTCGGGAACAGGCAGCAAGCTCCATATTCTTCTCAGTAATTACTTGTGAGCTACATCTAATAAGTAGTAGGGACAGAAGATATTTTTTCCTCTAGATTAAGAGAACAGAAAACTTTCAGCAAGTTACTGCTCCAGCAGTCCTCAAAGTGTTATGCACTATACAGGCCACAACAGTCCTGTGGTACAAACCATGGAATAAAAACACAGTAAAAGAGCTTTGAAGCACCCATATGTCAGTTTGGTTTGTTCTCTTAAAACAAAACCCCACTAAAAAGTCTTTTTTTCTTTATTTTAGAAGAGTTTATTGTAGAAATGGCTAGGAATGACAACTATTTTCACTCCCATGTGACAGAACCCAACAATTGAACTCTCCACCATGAGATGTTCACCATTTTGGCCACAATAGACACAGTGCCTCCCCTAGAGTAGCTACATATATTGTGGTCGCAAAATAATAAGTGAACTCAGTATTTGTAGAAATCTGTGAAAGTCTAAGTAACAAAAAACCAGGCTCACTAATCAAAAGAGTTGAAGCAATCTTGCTTGCAAAGCAATGGGCAAACACAACATACTGTAGTGAAGAAGCCCAAAAATACATGCTGGAAATACATGCTGTTAAAATCTTGAGCTGATGGTTCTTTTCATAGGGGTAGGACACAGATCATTCATGCAATGATGTTCATGAAAAAGTGTCAGGAAAACAACTCCAATTTGAACACAAACGTAAAAGCACACCCAGGAAAGCAGAGAAGAACTACATTTGACAATGTGGTTGCTGTTCTAGGTACTAGATAGCATGTCATTTTGATACAAGTCATTTCAACATTCCTGGTCCAAGAAACAGGGTCTCTTTGGTAAACTTCATTTTGAACTACCTCAGAAAAGGCATTAACATTTAGTTCACATATCAGATAGCCTTGCCAGAATGAAACATGTTATGTTTGAGGAGCTCCTCTTGAATTGAAGAATCACACCATAAGTACTGTTAGCTATCAGAAGATAACACTTTTAGTTAATATAATTAAATAATTTCCACTATGTGGTAAACTCCTATTCTACACTGTGATATAGCCTATTTAATTCATGTTAATTTAATACTAACTTTTAAATGTCCTTTAAATTTAGAACAATATTACAGATCTTAACAAGTGACATGGTATCCAATGACATCATTACTACAGTATCACCAGAAGTAAGTTTACTAACTTCTCTAGAGATATCACAATACTCACAGAATAGTATCAGACTAAGACTATGACTAATTAGTTTGCCACAAAAAGCAGCTGGCAAAGATGAGGGGTGCTTCCATCCGTAACAATACTTTACTGAGTTCTATTAGGTAAAAGAGAGTGAGTCAGAACAATGTCAGTGACAGTATTATCGCTGTGACATGAAGAGATGCTGGGAAAATTCAGTGACATCCCGGTTTATTACATTCACTGACATCCTGGCTATTACAAGAATAAAGATGGAACTATTAGGATAATATAGACCTAAATTGTACATTATTAGATAAATGTACAAGTATCTAGCATGTAAACATGCATGTAAAACGTCTTCACAGAAAGATCATTTCTCTACTGTAGCCTAAACTGGACAGGGTCAGAAGTTAAATCTATAGAACCAAGACTATATAGTTCACTTCTTCTGTAAGCACAGAGGCTTAGAAACATGCTGATATTTTTAAATAGATAAAAGATATTCTAACAAAACACTGGGGAGGGAATCGCTAAAAATTCAGGAATATGAAAATACAAATTTATTCCGGGCTTACCTGAATTCCCTACAGAGAAGAGGATGTATAAGGCGTTTATATGCATCCTCTACAGAACTCCGTAGTATCCTCATAAATTCTGGTTTTAAAAATTGTTTTGGTCTCCATCTGCAAAAGATCAGAAAAAAAATCAAAGAAATATTTAAAGAACATATGCAAACACCTAGCTAAAAAAGGAATTTTCCAAAAAGACTTGTACATTGTTAAATCCTATAAACTGGAGAATTACTATAATAGTTAGACAACTAAATCATGAGTCAAATATGAATCGAATGAGAAGTTGCTCATAGTTCTATTACCACACAAGAGACAGGCTTATCTTTCCTTTTCTTAGGTATTAGAACACAATCATGGTTTATGTTTTAAAGAAAACATAAAAAAACCAAACATTCTTCACTTTGAGAAGTCTAACTTATTACAACTGAACAAAGAACTTGGCTCCATATTACCTTTGGGGTTGCATTGTTTGCTATTCCTCAATACATTAAAAAAATTACAAAACACCCTCTATGATTGTCACTGCAGAATTACTGATAAAAGGCAACTATGCCCAGATGGAGATTAAGGAGCTAAACTAATGCCAATAAATGAAACCCAATTCAAGTTTCATTTGGAATGCCTTCAGTATCTCTGTTCAGCTTCTAAATAAAATCTTACTAATTTTGCAGCAGTTCTTAAACCACAAAAGCCAAAAAACTTGCAAATTTTTTTTTCTTTTACCTGTTATTAATATATTTGAAGTGCAAATAATAATAAAGGGAAAAGGAAAATTAAATAAACAATAACAAACAAACACAAGACTGTTTCCTAACTTCTTCTAAGCCAAACTCTTCGAAGCCTTGAACTCTTTTCTAGGGAGAGCACACAGTGGTCATAACTATAATGACAAGTACTTCAAATTTTGCTGTAAAATACAACTCACTCTCAAAGCTTCCTAGATATTTGATCAATTGATCTTTTTGTTGTGGGCCAAGTTCCATAAAGGAGTGGGGTGTGGGTGTGTGTGGATGTGTGTGGGTGTGTCCTTGAACAAGCAGAACTGACTCACTGAGATTGCCCACCCTATGAGAAGAGACCGAGATTGAGGAAAAGCAACCAGATATACTATACTCAAACAGAAATAAATACTATTAATATTTCCTATTAAAGTCCACCTGGTTTTTATTACTTCTAAAAAAGTATTGATACCACTCAGTTTTCTTCACTTAGTGTATTATTTAACATGCCTGGATCCCAAATTGTAATGGGAGATATCCAGATATATTAAAAAATAAGCATGCAAGTTCTGTAAGTTTTTTGTTTGGTTGGCTTGGGTTTTTTAAATGAAACATGGTAGAATTATGGCCATTTCATAATGTGTCCAGGTGTAGGCAAAAACAGAACTGAATTTTACTTTTGACCTTGTTTACTTGCAGCCACTCATAAACACTGAGAATTCTAAATTGCTCCTACCCAGACAGCTTCTCAGTTGTCTAAGGAGATCTGCAGTTTCCTGAAACAGCTTTTCTAAATGTCTGTGCATATAACAGTTGAGAAATGTGTGATCGAGTCAACCCTGCATTGAGCAGACAGACACGGGAGCAGAATTAAGCTCACCATTTAGTTTTACAACATTCAGGGCTGTAATTCAGTGCTTAGCCACATGACCTCATCACTTTGCTAACAGTTTTTGCAAATAGCTCTATTATACTTATTTGTAACTAGAGACTCTTTCCATACCTATATAAAACTGGCAAAGGCTTTAAACCTTCTTATTGCCATCACATTCTAAAAACATGAAGTTTTTACAGGTGGCAAGTATGACTACAATCCCCCAAAAAACATCCTCAGCACAAATAAGAATGAGTTTGGAGACCTGGCAGCTGTTTCCCCCTCTCTTCCATCCATTAAAGCCAGTTAACAAACTTTTCCTCTGTAAATAGGTTATCACAGCAGATATTTTTATTACCTGCCTATAGATAAGTAAAAATTTAGGCAACATTCTGTTAGAAATTGCTACAAATGAGAAAGCATTCAAACAGCAAGTTCAATCATAGCAAATACTGTAGTTTAATAGTTTCAGTACTTCATGAGAGAAGAGAAAAATCCACTTAGCTGCAAAAAAGCAAAGCAAAATCATGTGTGTATATTTTTAAAGATCATCACAGCCTAGTTAAGCCTCCCTCTAAGAATGGATTTTTCTTGATTATTTAATCAAGATCTAACTTTTGAAGCCAAATTTTAAAAAGCTTCTTACAAATAATATCATCTTACTCTGATCATCAGCTCTCCATGTGGAAGTGCTCACAACAGGGACCACAACAAACATACATGGCTTAGACTACTGAGACAGCAGAGGGTGAAACCTCACATCAACAGAATTGACAGAGCCCACATTAAAAACCACCAGTGCTGATTAATAACTGCTCCACAAAGAGCCCAGCTAGGCTTTTAGACCTGAAGCACAAACAGTAGAAATTTGTGTTCCTCTAAGACATTACACAAAACATGGACCAAGTTAGTTACCAGACAAAGCAAGCCCTTAAGGCTTGTACCATGGATTTTACACAGGATCTGAGAATTTTGACTGGAAACTGAAAAAAACATTATCAAACATCAAACTTCATTTTCTAGGCTGCAATCCCACTTTGGAACCAACTCTCACCCTTTTACACTCAAAGGCAGCTAAGCAGCCCCTCTCTGGCTCTCTCATTGATCACTTTTCTGAGTTCAATTTCACAACCAAGTCTTTGGGACCAGTAGAGTTCTACTGTTAAGGGAAGTAGGTTCACTGTCAAATCAGAGATGCCATTTTCTGGGGAAAAATACAATCCATAGGGCCAGGCATAAGGATATTCCTGTGTTTTCTACATCAACCTGAATTGCAAGGAAACAGATGCTTATACAAGCTAATAAACATTCTGAACTTGCAAAAAATTTACAATATTGTTAGCCAGCATCTACACGGAGCTCAATGCAATAAGGAACTCTAGTCTTCCAAACTCATTTTCTATTTCAGGGTTATTTAAAGCTAAAAAATTTGCCTCAGAAGAACACAGAAAGTTCAGAATATTTGCTATTAATTCAATAGGCAGTAGGTGATATTGTTTTGTGCTAAAATACTGGCCAAACTCTGTAGCAAGTGGGGATTTCTGGTTCTGCAACTGATAGTGTGTGTGACCTCCAGCAAATTAGTTAATACCTTTGCAAAGTTTTGAAACCACTGACTCAAATAAAAGTTACTAACATTCTGCTCTAACCAGCAAATCAATGCAATGAAAATAACGCAAATTCCACCCTTGGACAATCATTTCAAAGGTTGCAGGGCAGAATACACATTTACTATTTGTCAGTTTGATAACACAGTTGTCAATCTAACAAGGAAACCAGAATCTGTCCTAGATATTAATGCACAAAGATGTACTAAAACCATTCCCTCAGAAGTTTTCTAATGGTGGAAAAGTGTCCTTAAATAGTAAAAAGCTATAAGGATACATAGCTTTATCAGTGCTAAGTATTAGTAAGTATTCATTTCCAAGGTCAATACTCTTCTTATTCCAGGATGACTCACAAAAGGGTAATCAACCAAAAATATCTCAATTTACATCCCACTTTTATTTGTGTAGCAGTGACAAGCTGTTCCATTATCTGTGGTCCACAGTGCTTCCAAATTCTGTCACAGATGCAGTGAAAACAAGACTGACAGCTATGTTCTGCCTACAGAATATACATCTTGAGGGGAGGACAGAAATTCTGTTACAGGTACTAAAACTAGAAAGAAACAGGTGTGTTTACGAATCCTGATACTTTCGTAGGGGGGGAAAAAAAGTTACTTAGCATAATATGATTTAAGAGTAATAGTAACTGGCCAAAAAATGTTTTAATACTTTCAGAGCCCTATTCTTCCCTTTCAGAGGGAAACAGTCCTATTAAATTTCTACAGTGAAAAGGAACATTTTTACCACATCCATTTCTTGGACTTACTGTGGAAAAGAAATACATGCTAAAACAGTATCACAGTATTCAGTTTTATACATTAAAAGGTGCATTTCTTCCTATTTTTTTACCTCCTTTTGGTAATTCATTTTTAGGATGCAAAGGAAGGAGTTTCTAAGACACCATCAGAAAAATGCCCAACATCCTAAATTGCTGAGAAAGACAAAGTAATTTTTTATACGTGAAGGAAGATGCAGTTTGGATCATGATATTCTCCAACAGAGGACATCAAGGTACAGTTTCCAAGAAAAAAACTGATAGAGATATTGCACAAAACCCCATATATTTAACCTAAACTTTTTTAGAAGACCTTCAAAATTATGCAACACTAAACATCTCCCTACAGGCTTAAAAAAACAGATGATTTATATGAACAAATCAGTAAGCAATAAAACAATCTGCTTTCTACAGTCCAGTTTTCTAACTTAAACAGAGATCAAAACACAAGAGATGGTTCACACAACATGTGAGAGTTATGCACTGAAGGCAGTTACATTTCGATTTGTCTGTTAAATCCATTCAATTCTTTTTAAACATGTAATTCCTTACATTCACAAAACTTAAGTTATGTACTTCACTGATCTAAAATCCAAGATAGTCCTATTTAATCATTGCAATTGGGCACATCAGGCTATTTTTTGAAGTTTGAAGTATACTCTATTGGATTCTACAAAGTCCTTTCAGCAACAGCTACTGGAGGTGATACATATTACAATTCAAAAATATATTCACATTTCACTAGCCTTTGCATATGTTTCAAAAAAATTCAATTGCTTGAAGAATGGTGCCAGAACTTGCAAATATAGCCCAAGGCATGATCTCTTCAGCATAATGCTACAGCAGTTGGAAATACAGAATAAGAATTATCCACTTGCTAATTTCATCTAATCTAATAAATATTTGTTTAATTTGTTCTCTTAATGTAACGAGACATATGAGGTACACTTCAGTATGCAGCTGTCTACAGAAAAAAGAGATTTCTGTAAGAACACGTATCCATGCAGACCTTTCATTGACACACCACCAACAGAATTCATTCTTCACCCCGTCAGGAATGTTGACCTTCACTGTCAGGATCTTCAGATTTTCCCCTCGGTTAATGGCCAGAATCTGAGTGCAAACATAAATGGCAGAGACAGATGACACACAAAATATCCAAAAGATAAACTTATCAACATTTGTGTACGCGCTTGCTTGACATTCTGTAGCAAATCAGGATGGTGGTACAGTAAATCAGTTTACAAAGTACTAGCATGTACAGATAACATCCACAATTTAAACACAGATTAAATCATGCCATGGCATAACAAATAATACGTTTTTCCTGGAGTCTGCAATCTCAGGTTCCAGTTTAATCTTAAACACATTTACAATGCAAGACAGCATGAATTTAAGTGGTGGAATAATCTTATTTAATAACCCAAATTAAAACTCAAGAAATTAATTGAAAAGTGATTCCAATCAGAACCAGACATCAGAAAGGGAAAAAGTTATTCCCATGCTTCAGATTCCATTTTTCTACCCAAGATCAATCCAAGTTTAAAATTAATTATGAACCAGAACTTGTGACACAAAGGCCATCAGCTGAATTTGAAAGAGGATGAATTTAGTTAATCATGCCTAGTTTGCAAACAGCAGAAAAGGATGTAAACCCTCTCTTTACAGCAATACTCTGCCTTAAACCACATGCACATATTTCTGATAGTCTTGTGTACATAACTGCACAGTCATGATCTAAAGCTAAATTGGGTTGAGTACATGCTACCTGCATACTGAGTTCAATTTCAAATGGAAGACTGTGACTCTACATTTAAAACTGGGATCACAATACAAGTGGTGGATCCCGGAGGATTCTGGTGGATATCTCCTAGTCTAAAATCACTATGGAGACACTGAATGTTCACCTTAGTAGTAAGAAAACTCTGACCAGTGGATTTTAGAAACAGAGTCAGAAGCAACTAAAGACACATCTTTAGATTTCATCTTTTCTTCCAAAGTATTTTAAAGTAGAAAAATTAAAAAAAAGAAACCTGCTAGAAGCTGACATTCCTGTATGACTACACATGTTGCTGTATGTAGCAGGCCCTGAGCACTGTCACAACAGAGCATTCTGTGTCAATCATGAACTTTAATTCAATCACTAGCTAACTCAGACATGTCACATATGTTAAATACAATGGTTTAAAATGACTCCAGGACATAGTACCAATTTATATTCCTCAGCCTTACTGCTCCTGTGACATACCAGGCCTGACATATCATTGAACAACAAAGCTAATAATAAAGATTGCATGTGAAATATTATAGCATCTGGTACCTTGACTGCCAAAGCAAATGTTTTCACGTAGAAATTAGAAAGACACATTTTAACAAATCAAATGCTTTCACGTTTATTCTGATTTTATTTTTTAAAAAGAGAGAAAGTTAAATGTCAAGTTAAAATGAAATCAAAGTGATGCTCACAACAGAGAATATATCTGATAGAATTATAATGTCATCATTCAGCATGCTGTCAGCAAGGTCAATATTTGCATCACATTTTGTTTCCTGGCACTCCATCTGCAGAATGTGTCAGTCACCTAAACTTAAACCAGCTGTTAATGCAGTCACTAATATTATTTTTATTTTTTATTCTCAAACAATCTGCCTATCCTGTTCTAAGTGATGCATTCAGAGAAGAATTATCATCCAATAAATGCACAGTTAAGAATAGAATTACTCAATTTGTCTCTCTAATACAATAAAGCTCTTTTAGTTTACCTTGGTTTTTTAAGTAACTGGTTAAAATCTGGCTATTCTAGTCACAAAGCAGCCTTCACTTATGGAAAAAGACTGTTTTTATCTGAGACTGGAACAGATCCAGGGCAAGGGTTGTTAGAAACAACATACATTTTTCAGAGAATGCAAGAACAACAATATGATCCAGTCACAAGATTCATCAAACCTTACTCTGTTTATCATAAAAATACAACATGTTTCATTTTGCACAGCTCTCTTAAATGTTGCATATTGACTTAAACTCACTGAATAAGTTCTGTATACTTTGCCAAGGACTTTAATTTCCAATTCCTTTTTCAGTATGAGATTGAAAATAGAGCACTTGACTCAAATGTTAGACTTTATTCATGAATTCTTTTCCTCCCACTATTTCAGTCATCTCCAAATACAGGAAAGCAATCCCAAGGCATACACAAACACTGAACTGTTTACAATTAGTCAAAAATTCAAATAAACTCTTGGAAGATTTTTTTCATTAGTTATGACAGTGTTGGTAGTGCTTCTCAGCTATGTCCTAGGAGAGTCCAGTCAGGTTCTCCTTGCTGCCAAAGGAAGAAGCTGTGATTGAACCTCCTGCTAGCAAAACACTCCAGCTGGAAACACCCACGGGGTATCCGACCATGTCAAAATCTGGAGTCAGCTTTTAAAGCTGTCTAAAACAACAGAGTTTTTTTCTCATTACAGTTTTAGTACTTTAACTTTTTCAAACAACCTGACTCCATGCCAGTCCTGATTCCTTCAAGACTCGAACAAGACAAAATGACATGTCTCAGTGGACAAAATGACCGTGGCACAGGAAGTAACTCAGACCTACAGCAGAACCAAGCTGCAGCAGAGCTTGCTGCACAGCACTTTAACTCACTGCAACACACACTCACAGCTGCCAGGGCTTTGGTCATAAAGGCACAGCTTATTCTCCTACAGGTAACATGCCAAGCTACTGTGCACCCCCTATACTCACATCAAAGCCAGAGCAGAGTTAGGGTTGTACCCAGCTCTTTAAGGTCACTTGCACTTCCATAGTCAGGTGATGACAAGTTTCAGTGTGTATTTTACGGAATCCTGTATTTGCAGCTCTGAAAAGAGTTGGATTTAAAGCTGACTTTTGCATCTACCAAAAGGCACTCAGAACACTTGTCTGTGCACAGACACAATAGCAGTAGGTCTTCAAAGCACTAAGTTTTACAACTGCTCTTCAAACACACCTATTTAACCTGCAGTCTTGGGGGATTAGTAAATTCTATAAATCCCTCTGAGTTTCAGGCTTTCCTATATCTTTTTCAGGTATAAGCTTCTTTTAATATTCTTGAGCCAAACCAGAGAATTTCTTCTCTTGAAGACATCTTGAACTCTATTCTTAAAGAATATATTTTTACTGGTTTTTAAATGCACAAAGGAACCATCTCTTCACAGTCTTAGGTGAAGGAAAAAATAAAGACTTTTAGGTACTGAAAAGGATGGTCATAACCCAAGAAAATAAAAGACATTAAAAAATGGCAATTTGTATCACTAGGGAAATAAGGTCAAGTAATAAAGAAAATGAAGAAATGAAGAGAAAGACTTTCAAAAGTACAATACTGGGGTTTAAGTTTAATGAAAAAATGGCAGATAAAGAGAATTTTCTCTCCTTATTTCATTATCAAAATACAAAAGAGAGAAACTGAAAAATGAACAAAGGACCCAGAAACCAAAAATACACACGAAAAGTTACAGTATATTTACAGAACAAGGAACTCTTGCAAATTTTACATGTCAGAAACTATCATAAAATGCATTTTTTCCTCAACTAGTACAGAGAGCCCTGTCACATCTTGAGCCTTGAAACCTCAGTGAAGCACCAGCAACTCAGACTTCACAGTACAGAAATACAGCATTAGAATAGTCAATAAAGGAAATATAGAGATGAAAGATAGCATGTAAGTGTGCAAAACCATCCCCTGATTACGGGACTGCCAGCTGCAAAATCAGTGCTTATTACTTCTCGGAAGAGCCAGAATGGGTTTAAGAGAGAGGTATTCAAGTTAGCAGCAGACACAGGGAAGAATAATCCAAAACAGATCAAGGTAATCTTAACATCAAACAGACAACCTAAGGACACATCCTGTATAAGGAACAGTGCAGCCACACAGTCAAAGTGCTGACCAGGTTTGGGAAATACAGTTTTTAGCCCTCGCTGTAGCTAAGCAACAGTTCTCCTTAAGTTAAAAAAAGTATGCCTTGGACAAGTAAATCACACCATCACCCCAGGAAATACTTATGCAATACGTATTGCATGAACATCGTGGTATTCACCACTGTGAGCGCAAGTAAAACGAAATACTCTTTCATAGCTTAAGTATTCTTTCAACAATAAAGGACACAAAAGAATCCACATGTCAGAACATGATGAACCCACCAATCTTTGTCAATGTCACCACAGTAGCCAATAGGTTGCTCTATCAACTTTTCCAGACCCTCTAGAAGTAACTTTTCACCAAATAATTACCAATATAAGTACAGTAAATGTTCATACTTATTACAAAGAGATCAACCATAGGTACCTCTTCAAATATCTATACAAGACCTGCCTATTGAAACCACCAGTAGCTATTTAGTCTTTCACCTCACACCTTCCCCCTTGGAAGGGGAAAAACAACTTAAAAATTAGTGCATTGATGTTGTGAAATTTTTTTTGTAATAAACTAATCCTTTATTAATTCAAAACACACC
Source organism: Platysteira castanea (assembly GCA_013397175.1). NCBI lineage: Eukaryota > Metazoa > Chordata > Aves > Passeriformes > Platysteira > Platysteira castanea. The sequence continues at coordinate 904,663 of VYXC01011369.1, forward strand.
AGTTTAAAACAGAAAGCACAGAAAAAATTACAGCATATCACAGCCTTCTAAAGGAAAAGGACATTTCTAGTTAGAAACATCTAAGTGCGTCTGTTTTCTGTGATACTATGGTTTTATTTTGGGGGGTTTTATTGGGTTTTTTACAATTGTTTGGGGTTTTTTTCAAGCTAGGTGATTGTGACCAAAACAAGAGACAATTATGATGAGTTATGAATTAATGCAGAGGTCTTGACAGTTGCATTAAATGCATCACACTTCAGCCTGTGAACTTCAGTAACAGGGGTAGCGTAGCTATCAAGTCATCAGCCTCTCATCAGCTATTAAGTTTGCTTCAGCCCTCCTTTCTTTATCTAATTACGTAAGTCTAAGATTGGGGCTTAGGATAACCAAAGATGCTTCACAGAAGGGAATAATGATGACTTGCAAAACAAACCCATTTTTGGGGTACTGTATAGTAGCTCTTTGCTCGGTTTCTTAAAACAGAGATCAAGAGCTTATTCCTGCATTTCAAGAATTTGAAAGCCTCTATTACCTCTGATAACTGTAAAGAAAAAGAAAGTATCTTTAGAATCAGTTTTAAGCAACAAAATTCAAAAACAAAGCAACATTTACTACAGTCAAAATTCTAAGAAAAAAATACTAAAATTTGAAGTTGTACCTGATGATGCTGAATATTCTTTATATTACAAGAAAACTCATGGTACAGTTGGAATTTATCAATATCCTTTTCATTTCCATTTTTGGAGGACACTCTTGCCAATGTTGACTGGATGGAAATGTACCTTTGCTGACATCTGAATAGAAGAAAAACAAATATTTATAGGGTATTGTGTCTGCGAAAACACAATAAAGACGCTCTTACACCTGCTAGGTTGAGCAGAAAGGAGGGAAAAGGCAATTTATTTACATATGTCATGTCTTATACAATTCTCAACTCCACAAGGGATTGGAGAACATGTCACTTCCTTCTCAAGCCCACTGGAGAAAAAAGATGCTCATCAAAGTTCTTTTATCACAAAAGGAATGAAAAACAGAAAATACCGTTAAGTAAACATTGGCTACTATTTACATGAAACTGTGTGATAAAGAATTCTGACTCCAAGGTTAAAACAGAAGGCTTTAGCAAAAACTAGGGCAACAGGGTATTCTAGCATGAAACTTGTAACAAGTCATTATTACTGTACAGATCAAATAAAAATGAAGTTTGCAGTCTGCTCAATTACAACTGATGTTAACTCTAATTACCTGCAGAACTGGATGACATAACTTAATGATGAGGTGACATAATGTGTACTAACTGTAATATACCAAGAGAAGACAATCAAGCAGAAAAAGCTGATCACAGCCCCCCTCCTCCTCAAGGGAATGCAAACTCAAAAGCCACCACCTGCACTACAATTTGTTCAGTTATGGGTTCAACTTCACACAACAAATTTTGGGAAGTTGCAAAAAAATGACAGTAGTTATTGATTTCATGGAAATGCTACATCCTCTTGAATCTAGCCAGCCTCAAAATTAATTTCTTGCTCTTTGCATTTAACACCCATAAAAGTTTTGATTATTTTTAGGAGTATCAGGGATCCCAAACAGATAGCTTTCTGAATGCTCCTCATGATTATCATACATACAACACACTTCAGATCAACAGGATTCATCTGTAAAGCACTGAGCATTCAATCAAGAAACTTCTAGTGGTCAAAATAACAAAAGTGATAGTCAGGTAGTGACAGCACATCCCTTACAAAACAACCCCTTCACTGAAATTATCACATGGCTGATTCAAAGCAACACTGTGTGCTCCTAGGGTGGTGCATGTTCTCTGATAATTCTCTTCTCTGTCCCAGATGGCACACAGCAGACAAAATAAAATAACAAGTGACTATTGCCCTGTCACACCAACTCCCCAGACATGACAACACTGAAGTCAGGTAATGTAAGAAAACTTAAATTCAGCTAACGCAAATAAAGGATCAGCAAGTCCTGCTTTACAAATAGTCATATTTGTTTGCCTTAATTGGCTAGCAATGCCAAAATCAACCACCACTGCACACTAGTTACACTGACTGGTGTCAAGCCAACTATTGGAGCAAGTGCTTTAGCAGATTCACTTCTGAAAAGCTGTAGCTTGAAGAAAGTGCAGGGAGGGAAAACTCCCTTATGGGTCACCAACTGCAAGGGAGATCTGCAGTCTATAGAGCAGAGCACAGAGAGCTTTTCATCCTTTGGGACTTACAGCATCATGACAAGCTCACAACAGATCTCTACTGCACTGACTGCCAGATAGGCAGAAGGGCCAATGAATGTGCACAGGAATGGACCTAAAGCCATCTCACAGGAACACTGTTTTCACATCATTAAGAAAAACTCCTGTATCTGCCACTAGAAGACTGCATTTTACCATGTAAGCAAGAAAGTTTAGAAAGTAAGAACCAAACTTACAATTTCCTGATAAAATCCAGTGTATCTTTATCTTTAGCGAAGATGTCTGCTAAAATATGCTGCACTCCAGCCTCTACTTCCTGGATATTTGCAAGCCCTTAGAAGAAAAACAGTTATAAAATATGCAGTCACTACAATATACAGTTAATAATTACAGAAAAAACTAATGAAAAAGTTACTTTACACAACTGCACAATCACTAAGAAAATATAGGCAAGCTGAAAGGAAACTGATTAAAGATATTTGACTGACTTGTAAAGGTTTCAAAGAAACATAATTCATTAAAATTTTTTAATTAAACAAAGCTTCTTTTCCAAAATATCTGAAACTATAAATAGATATCTGAAATATCTATTTCTAACGAGCCTAAAGTGACCAATGCAGTATCATAAGTCAAAATTACATTAAAATTAGGGAAAAATATTTTTTTTTACTTTGATGCTAACAGATCATGACATTTGTGATGTCAATAGTGCAATTGTACAATTGGATATTTAAATATAATTTTATAGGTTTTAATAAAATGAGTAACTGCAGCAGAAGTCTACATATTTTGCTACTGATGTGCAAACTGCCTAAATTTGTTTGCAGGCAATCCTGTCTTTTCTCTGTGCAACAGTTTTATATTTTCACTGTATTGTAGCAAGAGTTTGGACAACAATACTTTTGAGGTCAGGGTATTATCAACCTCTCCTATGAAACACTGAAGTTATAAAATGTCTTCAAAGACATGAAGTTATAAATGTCTTCCTATCTCTGGAAAGATAACAGAATCATTCAGTTAATTTCTGACACGCAGAACCCATTCTTTACTTCAAATGGCCAGAAGAGGAAGCACATAATTCTCCTTTGCACAGGGATTGAATTAGACCAGAAGCAGAGATAATGAAATAAAACAGACATCTTGCATTTTAACTCAGTATATCTAACCCCGCTCCTAGCCAGAGTCAGTAATGAATGCTTCAGAGCAAACAGCAAGAATCCTAGAGCTGGCAGATGCAGCATTAACTCTCTCTTGCAACACTTTACTGTTCACTCTGCTGCCTCGTGGACAGCTTTATTTACACCACTTTAACAGGCTGCACATCTCTAGCTATTCATTATACTGAACTCAGAACCCTGCTTCTGATTAGGTTATAAAGTTATATACTATAAAAAATTTTATCTTGTCCCTTTTTAAGACAAGGAAGCTAAACTTACCTGCCAGAAAGAAAAAAAATGTGAGAATAAGAATACATTATTAAATGTCTAAACTTATCACAAGTTGTAAAATTTGGATCCTTACATCTACATGTAAATGTTTCTTACAGTAAAAGTAATGTCAGAACACAAAGCTAAGGGAATTTGAAGATTTGCATCATATTGAACACAAACTGAGATGCTTGAATAGATCATTTGAATGAGATAGCATAGGCCCAACTCAGAGAAATAATCAGAAAGTTCCCATTCAACAAGGACCACTCACACAGGCCCTTTACTGTGTCCACCAGCACCTGCTTGTGTAATTGGAGAAATTTTTGACCATGCATACAACTAAAAGGAAAAACAAAGTTTTCTGGTTAGCCTGCTTCTTTAACTTTCAAATGTCTGGCCTTAAAACATGAACTGCTGTTTTCATTTCAGTTTATTTTTAGGATAAGCTGAAAAACACTGAGAATTTAAAAGAACCAAATATTAAGATTTGATGAAAAATGGCTCATTTCTTTAAAAAAAAAAAAAATCACTCTGATCTCAAGTTATATATAAGCTGTCAAACTGGCTCCAAAGGTGATAAAAGTGACCCAGTTCATAGATGCATGTAAGTTCTGATGTCTTTCAAAGGCAGACCATTATATAAACCTAAGCAGCATTATTTTTAGCACAAAATTGAAACTAGGCGTACTGATTTTCAAAAACTAATGTTTATGCTGCAACAAATAGCACTTCCTTATGAATTTACTCTAAATAATTTATCTGAACTTTCACAGTGAAGATTTTCTTTTGGCTCTTTAGACTGCACCAGAATAGTCAGATCTATGGCTGCAATACACTGCTGTATGAAGTGACAACATATGCCCAAATGCAGTAATTTAATAACCAGAATATTTGGTAACTGATTTTCATTGCAAAATTTGCAGAATTTTATAAGCAATATTTAAATAAACTGAAGTGGGAAAAGTAAGAGTCAGTCTTACTCAGGAGGTTCAGTACCTTTATGCTGAAATTCAAAAAGTATGTGTTAGGGCAGGGAAGAATAGAAGTACATCTCTATTTTATCATCATACAGAAGGCTGCAGCAATCTTCACATTTTATTGTCAGAGATTGCCCCCTACAGATCCAGCCATAACTGCATTCACAAAGACACACAATTCTGCAGTCCACATGTGACAATCATGTTGTTAAAAGTTTTTGCTCAAATTTCAGAGACTATATCTTCTCCAATCCCTAATGTCATTCAGACACAAAAACTCCCAATCCCCTAGGCCAGTCTTTATTAAGATATGCTTTGCTGGGTGACATTTCCCTCAGTACAGAGTATGAGCATAAGCCTCTCATACACTCAGCATTGAATCTTCAGGAAACAATTCAAGTAGAACCATGGCAAGGTCTCAGGTGTGTGGTGCGGTTCCGTCTCCCTTACCTATAAGGTCTCCAGACCTATGTCTTTTCTAAACCATAATTATTACTATTTACGATACAAAGAGGCAGGAAATGTTGAAGAGTCATTAAATGTGTTAAACGTAAACTCTTACCACATGTTGCTAAAAGCACTGTTGAATTTAAAGTAGTTGCCTAACTTCCAGCAACAATCGAAACAAATAAAGTAATTCCCCATTTAAAATATTTTCAGACATAGAACATTACTGCTCATAGAAATAGGGCACTTACCTTTGGTATTGGGTCTAATGTAAGAAAAGAGATTGAGTTCCGCAGGGTTCTGCAGGAGGGAGAGAGCAGCAGGTTCTAATCCCAACTGCTTGGCCCTCTGGGCTTTGGTGCCTTTACTCCCAGTTTTATAAGGTGCAGACTTACAACAAAAAACCAAACAAAACAAAAATAGTTATTAAGAAGCAGGGAAGTATTTCAATCATGCTATGCACTTGACATTATGCACTATTTAGTTACACAAGATTACATTTAAACTAAGGTTGATCTGAAAAAGACTAGAGTACTGACCACATGGTCTAATTCTTCCAAAGTTCTGCAATTTAGCAATCCTTTTAAAAGGCAATTGGATAACTTCCCTTCTTTCTTCAACTTCTGTATCATCGTATGTGTCTTCTTTGCAACAGTACTAAAATGCAAGAGATTAATGTTAACAGCCACATTTCACAGTGAATTAAGAAGTCTATTGGTTGTTACCTTGTCGATTACACCGCTGAAACTCTGAAATCCCTGAAGACTGTATCTTATGTTAATCTTCAACAAACCAAGTTGGTAATCCAAAAGTTTCTAACCATTTTTCTCTCTCATCAATTAGTTCAAGACTGTATCAAAATATCTTGTGGTAGCTCTAAGAAAAACCATCAACTAACACTGATAGTCATTACTGCTCCATACACTTAGGTCAGATTACCGGCCCGGAAGCCAAATAAAAAGGCCTAGAATAAATCCACCCTGATAAGCTCTCACAGCTGCAATTCATATCAAGATAGTTCTGCAGCATCAAGTACAGGCTACCAGATTTAAACTCCTAGGTCTTCAATAAGATACACGAGAGTAACTGCAAGTAGCAGTGGTATTTTGTTATTATTTAATTACTTGTTCAGATAAGAACTCTCTGATGCCACGTTCCCTCCTTGAAAAGAATCTCTGGCTAGGGGTTAGCAGCGAGTACAAGGAAGAAGACACCAAGCTGACAGAATAGCTGACAAGTCTGTTCCCTTGTCACCTCAAGAACATAGGGCCACTCAAAAGCAAGATGGAATGAAAGTAGTCTCATCCATCACCACAACAAGCTTTGCCGATCATTTCTTTCCTGTGGTGATCTGGGATAGTTTAGCCTCACCTCCTGGTACACTCCAACCTCAAGAAGGGCTCTTCACTAGAAGCTTCCCAAGCAGGGAGCCTAGAGATTCTTAGTGATTTTTTTCCTTCTTTTGATGGAAGCGGAGCTTCCATCTCATCATGCTACATATTTCCAGCAACTATAAACTATTCTTTCAGTACAAGTTTTTTCTGTGAAGTTTAAATAAACTGCAAAGAAATTAAGATGTTCGTTTTTCTTTGGCCATTAATAATTCTAGATTTCTTGCTACTTGGAGAAAAAGAAAAACCAACAAAAACCCAACCTACCAAAAAAGCCAACAAAACCCTGGACAGGTATTAAGCATAACTACCTCAAGTTTTAAACTTTTTTCTTTATTAGTTCCTTTACAGTTACTGTGTTCAAGGAGGTAAAACAGGGGACACAGAAGCAGAAGCCAGTTGTTACTTACCTCCCACCCAGATCCCTCCTTGTGTTGTTGACTCACTTACCGTAGCTCTTCCAATGTTTGCTGCACTTCTCGCAAGGCGTCAGCCTCCAGGTTATTGATGAGCTCTTTTCGGTACCGAGCAATAAAAGGAATTGTGTTTTCTTCTTGAAAGAGCCGAATTAAGTTGGCACATACCCAGGGTTCAACATTTGTTATTTCTGACAAGGCCTGGCAAAGGAGAGAAAAAGCCCAAACATAATCACCAAACACATTTAAGAGAGATGGTAGCTTGCTTTAAACAGCCTCTCATTCAACACGCAAAACCACTCCCAGAACATTACACTGGCCAGCAGAGACTACTGTTCTCCCTAAGACAGGATGTCAGGCTTCTTCTGCATCCAGTCACCACACCCAGTATTTCAGCAAGACATGCAGCAACCAATGTTTCCAGAAATTTGTAACCACAGTAGAAAATGCAGGAAGGGGTACCTCTCTGGAAACAAAAACCAAAAAAAAAAAAAAAAAAAAAAGGGAAGAAAAAATTCTAACCAAAACTATAAAACAAAACAGAATGACCATAAACTGTATACATCAACTCAGAAAACTTAGAACTTTTTTTTTTTTTAAAACCAACACTGATATACCTCATGGTTAAGCTAAACAAATAAAACCCACAAAGCCAGAGCTGACCTAAATCCCACTCAATCAATAACAGGAAACTAGTGATACTACTGACAGTTTCAAGACAAACCAAGCCTTGCACAGCTAAACATGATTTTGTACAAAGTGAGCTTTCTAAAGTTATAGTGTATCAATGTGGAATCACTGACACACTATACAATGAGACTATCTTAGTAACACTTTAACCATCACTACTTGTTTGCACTTCTCTGTAATAGTTACCATAGATGCTGATATAAAAGCCTCCCAAAAGTTTCATTGTGAAGCCTAAGAATACAACAACACCTGCGCAATCATATTCACTCCTTTTAGAGCACGCACAAGGATCAAATTCTCCATATGTATTTCCAGGAATATGTGAGAAAACTCACAAAATTTTACAGCTTTCTTAAGCAGATAGTACTAAGGATAACGAAAACAATGTGTCCTATCTATTCCCATTCTATTAATATTAAAATCTTCCATGATCACACCCAGGGTTCCAGCAGAAGACCTATGCTAAAACTGCCTCCACCTGAATGGCTTTAAAGTTAAAATCCTACAAAAAACAAAAGATATTTCCCTTGTTGTCACTGTTGTGGGAGGAATGTAAATCTCCTTCTTGATGGAACCCTAAATCAATAAATATTCTCAAATGAGTCTCTACAACTAAATGATCAACATTGCCTAAATATTAACTTGTAAAACTGCAGACATCCCAAATCTTTCAGCATCCCTTCCTGTAGGAGTTTCAGTTGTTTACATCCACAAAAACCCCCATGTGCTGATACAGGAGAACCACGCAGACTATTACAGGCAAGCTTTGTACATAGGACACCCGAAGTCACAGATACTAGAATGATGTACAAGTTCGAAGTTTTAACAGTTACCAGCCAACATCTATATTTATACACATTTAATGACAACTTAAGCAGAGGTTAAATGACTACTTAACTTCAAAGGACTGAAATCGCATGTTAAAATTTAAAGTGCTAATTATGTAGGAAATAGTTTCACTGGTATCTCAGAAAAGGAAAAGATCTCATACCTGTACAATATCCCAGTTCATTTCAAATTCTTCTTTTATTTTGTTGCCTCCCACATTTTTAACTGGCTTCCCTTCAGGACATGCATTCAACTTAATCTTTTTAGAGGGTGGTTCATCAAATGCAAACTCCTCCTCGCATTTCTCCTGCTTCACTACAGGAAAACTTGTTGAGGGTTTTTCATCACTCATTAAACTGTTTTGGTTGTTCCCTTGGAATGAATTTATTTCCCTTTTTTTAGGCACTTCTGGCTTTTGATTAAAACTTTTTGGTTTAGTGCCTGCATCTTCTTCCTTAGGTTTTAGAAGCTGCATTTTATTATCTTCTACAGGTGCAATAGGCAAGGATACATCCTGCCAAAAAGACATTGAAACCATATTAAGCACTGACTGTTACAAAGCGGTTCAACATTTCATTTAAACTCTAAAAAGACTTGCTACCAGACATCATTTTCCCAAGTAATGTCTCTGGCAGCAAAATGCCAAGCCAGAAATCAAGTAACCTGAAATGTACCTTGCATGGAGGAAACAATACAAACACACACAGCAGAACTCTGATTCAGGAGATCAAACAAAATTATCCTGCAAAGAATTTAAAAGGACTTTCCTTCAGAAGACACTGACCAATCTTTGCCTCCATTCATGTCAGCAAAACAGGAAACAGTAGGGCAGGGAAGCACTCTTCTGAGGTGTTAGGTTCCCAGCACGGGAATTGGAACTGAGATTTGGTCTGCCAAGATACAGTTTAATCTTGGACAAGCCACACCTTCTTTCCTGACTTTACCCAGAGATCATCTCCAGAAGTCAGAAGGATTTGCTTCTGTCATGATGTGATCTCAGATGTTAATGGTTGACAGAAGTATCTAATTTTCAATAGAACTGCATTTTCTATTAATAATAATAAAACTGCAATCCTTACTGGGTCAAACAGCCATGCAAAGAAATGTAAGCACAGGCTGCCTTTTTTTTTCTGGTACCCAGAGAGTGAACAGGTAGAAGATATCAAAGGTGCAGTACCAAAACCAGAGATATTATAGAAAGAACAGAGGCATTTATTTATTTACATTGTTGAAAGAGATCTCCAGGGAGAAACCACATACCATTATCACTGGCCAAAATTTTCAAGGAGGATCCTTATATCACGGACACTTTAATGCATAACAAAGTCCCATTTAACCAAAATACTGAACATTCACAGGAACAATGGAATTGTAAGAGCTGATCAGACTCAGGCAACCAACTAAACCAGAGCTGGAAAAACTGTTTATGTTACTTCCCAAGAGTAGTAATTAAATGTCTCTTGCTTATAGATATTCACCATTTCCTTTTTTATTGCCACCTTCTTGACCATTTTCCTGGCCACAGTGGACCGTGGAGCAGCAGCTTTTTTAGTTTTTGCCTCAGTTTTCTTTGGCAAACGAGGTCTCCTGGCAATTTTGCTTTTTGGCTCCCATTCCTCTTCTTCCTCCTCTGATTCAGAGGTCCTGAAAAACAAATGAATCAACAATATTGCTTATGAGAAGCATAAAAAAATACCTAAGCAAGCTAGTCTGAGTGTTTTTTGGCATAAAAGAAAGTGAACAGGAAAACCTAACAGAAAGGTAAAGAGACTCAACAAATACAGGTCTTTCACACTGCTGCAGGACTAATGGCTTAAACAATTTCCCAACTTTTATGAAGCTGGTTCCTGGGAAGTGTACACATCTGATTCTGTTTGGACAACTGGCAATTCACTTTCACCCCATCTTCACTGGGAGCAGGTAGAAGCCTAAGTAATTTGTGTTTTATAACTGAAGGTTTGCACATGAAAACTTTTTAATCAAATTCTCAGAAACTGAATGTTGTTCTTATGCAATCACTCATGCTTAGCATAAACCTTAAAAAAAATCCTAAGGAAAAAATTGATCTTACGAATTAAGAAATGAAGGTAGTTCTTCTGATGTAGGGGCTTTGGCCGCAGATTTCCCCCTCCTTGGTAGAGACGACATCTGAAACAGAGGCAAGAAGAGAGAAACATAACACTTGGTTGAAGCTGTATTCTCTTTAGCTCACTGTCAAATGTGCCCTCATAATGTCTTCAGCAATCACAAAAGTTTCCTCTAGAGCAAATTTGGTTTTCTCAGTATCCAAGAATTTAGGCCACGGCAGCACACATTCAACAATCTTTTTAACTTAGCAAACAAGCCAGCACTATAACCTCTCAAACTACTTTTCTCTTCACAAGAAGGTAATTATTTGGCTTGCGTGTAAAGCTGTTCTAGCAAAAAGGGCACTGGTTCTCAAATGTTTTATTGGGTGTCACACATAGCATGCCAGTCTTTTCTCCATCCATTTAAAAAGTATAGCAAATCAAATTAAAATCTAGTAAAGTGAACTCTCGTGTTTTTGGTGGGACAGGATAAGACAATTGTCCATTTTCAGCTAGAATTTTCATTTACAGACTATCTGTTGCTTGTATGCACAATAAAAACCATTATTTTGAATGAGCCACTCATTATCATATAGAAAGTGCATAAAACAATTACTGAAAGAAAAATGGGAAAGCACACTCTTTCCCCTGATACAACATTCATACTTACAATAGCTGCATTTTAGTTAAACATTTACAGGATTTTGGGCAGTGGTCAGGCCTACAAATTTCAATAACCATATTTAGCAATTTCAGTTAAAAAACTTTAGGTACCCTCGAAATTTTACCTGTCAGAAAATCAAAATTTTAAAATCTTAAAAAGCAAAAAAAAATCCTGTAATTTATTTCAAATAGTACCAAATTCAGAAGCATATTTTACCTACATCTGGTACAAAATCATCATTCTTCACATTATTATACCTTGACCTTTGATCCAGCCTTACCACTGCAACCACTTACCACTTAAAGTCCCATGTTTGCTAAATACAAACGAGATAAGTATTTCCAAAGTGCCATTTAACTCAAGGGCAAAATGCCCTTTAATCCAACTTCATTCTGGCTTCTGTTCAAGCACTAGAACACAATTGTTATTAATGGTTTTCAGCAAGTTTTCCTTGTAAAGCAACACAAAAATTAGGGGACAATTTCCAGCACTGCAGTGGAAGGAGCACTATTGAGGCCCATATCAAAAAGCACCATTGGCTCACTTGCAAAGCACCTTCTTGGAGCAACCATCTTGGTCAGTAACAGGTCAGCATTTCTGTGCTGTTCCACTCACCGAAATTCCATTATGTGACCACCTGGAACACACATCTACCACAGAAAAACACAAATCTCCAAAAAACACAACAACAAATATTACTCACCTTATCAGCTTCCCAGATGCCTTTTCACTGCCAGTTCTGAAACACTCCCAAACTCATCCAGCCACTCTCCTTCTCTGCGTTCCTTTGCTCTTTATACCTGAACAGTTGTTATCACAGTTATCTGAATTACTTATTTATTCCCATTACTTCAGAAGCATAAAGATTATGTTTCCATTTTCATATCATACTTTAATGTGTGAATGGGAGATAAAAAAATATTAAACACCAAGACTTCCAAAGTTAGGTAACATCCTAACAAGTTAGGTAACAAGCCAAATGGATCCCTGATCCACTCTTTTGCAGGCACTGGGACACTTCATGCTTCTCTTCAGCTAATGCAACTAGGTGGGTATTCCAGGCAAGTGATCAGTTTTGAAACACTCTAACAAGCTTCATATCCACTGAATCACTGCAAGTAAGAAGGGAAAGACCAATATACATGGTCTGTCACCTGTCACCAGCATTGCCCCTACTGAGTAACACCACTCTGAACACCCCTGTCAGTTTGTAACACTCAGCATATCACCATTATTGTTCTGGAGCCTACCAGTTCTGAAGCCCAAGTAAAAAAAAAAACCATCATCTGGAAGGTCCTTTCTGATAGTATTTCTGCTATCACCTCAAGTGGCCAAGGGCAGCATCTCAAAATAGCTCAACATTTGTGTTGTTACATTAAGTAAGATTATGGCAAGAGTAATGCTCGCTTTACAAAGTTAACTGTACTTCCTACATCCAGTACTGGTGACCTATCTAACTCTCCATACTGCATAAGAATAGGAGAGGAGCTCCTTAGTAGTTCTTCATGAACGGCCAAGCCATGGCCAGAAGCCAAAAGAGAGTTATACAGCTGAAAATAAAAGCCACTACAAAAAAAGCATATGTGACATAAATATCAAACATGGGGTATCACAAAGGAAAAAAAACCAAAAAAAAAATCATATTTTCACCGCAAGGTCAGGCCAAATTATAACCACCTCCTCTTCTCATAATGAATGCAACAAACTAACTGTATTCCATATTTGTAGAAAAGAATCTTATAGCTACTACATATATACCTTTGTTTACAAAAAATAATTTTTTAATTAGAACCCACAAAAATACTTCTTGTTTCGTTTCAAATTGCCAGACAGCTGTCTGCTAAATTTTCCTCCTGATCTGCCTGTGCTGGGGTGTGCAAACACCTACATTTAATGACTAAGAAAAACAGCCCTTCTGTGATTCACTGTGGAGGGGGAGGCAGGGCAGAGGATGAAAAAGAAACAAGTCTAAATGCCACTGATGATGACAGATAACTAATACAGACAAAAAGCTTGGAGACAGTCCCCGAAGTGAGGCAGCAAGACTCAAGAAACAGGCAAACACTGTTAAGCTCCACATGGGGCATCTACAACACTGACTGCATGACAAGGCACTCAATAGGCTACTGCCAGCTCCATGGTCTGCTTTTGTGGGGATACAGTCCCCCATATCTCCTGCTTCAAGTGCTCAGGGAAGTGGGAACAGCTTTATTCACCCTCCCACAGCATGCTGAGATCAAGCCAGTGTGAGGCTGGCCACTTATCTCCTACTATATTTTCCAGATAGACTGGCTTCAGTGGGAAAACTGCCTTGAACTCATCCTTCTCTGTCATCTCCAGTTAACCATACTCCAAGATAGCTGGTTTCTACCCTGAGGAAAGAAATGATAGTCCCTTCCAAATGCAAAAGAATCCCATAGCTGTAGAAGAGCCAATTACAAAGCTGAAAAAGTAAGAGTAACCTATTTATACCAGTCAGGTCATTTTCCCTTCGTATATCTGTGTTCAGTTTTGCTGAACAGATGTTTACAGTGCTTGGTGTTTCCTTTTCAGCTGAAGGAAGTAAACACACAGTATTCAGAGCTGTGCACAAGTTATCCAGCCACTCTGTTCAGGATTTCATCAGCTTGCTAATTGTCATATTGAACTTCAACAAGCTCTGTTCTAGCAGCTCTTCTCACATCTGAGGCCAGTAAACTTCTGGCCAGTAAACATCAGCTAACACACTTTTTCTTATTTTATGTACACTCTCAGCAACCTTTTTATGTACAACAATGCTGTTCTTTAAGAAAAACAGTTCTTACTCATCTTACCAACAGTATTTTTCTTCCATGGCGGGCAACATGAGCTAGGCCCTGGAAACTTTGGCCTTGCTCACATACTTAAGCTCCCAACTGCTGCTTCATTTCAAACCTGATCTTTTGCTTCTTTGAGATAGGCTGAAACCTTAATGCTGAACCTTCACACTAGACCCTTGATCCTCTGTTCAAGAGAATCAGAACTCACCTGCTTGTCCATGTCCCAAACGACAGTGTGAAGCATCATTGCTTGGAACACCATTAAAGCCTGGCCACTCCACAAAACTCAGCCATTATAGCAAGTTCTTCAAAAGTACATCCCAGGTAAAAATTAAAGAAATTCACAGAGCTATTATGCTGTCCAGTGAAGAAGGGCTGAAACTATTTAAGTCATTGCTATTGTAGATAAATATATCTGCTAGGTCCACTCTCCAAATAGTTTGGCATCAGTTTTGTTGCCAGTTATTTTGTTCCCGCCACCACCACTTTTATCCTCTGCATCCCATGCAGAGCTCCACATCACAATTTGGATGGCTGCAAATAGTACACTTCTTTCTGCCTGTCAGCTACTCATTAAAACAACACTACTGTAGCTTGGGGTCAGGTCATGCCAGAAATAAAGACTGAGTAGCTCTCACCCTTTACTGTACAGAATCTTAACATGCATATGCACAACACATACAGCAAGGAAGAAATCATTTTGCTGGCTTCTCTCCCCAAAGAGGTCTATGCTACACACAGAATATAAGTAGATTGAGGTTTTAAAGACCTTATTAGGTTAAGGAGCAATCCAAATCTCACTTAGAGACTGCTGTTCTCTTCAATCTCCCTATTCATGCAAAGGCACAACTCATCAAAAATAAATTTCTTCTTATGTGAATCCCATTGGCATAAGCAACTGCTTGCAGAAAGAGAAGTTTAATAACAGTTTAAAAGTAATTAGATTTAAAAATTCTCATTCCCCACCACCATTCTCCCAATCCCCCCAAAAAACCCCTGCACTAGCACATACCTCTTTTAAAACTCCATCAGTAGAGCAATAATTTTCAGATTCAGAAATAACTCTAATACATTTTTCTACCTGAAAGCACAAGATTAAAAAACAACAAAAAAACCAACCAACAAGTAAACAACCCAAACCATACCACCGTCACAAATACACTTGGTAATTAACTTCATTTCAGTGACTGCAAAAAGCCCTATCCAGCTGAAAAGCACACAGAAACTTCTGAATCTCTTTTACAGTTAATCCAAAGCCCTATCCAGCTAAAAAGCACATAGAAACTTCTGAATGTCTTTTACAGTTAATCCAAAGCAAAACATTCCTTACAAAACAGGAATCCCTCTAGGCAGGAAGCTCCTCAAACTTTGCTCTACAGCCTCTGCTTTTCTATCACAAATAAACCAGCAAGAATGACAGAATTTTGCATTTTAGCTTCTTCTTAAGTCTAACAATACCAGCCAAACCAGCATTTATACCATGAAGCACCTGGGGCAGGACAAAAAGAGCACTATACAAATCCCACATGACAAGTGAATTTTGGACCATTGTTAGTAGCAGCAGAATGGCCCACTTCAATAACTGTATGGAGGTCCTCAACAGGCTGATTTCGCTTGTCATTTTAAGATACCTCCAATGCATGCTACAATAACATTCTAAGGAAAAAAAAATCCAAATGTGAGCATACAGTCAGCAACAAGGGGGAAAGATGCTATGCAGAGCAGTGGCAGGGACTTGTAGGGAAATCTTTCTGTCTCTCCACATTTTTATCCTGGACAGATAGGTCAGCTGAGCTGTACTTCAAAATATAAATCCAACTTACTGTAATCCTCTTGAGGTTAAAACCTTGGAGAACTCCCAGACACTTTTGCTCAGAGAAGCTAGTGCAGATTTCCAAGGACTTTTCCTGCACAAATCCAGTCGGGCCTGCCTGAGGAAGGAGTTGCAGACATAATTTAGGAGACTTCAGCACTAACTGGAAAATTACAACCACAAAGAAACAGAGAGACATACAGGGTACACACATACACCAAAACAGTCCTTAAAGCTAACCAGAGAGGAAAAGGTGTAAGAAGCAGTAAGAACAGCACCTATTGCTTTTACTTACAGAAGTACCATCAAAAAGGTAAAGATTTTTGGCCCTAGGGAGTGCATTCTATCCCATGCCTGTTCCTGTAACTAGTGGTCCCTCTGAGGAAAAGGAACAACCTGTGTTATACAGCACCCTGTAAATAATTCAGAAGAGGTCTGCCCAAGAAAGGGGGGACAAAATGCTTTTCATGCATTTTTCTTTAATCCTCTTATCTCAAACCACCTATGAAGACAGACATTACCCAAAATTAGGGAGTACTGCTTCTGATGCAGCAACAGACGGCTACATCATGTGCAGTTATTCCTTTTCTCCAGTTCACCAAACCAGCCCCACAGTAACACTTCCATCCTCGTTCATTAAACGGGATGTCTTCACTCCCAAAGTGATTTGGAAGACACACATTTCTTCTGCATGGCTACAGCCACAGCAGGGTTTATCATACCAAAACACTCATTTTGGAGGTTTGGAGGCACAAGGGGAATTGAACTCAAAGCATTGTTTGTTGCTTGATGACTCACTACGACCTCAAATCATTGCTTTTCGGCCCAGAAACGCGACCGAGATGAAAATACACTTTATGTACTTCAAAGCCCTACTCTCTCCCTGGCGACATCCTGCTTTCTTCAGGTCTGTTGACAATAGGAAGGGCAAACCGAGCTAAACATCACCCCTCCCGCCTGGGAAGCACATCAGCTCCCTGGCAGAACCACGGGAATGAGCCACCTCTCAATCGCCTTCCTACCCCTTCCAGCCGTCCCGCTCCAGCCCAGCCGCGGGTGCCCGCCCGCATCCACGGTCCCGCTCCCCACCTCGCAGGGGTCGGGCACCTCTCTCCCCGGCCAGAGGGGGTGGGAATGGGGTGGGAAGAGAGGGGGAGAACAGGCTCGTTTCCTCCTGAACAACCGAGACAAGAGCGAACCCCTCGCTTGCCGGGCGCTGCGGCGTGGCACGGAGGGCGCACGGAGGGAGCACGGGGGGCGCCGCTGCCCGCCCCGCCTCACCCCCGGCCCGGTCCCGGCGAGGGGCGGGCGGCTCCTCCAGTCGTTATCCCCTGCTGCCGCCGGCTGCCGCGTTTGAAAGGGCCGCCAGCGCGGCCATGGCGGACTCGCCCGCCCGACGCGCCGCGGGGAGGAGCAGGAAGCGGCGGACACGCCGCGCCGCAGGAAGCGCGGCCNAGGGGTGAGGGGCTGCGGGCTGCGGGCCAGCGACGCCGAGGCTGCCCCAGGGCGAGAGCCTTTCGCTTAAACCAAGGACAAAGGGCGGCGATGCAGAAATGTCCCGGTTCGGTTCTGGGTTGATGGGAGTTGGGAAGGGGTTAGCTAAGAAGCGGGGTTTTTTCACAGAGGTCTTGGGAAGCAGAAGTCGTGGTTGTGTGAATCTGAGATACTGCGCCAAAGGTGACTGCAGAAGATGCAGAAATAAATACACGCCCTGTCAGCCCCCGGAGTAGATAGGAGCATGTAGATCCTAATATACATAGGATGCTTGTGTTCCTTTACCCATGCACACTAAAATTTGCATGGTTTTTCTTATAAGCATTTGCACTCTAGTGCTGGAAAAAGTATCGAATGTTAGATGCCTGCCTTAAAATTCCATCTAAAGTTATGTTTCCCTGCAGTCTCTACACCTATTCCTTTTTCATCCATATCCTCTAAGTTGGCGTTCAGCAGGGATCCTGTGAAGTCCACATCTCATGCAAAAAGTTTAATGGGTGCTGGCTTCTGGAGCCATCACCAGAAGCCTGGAGCAAGCACGCTCTTACATTAAAGCCGCCTTTTGAGCTTCCATTACCCTAAAAGGTCTTCTGCTTTGTATCATAAATATTTGTAACTTGTGATCATAACTACAAGCCAGCTGTCCTCCAGCCTTGGAACAGCAACATCTTAAATGTAACTAAGGTGCTATAAACTTAAATAATTCATAATTTTTCATTTTGACTCTGTAATAAATGTGTGTTTAACAGTCTGGAATGGTTTTAAACACAATAATGTTCAATGCAGTCACTCTCTTTCCATGGAGTTTACCTGACCTCTTTAGCTTTCAGAGGCCTGGAGAGAGACTTATGCACATACTTGTCTTTACGCATGGGGTTGTATCTCTGCTGCCAAATCTTCAGCTGATATAAACTGTCACAGCTCTGTTGATTTAAATAGGGACTGTGATTTACACAAGTTGAGGATCTGACTCACAGCCCTCAATAGGACTGTTCACATATTTAAAGGTAATCAAGTGTGCAAGTGTTTGCAGGCTCAGAGTTGATTCACTTGGAGTTTTGTCCTAGTAAGAGCTGAGCAAAGGGTAGTTTAGTGTAATGCTAGGAAGCATGAAATCATGTCAGATCTTCAGTTTTTCAGATGAAAGATTGTCATTTATAATAGAAAAGGTTCTGAGTCTTTATATTTCAGATCAGATTCTACTCTTATGCCAAAACAATCTTTAAATAAGTTTAGGAACTCAGTGCACTGTATAACTAAGGACAAAAGATTGCAACTATAAATACCTTAAAAGTTGTATTTAAAGACTTGGTCTGATTAAATTTTGTAATACTTGGAGTGCAACTTTGTGCAGAATACAAAAATACTGCCTGTGTCATCTGACTCCTTTGATGCACTGCATTAAAATTCCTATGTCTAAGTACATATCAGGCATTCAACTTTACTTCTCTTCTATTAATAGTTTGAAATTAGGTCACTGTTCTTGTAAGGATAGGCTAAGCCTGTACAACTGATTTAAAAGAAATTACCTATATATAAATGTTTGGGTTTCTTTCTCATGCTCGCCTATAGTGACACCATTCCTTATCTATAATCAGTAATTTTTCTGTCTGTTCTGGCATATGTATTCTATGCTGGCAGGTTTTTGTAGATTTGTTTATAGTGACCCCCACTGCAAAAGATTAAGACTGACATTTCTTTAAGCCTTTAAAAAGACATTCACCCAATTATTTCTGAGTAAGAACCAACCAGATGTAATCTCAAGTATATAAAATTTGAAACTCCCTAATCTGGATAATTTTCAGTAAAATTAGTTGAATCATACAACAGCTTTTCCTCTCTCCTATGTGTAGGATTTACTTTCTAATGCAAGGCAATATAGTTGCAAAGTAAAATAGCTTCTCATTTCCTAGAGGTAAGGCTTGTTCTTTGTGTTATTGTTCTTTGAAAAGGGCTAGACTTGGCTCCAATAAATCAGTGTCTAAACTGCTACATGCAAATGTTTTCAGAGCTCCACTTAGGCAAGCACGTGCTTATGTTTATCTCTGTTCAGGATAGCAAACTAGTGAAAAAGAAGATTAAAGCATAGGACTAAGTTTAAACACAGATTACCCCTCTTGTTTCAGAAGGACTTAAGTGTCAGCCTGTTCCAGTATTGCCCTCAATAAAATGTTTTCTCAAACTCGGCTTAAAAAGCTTCAGCAAAAGGTATGTGTTGTTCGTTTATAACAAGAAAAAGATCCATGTATGCTCTGTGCTGGGCAAAAGCTGTGCAGCCATAGCTAGTGCAGCACAACCTCAAAACTAACAGGCTCTGCTAACAGAGCTGCAGCTTCATGCTGCCTCAGCTCCCTAGCATTCTGCAAGCTGCACAAAATAAGCACATGCTTGCAAAAGACACTCGAGGTACAGCCTTGGTAAAACCTCTCATCCATATGTATTAATATAAATGTTATTGTACAAATATATGTGCCTGATATATTTTTTAAAAACTGTATTTAAGGAGGATTATTTAGGCTGCAAAACCAAGCAAAAAGCCATGCTTAGAGCTCCTTGTGTAATCTTTATACTGCCCTTTGTACAAATATTTACTGATGGATGGAGACATCCCATGGAATACTGCAAGACCAGCGGAGTGAAATAACCACAAGAAGGCAGAACTAAAATCTGATGAGCAACCTGGATTGTCTCTTTCCCCACTGAGTCCTTCACGTTGCATTCTCAGCAGCATTCTCATATTACTGAGTGTAATTTTCTACATCTGATAGACAGGTAAAAGTTAAATTGAGTTGTCCCATATCCTATATTACCAGTGAGGACTGAAATCTGTGTCTTTTCCACAGTAGCCACAGTTCAATGTAAAGCAGTCAAACTTGTCATTTTAATGTAGGGTGGTGGATTACGGTTCCTAACAGTGGTCAGTGGGAAGAAACTAAGCATCTTTTTCTCTTTTTATGGGATTTGGAAAATTGATGCCGCCTGAAATGTCAGGAAGGGAGATGAACCAGTGGGGCAATCTGCTGGGCCTTACTCTCTCCTCCTTGAGAACTGGAGGAAATCCAGTCCTTCACAATGTTCCCAGAAATTTGCCACTGGGGGCAGATGCTGGATTACTTACGGTATGAGAGTGCAGTCTGGTTCTTGGCCACGTTGCAGTAACGTGCTGAGGGTCATATGGTCTGTACTCAGGTTTCATACAGGATGTAATCCATACTTCTGTTTCCTACCTCAGTGCTTTGGCAGCTTGTGAGTTAGCTTCTTCTGCAGCCATTACTGCTGCTTTTGTGGTGGTGTGAGCTGAACCATGAGATCCTCATGTGTTTTTATCATCTTGGCAGACTGACAAAAGTTTCCTCAGGAGTGCAACTGGGAGAAGAGAGTCAGTGATTTTTAACAGTCCATTTCTCAACAAAAAGTGACAACGTGTAATGACATGAAGGTACACGTACACGGAGGAGGCCAGAGAGGCAGGAGAACTCTGCCAGTGCACTTAGCTTGTCAGACACCGGAAGGCCCCAGTCCAGAAGCAAGATAACTACACGAAGCTAAGCTAATGAGCACTGCTGAGAGGCAGGGTATGTTATTTTGGGCATGGTGCCACATTAGCATGACTCTACATCTTCCAGACAGAAGCTTGTAAACTCTGGGCAGCTCAGAGTATGAGCAGAGCTTGCTTGTGTCTGTCTGCACCTGTCTGCATGGCCTTGCAGAAGAAAAAGCATCAATTTCCCAATTAATTAGCAAAGACTTTTTGCAAACAATACAGATACAAGAGTATCTGCCAAAAACCAACCAAACAAAAAAAACCCCCTTGCTTCAACAGCTCCTCAATTTCTTTTTTCTACCAGGCCCAAAAGCAAATGGACAGTGTTGACTCTACTGTCTATCTTGCCAATATACTCTCAGAGCACTCTTGTAGCACCCATTGTTTTTGTTTTCTTATGTTTCTTCCTATCTTATATTTATATTGAAAGGTCTCTGTGAAAGAAACTATCTCACTGTCTCTGTACAAAAATACAGTGTGATGGCACCCTCATCTGTGCCTCTGATTCATAAATACTTGTGTACTTTTGTGCCCTGCAGTGATATGGGTGACCTGTACTAAGTCACCATTTGATTTGGGACTAATAGAAATGCCAATCAGCAGAAGCACAGATCTGCCAGGAAATAGTTTGCATTGTATTCATATTTTCTACTTGTCCGGTGGACAAAGCACCAATATTTTTTATTTTATGTGATAGAGAGCCCTTGTAAATGGAAACTCTATGTCACTGTTACCTTCTCTGCTACTGGAAGCTCATTGCTTTGGTCACACAGTTAGACCCTACCTTAAGCCTACGCCCTGCCTTTCTAGAAAACAAATGTGACCTCCACCATTGCAGACTGTGAGTGGCCCACAGTCTTTACAGTATTTATCGTGGTGTTGTCTCTAAATGAGGGTCCTCTATGCTTAGAACCTAAATTCTACTTTGAAGAAGATCGTACAATCAACATTTTTAGTCCCAAACCTACTGAATCTACTGGTCATTGCTGTGCCAGTGCTCTGTGTGTGTTTACAGCAGTTCTGATTTTTGTATGGATGATGCAGGGTCCATATGTTGCAGAGTCCCTATGTGTTTATAGGATGATATTGCCAGAGTGTGTTTGAAGAGTTTCTGAATTGTGCCAGAAAGCCCTGGTATTTATCCCCACAGCCTTGTTGTTTCCCTGGTGTGAAGGACAAAGGCACAGAAAAATTACATACCTTGTGCAAACACAGAGAACTGTATCAACACCTTCAAAATCCATTGGTATTCCATACATGAACTGTTAACTATACAGCTGCAGAAAGGAAGACAGTGTAGTTCTTCTTCCAGCTGATCCAGCAACTCTTTTGCAGAATCACTCCTGAAGTTCTGTTTCGTGATCATATGTCCAGTCTACATAGGGAAGAGAATGGAAAAAGATTTTAGCCTTGAAAGGAAGCTAAGAGGTGCAAAGGATGTTTGGACTGAAGTGCAGGCTATTGTTCCTGGGTTACTGCATGCATTTATTTCAAAGGGAAGGTCGCTTCAGAATCATAAGCAAAGGTGGCTTAGGGATTGCCAGAGGGAATTCTACTTACGTAGAGATCAGTTCTGGTTTCTGTAAATAAGCATGCTCAGGATGATAGTAAACTTTCTTCTGGGCTGGGAGAGTTTTCTGGAAAAAGTCACATTTGGAAGAATCAGAAGTAAAATCCTTCACTCAAAGTTAGACCACTGAATTATCAAAACCCATTATTCCAGTACTATTATCCATATAAAAGGATTTATCCTCTTTATTTTACTCCATATATAGATATATATATACACCTGTCAGTTTTCGCTGTGAGGGACTAGGATACCTCAAAGGCAAATCAGAGTCTCCAGTTTCCTCTGCTGACTCTGCAGAAGCACCCAGGTCAGGACCTTCAATAGTCACGAGGCTGGATGTCTTGTTACAGAAGGACTGAATCCTTTACTTTTGACAAGAGGAGATGATGTTGGCAAGTGGAGGAGCCTCAAAACGTGTCCATTATTCCCATCTGTACAAATAGCAATTCATGTGCTTACAAATTGATCATATGCTTTCAGCAAGCTGCAAAAAGGGAACATTCTAGGGAACATAAATCTGAATCTCAGACTCAATTTCCTCCTCTGCTACAGATGTCCTGTGTGACCTTCAACAAGTGACTCTTTCTGTGCCTCGGTTCCTCGTTGTTAAAATGGGCTACTAATAACGCTTCCTAAAACGATGTGTGAGGCTAAACAGTGTCTATGTTATGCTCAGGCATTTGCATGTAGAGGAGTAATCTCAGGAAAGGAGATGGATAAGCATGTCAGATTTTACAGGGAAATTTCTGCCAGAATAATTTTGACCAGTTCCAGTCAGTGCACGAACAGTAGCAGTGTCTGCTGTTTGCGCTGTTCGCTGCAGTGTTACTGGCACGACAGTTTATACAGGCATGTACATTTCTAACCAAGCAATATGTGGATAATTTTGAATCAAGAAACTTTGTCAGAATGTAGTCATAGTACTAGATATCCTGACACAGATTATCATTTGGAGAACTTCTTTCATTCTCAGTCATCATTTCCTCTCTTTTCCCATCCTCGAAAGCAAGCTGATGCTTTAAAAGCCAAAAGAGGGCTTTTATGTGTGTGGTCAACTCCACGCAACTGTAAAGATGAAAATAAGAGTCACTTAAGGCCTTTATCACATGCCTGAAATTCCACTGTCTTCAGCAGAGCTGCACCTGGAGATGGATTACTCTGATCCTAAATGAGAAAAAGATGCAGTTCCTAGCTGCAGGGAGAGATGAGTTTTTAGATCCAGCCCTTCTGCCTTCCCCAGGAGAAGCTAAAGCTTGCTTTTGGTTTGTGTCAGTATTTTCACTAGCATGGCAGCCTGCAGTTCTGTTAAAAATACTTGGAAAATGGCTCTGTTAGCAATCCTAGGGACCATTCTTTTAAACAACTGCCATCAGTCTTGCAGGCTCAGTCTCAATATCTGCTCAGTTTGAAGTGTGCACAGTATTTTGTAACAGGGCCAAAATTTTGGAAGTAACATAAACATATGTAATGTGTCAGCTTTGCTAAATTTAAACCAATGCTGTTAGGCTCAAGAAACTGTGACATGGCAACCTCAGCTTTAATAGTACTAGAAGGCCTAGAAAATGGTTGCTTGTATTTGTCTCAGTTATCCTGCAGCATTGCAGGTCATTCATTGTCTGACAAGAAGTTCCAAAAATTCCAGTGAATGGAGAAGGTCAACACGTAAAACTCGGTTGCTATTTCTGTAAAATAGCTATTACAGTAGCTAACTATATATAGCCAGAAGTAATTCCTTCTGTAAATAAAATACCAGTGAACACATTACAAGATTAAAAAGAAACTTTGAGATTCCAACACAGTTATTTGCCGACTCCCACCCTTATACACACGATGACTTTGCAGTCATAACTCTGCTATGCCACAAGACTTAATTTAGGATATGTGTGGCATATTATACTTCCTCACATTCCTAAACAAAGTGCTCTTCCATTAGCTGCTTAGTTCTCATTTTAGCTGGCCACTTCACCCTTCATTAGTGAAGAAAAGTACAGTCATTTTACCAAATATACTGCCATGCAATTATTTGTTAATCTTATGTTACAGTTAGGCTTTATACAGGTATAATAAAGGCTTTAGGTTTTCCTGGGCATTTGGATGAATTTTTAGGCAATATTAATTTGAAACTCTCATTTTTTAAACATAGTTTCTTTCAAATGGCAGTTATAAGTAGTAAAAGTGAGATAAATTGATGGAAGATCAGATCAGAAGTGATGTATCTTAATAAATGTGTCATCGCTCTTTGAGAGGGAAGGTGATATTAAATAGCTTGAATACCATGCTGCTCTATGAAGAGACACCAGTTAAATACTTTGAAGGTAGGTTTACAGTGATCTCTGCCATTCAGTGAAGAGTTATTGCCCATAAACTGTGGGAGTTTTGCTTACTGTTGCTGGTAAAACTAGAAAACCTGCTGCTCATCCTTTATACCTTTTTTGGTAGGGATTTAACAATTCCACAAGTGAGGAGTGTAGAGGGCACCTACATAAGTGTTTCAGTCCCTTATTTTTATTTTCCTAATCTGACTTTTTTTTTTTTTATTTAGGTGAAGCTGGTTTTGCACTATCAGCTGGTTTTGGACCTATCAGGAGACCAGTATTCTATCCCTATGAAATATCTTTTGATGATTTGGTCCTTACTGTTGTTCCTATACTGTCGTAAGATCTGGGAGCTGCTGCAAGGGAGCAGGATCCTACCAAGCTATAGATAGGAGAAAAGCAGACTGGTACTGTGTGTATTTGTAGGTGTCATAGTAAAAGAGAGCTTTGAGCATGAAGCCCAATGGGCAGATGGGCAAATCCCTTCAGGGAGCTACTAGGCATAAGGACAGAATAGCAAAAACATTTCTGTACTTGAATTAAAACATAAGAAAGGAGTTTTCCTGCTTCTAAGAGCAGAGAAAGGTGTTGACATCTTGTTAGGAAGGAGCCATTGTAGGCAGTGTGGGGATAGGCTGCGTAGGAACCTGAAAGTGAAAACCAACAGCATGAATTTATGCAAACAGGGATAAATGAGACTAACCAGTATGTTGTTTTAGGCAAAAACCTACACAAATCCTTACAAGATTCTGAATGAATAGGAGCAGTGCTGGAATATATCTGTCATAACTGAAAAAGCAGGCTGATGCTCCATTGTATCTTGGACAGGCTGTGATTGAAGATTTCACTGCCAAAAAGATCCGCAAGACAAACTCTGAAGATAATTCAGAGTAGAAGTTGACACCTATGTTATTAGACCTGACAGTAGTGTGACAAGAAAGCAGGTAACAAGAAAGAATCATTATGGGAAACAAAATTCTATTAACTTGTTTGTTTTGTCTCTCTGTATTTTAATATGTTTGCAGCAATTCAACATCAGCTCCCACAAAAATGCAGATATTTGTGTTCTCAACTTGTTGTCAAACAAAATGACATCAAGCAACAACCCACACTTCGGCAGTGTTGCTTCTGCAACAACAGAAATGAATGCTGTTGATGGGCAATAACCCAGTGTCACTAAAGTATCTCAGTAGTAAGTACACAGGACACCAAAGAGCACTCCCACTACTCCCCCTTTGTGTACCAGGATGGATCTCTTCTACCCAGTTTGAGAAACACTCTCCCATAAGGGGTCTTTGTGAGAAAAAAGTGAACTGGAAAGTTGAAAGAAACAGAAAGATGCAGGTCCCAGTGCTTGGCCCATTAAAGGAGGTACTGAGTAAGTTTCGTGTAGAGTTTGGAAGGACCTTCCAGAGAATTAAATACATTTTTATTTTCCCTCCTAAGAAAGCTTTGGAATGCTGTCACATAAAGCAGGATAGGAGCAGGTATGTTGAACAGCTGTTTGAAGGACAATTTTAGAGAACATTCCTACCCAGGACAATTCCCAGGAACATCTACTTTAATCATGGAGTGTAAATGAATCCACTATTTCCAATCTGTTGAGGATGGAGCATTTGTGCCTTTCAACTGCAGTACCCTTACCCTTCCAGCGCAGTAACTCGCTGCTGCTTGGTGTGCCCTGCCTTCAGCTGAGCTCACTTATGCCAAATGGAGAACCAGTTCAGAAAAGGTTATGTGCACAACATGTTCTTTTTAATCTGAAGCACTTTGCTGCAGTTACAGACACATTTTTAACCTGCCCATATGCTTCACTACAAAGCTTCATGCCTTCTGAACAGCTGTGATAGCACTATAGGCTGCCTCCTGAGGTAAACAAGCACTCACCTGCAAAGCTCAGTAAAAAATCCCCATAAAGGGTGTTCCAGACAGCTTGCAATAAATATGTTATCATCCACTTCATGCAATCCTCTAATAATCAAGAAAGAGAAGAAAATCATCCACATTTTATTTTCTGCGTGGTGATGCGCTGTCCTTATGGGAAGAGGCGAGTGGCAACGTGTCACAGCTTGCCAACTTCAAACACCTTTGTGAATGCTGTCTCTCATCAGTGGGCTTGTATTCCCAAAGCACAGAGTATTAGGTTTCAGTGAAAGACTTGAACTGTTCCATTAATGACCTGATGGATGAGGTAAGATTCAGTGGTTTTTACTCAAAGCCAGACTCGAAATATTTGAACTCCCTCTCATTTCTGCTTGTCTCTTTTCATGATAGATATTCACATGGATCCAATCATCAGGTAAGTTTCTGAATCAGCAGAAGACATCTGAGGTCCTTCCAAAAATATGAAATAGAGGTCTTTAAAAATAGGTATTTGAATCCGTTATATCTGTGTACAGTGCCGGACCTTTCCAGAGTGCTAAGCACAAGGGGAGCTTTGCCTCATGATCTTGGTATCATCACCCTTGGACACCAGAACAGTAATATTTCGATATCTATGTACATTTGAAACTGTCAGTTTCTTTTAGAGAGAGATGATAAACAAACCTAGATAAGGTTTTCTTGAGGAAAATATCTCATTTTAAACTCAAGACTTTGAAACAATTATACTAATTGTTCCAGGCTTGGCATTTTTTGGATCACACCAAACCAAAAAGAAAAACCACCCCAAAACAAACTAGGTGTGATGTTTCTGTCCTTTGCCATTATTGAAATATTCAGGCATAAAATATGCTACTGAAATGTCTGAATAAGGTTATGTTTTTAATACATGCATAACTTAGAAATGTTCGGAACTATATTATTCAAGCTTTTATATTGAAAAAGATTAGGCAAAACTAGAAAAGTTCCAGTCCAAATGAAGTATTTTGTAAAATTACAAATACATCAGCACAAGTTGGGAAAAATATATTAGGATTATAAATTAGATTAATTTGATTATACTGGATAATAGCTTCTTCTGTGATAACAAATAATTGCTAATTATAAGACCATATTAGAGTTTCTAACCTAATTACCAATCCCCCTTTCCTTCCTCTCTCCCTTATGACTCCTTACTGCAGATTTCCGCTTTCTCTGTTTTGCAGCAAGTGTAAGCTACTTCCATATGTTGGAGGAAAAGGTACATAAAGGAACCACTCCTTTCATTTGTAAGTACATGTTTATCCTAATAAAAAAAGTGGCAACATTTCTCCCCAGGCTAAAGCTAGTGTAAAAAAAAACAAATACAAACTGAAGCATAAAGGCACAAAACAGAAAACTTGTTAGTTTGAAAAGAATACAAAGATATGTTAATGTCAGTATAAACAAACAGATCAAAACAAATAATGGGGGAAAACAAAACTGAAGCAATGATGTACTGCGTGATGTGAATAAATAAAAAATATAAAGTATATAAATACAATAAATAACTAATGCAATATATATTGTAAATAAATATATACTTTTAGTAATTTATTTTATGAAGAATGAGGGCGTGGAACTGTAATATCTACAAAAATAGCAGTTATAAGCAGAAACATTATTTTTTTTTCTCTATGCTGCTTTTTTAAGCATCATATCTAGGCCTCTAGATGCAACAAATTCATTTCACTTTGCCTTGGGATGGGTGAAGAATACTGGATTCCTCAGACTCAGCATGTTAAAACCATGGATATTGAAGATCTCCCTAGGGGCTACTTCAGTTATATTAATATTAGAGATGGGAAACAGTTTTCATGAAAAGTACTTCAGAAAAATGCAGTGTCCTTATAATTATGACATATCTCTTCACCACAGCACTTTGACAGTTATGATCAAAACAAACAGAAAACCCCACAATGGTTTTATTAATATTTAATATTTTTTTTCAAAGAAACACTCTAACTAATCTAATTTAAACTTTTAAATTAACTATGTGGGAAAAAAACCTGTTATAACTTGTCCTATCTTGGATTAGCTAAGAGTCAGCAGCCCCACATTTGACTCCTTTGGATCAGTTACTTATTTGACTTTACAAGAGCAGCATCAGGGCAAGTATACCTCTATTAGTCAATTTAAATTCACATAACAAGGAACAACTGACATAGTCATAGGAGATTTAGATGAAGGCAACCAATTCTGACACATTTCTTTTGGAGTGTCTGCTTTCCTTAAAAAAAAACCCCAACAAAACAAAAACAAACCAACAACCAAACAAACTGGCTATCATATTAAAACTTTAAATTCCATGACAGATTATTTTCAGTTGAGACCTAGATTGGTGTCAGATACTAAAAATTTGTAGTCTGTGGTACTTTCTTTTTGCCCCCAAATGCCTGATATGTCTAAAAGCAGAAATATTTATGATAGAGGATATCTTTTAAAAGTTATTTGCTAAACATAGATTTTTCTTTGCCTTTACACAATAGCTACCAGATCCTAAAATGAAAGTATTAAAGTGAAGAGGGTGCTTTGAGGACAAACGTGTGAAAGTTTTGTAGATAGCTATGAGGTTACAGAGCTATAATTACTAATTAAGTAGCACTAACTCAGACATGTAGTGCTTTGCTCAGACTCAGAAATTCCCTATTACCTGTATGTAATGGGAGCGGACCATGCCCTGTCTTGCTGCAAGTATTCTGCTTCACGGAATCACATCTATTGTTTTCTGTCTCTCTTGTGCTGTGTTAGAACAAAGTGGGATTACACTGAAGGAAGACATTCTTTGGATTATTAAGAACTTCTACAACCCAGAACAGAAAACACTAAAAGAGATGAAGCTCTTAGTTGGACATCCAGTGAGGTGGGTATGTTTGGGGCATGTAAATGCAGAAGAAAAATGGAGTGCGATAGACTTAAAAGCACACCCACAAACATAAAAAGGAGAAAGAAAAGTAAAATAAACTGTTGAGGAATAATTATGACCTGCTAATCCTTTGTGTCTTTATTCTGTTTGTGAACTCCGAAGTCATGAGTCATGGCAGTTTAGTGGCCAACTGTTTTCTATTCTGTGTTTGCCAGTAGAGGCCCATTAACAGCTCGTGGGAAAAGCCATCTCCGTCAGTCCACACTTCAAAGGTTTCACCCACCACTGACACCCCTCCTTCCCTTACGTGAAGTGTTAGAGCAACACCATTGCTGGACTGCCCATGACTTTTTAGAGACTGCCACCTATACTAGAAAATGAAACTAGGCTTTAGCAACAGCAAGCCCATAAATGTAAATACTTGTGAACCTATGTACTACATTTCAGTTCTCCAAAGACACGTGCAGGAGTAAGTCTGGTGAACAGTCCTGAATCCTGACGATTCAGATTGTATAGTGTTTTGCACATACACATAGCTCTTTTTAGGCTTTGGCCATCATTGTAACTTATTAATGAAGCCAGTAAAAAATACTCAGCTCAGCATATCCTACATGAAATAAAAAAATGGGCAGGACTGCGGGTCCTTTAAAAGCCTTTATTAAAAGTGATCAGCTTGGGTTGGGTGCCTGGCAGGCTGCGCACACCCCCGCTTGCTCCCAGCTTCGACGTGGGGGAGGAGAAATTCAGCTCTGTCACTCAAAGTGATAGAGTTGGGCCTTCTCTCCTCACAAGGGAGTGGCCAGGAAGGCAAATTCAGCTTGTCTTCAGAGAGAGGGGGCTCTCAGCTAAGCCCTTTTCCTGTTAGGGTGACCATAAAAACTCAAAAGCTGGCCAGGTGGTAGTCCTCTTCCTAATTGATAATCGGGTTGGTTTTTCTTAAAAGTTTGTTGGCTCGCTTTTAACTTGTTGGTTCTAGGGGCTTTGTTCTCCCAAGAGTCTTTTAGGCTTTTGTTTGCATATCAGGCTTCTTTTTCTCTTCTCTCTCTGGTATCTTCAGGCCGCCCTTCAGGGGGGGTATAGCTAGGCAACGAGGGAAGGGTAAAGGGGCCATAAATTCCAAGATCAGTATGCGCTGATAAGAAACAGTTACCGCCTTTGGGTAATTAACAAGTGGGGGTTTTTTACAACAACAGGGTAATTAGCAGTAACTATTAATAAAGGTGGTTAACAGGTATAAGGGGAAATATTCAGGTAACGAATAATAAACTACAATGAAGTATAAAAGGAATGGATAATTGTTAAATCGGACTCTTATTCATAACACTACATGTCCTGAGTGACAGCACTCCAGTACTGTAAATCATTGCATCACATCTTTATTCTAGCTTTATTTATCAATTTTACAAAGTTTCACTTCTTGAATACTACCATGGGAAAAGGCTGGAGGAAGGCTATTAGAATAACAACATACTGGTTTTATTAATGACTCTTTTAGTGACTTCATATGTGAGTTTAAGCAAGTGATTAGGACTAAATTCTGAAAATTGTCCATTTAACTTGAGATACCTAAAATGTCTCTAGTCCGATATTTTACAATTAAAGCACTCAAAATTCAGAGGTACTTCCAACATGCAGCCCTTTACTCACTGTCTTTCTCACTCCTCTGTGTTGTAAAGCAGTGATACTACCTACTTCTGAAAAGCCTATTCTTTTTACATTTCATTGATATGACTAAACTGACAGTAGCAGTGTGCATAATTTAAAAACATCAAGAAAATTAACAGAAGCTGGTAACACTAGTTACACCTTGGGCACTTATTACTCCACTGCAACTTACCAGTTGTGAGAGTAAGCTTGCCTTGGAATGTCACACATATTAGTGACAGATGCTCCAAATCCTGCACAGGGTTCAGGGTAAGACAGTAGGATGAATGCTAGCAATAATTCAGTAAAGTGCATTCACACTGCCATTATTCTCTGGAAACATTACTATATCTGCTGATGGCTAGGCATGCAAACTTTAAGCTGCTCAGACTCGGAGCTTCCCTTATTTTTTCAAATTTCTTCTGGTGTACTCACACCAAATAGACCAGCAGAACAGCAAACCCTTCTAGCCTATTCTTCTGGTATGCTGTATCCTGCATGTGTTGTACGGCTTGCGCTCCTCTAGTGTACGAGAAAGCAGAGAATCAGTTCCATTTCCTGGAGGCAAACACACTCAGATCCCTTCACAGTTTCTTTTGGGGAAGCTCACCTCAAATTAAGAACAGTTTTTAGAAGCAACAATACTTGGGTACCCTAAGGAGGAAAGAAAACCAGGAAAAGCTAAGAGAAGTAGAGGTAATTGACAGCTGATTCCAACATACACTGGGTGTCCAGCCTCAGGGGGCTGTAACAACCCAAGGGCCAGCTTTTCTATCATGAAAGAAATCACATTTAGCACTAGATTATGTTTGCTCCTGGCCTGATATTGTCTAGCTGGAAAAGAAGAAAGGAAGGAAACGGACCCATCCTTTTCCCTACTTACTGTGCATGGTTGGTTTGGTTTGGTTTTTTTCAATACAATACAAAATCATTCATTCAAGCAGCATATACACTATGGTTTGTTTTGTTTTTTTTTTTTCCTGTGTGCTGCTCAAGAAAGCAACAGCCTGGAAAGGCAAGACTGACCTTCATGTTCCTGTCCTCTTCCAGTCTTGATGCAGAGAGTGAACTGTACTCTTAGAAAAAATATCTTCCAAGGCTCACCCTGTGTGTGTGGAGAGGCTGATCTAGGGCAGGGGGTTGTCTCTTGAATCCTGATCCATTCCAGAATTCTTTCCTTGTCACTCTGTACCAGTATTACTTCCAGCAATGACAATCTAATCACTGAGTCTGAATAACAACAGACTCCTATTATAGTCCTGAGCAATGCCAGGTAACTCCAAGATTCCCTGCCCCAGAAACCTGTTGTAAATTCTAAAGATGAGGGCTAATAAACCAGGAAAAGATCAGAGCTCAGTTTTACCCTTCAGAAGTTTTTCCAGCAATTACTTGTATAGAATAGCAACAATCCTGCAAATGGCAAACTCACAGTAAATACTGTCAGCATACACAGGTGAAGGTTGAGAGGAGACATGTCAGAGATGAAGTGGAAGCCTATTTTTATATTTGGGGTACATATCCAGTATAGAAATTCCACTATATTTTACCAGAAAGATGTACAGTGGTAAAACCTTTTATATCAATTTTAAAAATCACCATCCAAAAGCAATAAAATAATAACATCTCCTCCCATAATGGTGAGAGTCCCTGGCACAGCTGTGTTTGTCTGAGATCATACTGCTCTATAGCCCTGCCTGAGCCAGAAACCTCTAGCCTAGAAGTGACCTAAGCATATGTTCTGCAACTGGAGGTATGTTTTTGTAGCACGTGCAGATATGCTTGAACTGGCTGTGATCTATCTAGCTCAGATAAGAACTGCTGGGAAGGTATGATATCATGGGCTTCAGCCTTGGCTAGCAAACCAGGTGCATGCCTGAGAACAGGCTGGCTGGTAGACACTGCACTGAAGTCACCGTGTCCCCGTGTCCGCCAGAACCATGTACCTTAAAGCTGCAAATCCATGCAGAAGTGCTCTGAGAGATTTATTCCCAATGAAAGCTAACACACTGAGCTAGTGTTTAGCATGTTCTTTTAAAAGAGGCTGGGAAGACTACCAAAAGTATAATTACACTAGAGAGAGAGTTGGAGACCTAATTAATCACACATTGACAGGATCCCTTATGCTGAGACATTTCACAGGGAACATTGGGAGTGCCTTAAGTAACTTCCTCAGGTACATACTTTGGGAGTGAAGAATAAATTAGTAGGAAATTGGCTGGATACAAAGAAAACCTTGGAATGAAGTTGGAGGCTGGACCAAGCTCACTGAGACTGGTTTCTTTCTTCATTTTTAGAAAAGATGAATTAGCTATTGGTACACCCTAAAGATCTTTTGCAGCATGACAGGAGTGAAAATGCTCTTGAGGATGCTTTTTTCACAACCATGCCTCCAAAATGAGATACTAAATAATAATTTGACTATCAAAGATAGTCAGCTTTTGACAGCAATCTTCGATTTCTTGCCAGGAAAGGACTGATTCCGCTAACACCCAACTATTGCACTTGCATAAGCATATCCATTAAGTTCAAAGGCATTCCGTGGATATACTCATCCTAGTGAATATCTTCACATGCTTGGAATATATTCTTGTCCAGAGTGGATTCAAAGTTCCTCAGTTTTCACAGGGCCTATAATGAGGGGTCTGGGTTTTATTTATTTTTTTACATAAAGGTGTATCTGAAAATCTCTCCTGCATTCAAGCTGGATTTTTATTCCTTGCCGATCTGTTTAGTATAACTCTAAGAAATTATGCTTCTTTTAAAAATAAAACAACACAAAATCTCTTCTTTCATGTTGCTGAACTTGGAAAAGCCTGAAAATTTGCAGACTTTCTTCCAGTTCTTTAAGAGTTTTTCAGGACTAATGGGACTATAGAAAAAAAAATCATCTTGAAAATTCAGTCAAACTATCTATCAATCTTGAGCAAGAACACCTCAAACCCAGTTGCAGTTGTGGCTGCAATCACAGAATGAAGCCGAAAACGACTCCTGGCAGGACTTTACATCCTCTCTCCACCAGGTAGTGCTGTTTCTCCACGGAGCTATTGAGGATGCACAGGCCAGGGAAAGGTCAGCGGCTGTCGGAGATTCCAGGCTGCCTACGGCTCGCTCGTCCCTCCCTGCCGCTGCCGCTGCCACTACCTGAAACAGGGCAGGCGCAACCTGAAAGTGATTTGCGGGATAAAAACCGTGCCCAGGGAGGCCGCTGTCTGCAGGTGACTGCGTGCTGGCGGTGCCATTGCTGCTATTCCTTATCAGTTTGACGTAGCCTCTTTCCTAAAGTAAGAATGAAAATAGAAGTTGATGTAATTAACCTGTGTTTTTATGATCTCTCGGAAGTCTTTTCCTTACAGCTTTACAGGACAGTCTGACAGTGCAGTTGTCTGCCAAGTAAGTGAGTCAACATTAATGAAAATCAAATGCCAGCATGCAGATGACCTTGCAGTTGAGCAGCACATACTGGGAGCAGCCCTGACACAAAGGCTCTTGGCTCTCAGAGTGCTGAACAGAGGGGCTTCTACCTTCAGCAAAGGTTACTTCTGGAGAGTAGACAGATGTCCTTAGCCAGTCCTGAGTCTAGGTACTCTGCAGACCCTCTGTGTCTTTAAAAAAAAACAAAAAAAACACACCAGGGAAAAATAGCTAAAACGTAATTAAACTTCAGGCCATGGTTTACTACGCTGCTGTAGGCTTTTTAACAGAGTACAGAAATGCATCTGGAATACTTCTTACTGCTGTCCTGCAGGAGAAATACTGCAAGTGCTGTATCTTCCTCTCCAGACCTCCCTGTGCAAAATAGAATAGCTTTTGCTCTTAAAGAACAAAATCCTTCCATATGCACAGCAAGAGAACAAAAAAACCCAACCAACCAAACAAACAAAAAAATTCAAGTGGAAAATGGTGCTTACAGTTGGAATGTTCTTTGCTGTCTATTACTTAGAGCTTTTGAGACCACTGAGCCAAGTTTTTAGATGAACTTCCAAGAAGCACTGTAATGTTGGTCCACGTACCTGAGTTACTGGATTTTAGGAATACAGTTCTAGGGTACTTTGGTTAAGTTAAGAACTGTTTAGTGATAAAAGTTCAGTCTTGACACAGATGTGCTTTTTTGAAATATAATTTTAAAAACCCGAAATCTAAAAATAAATTAAAACTGTGGAAGATATTTGTATTTTTCTAAGCAGTGTAAGGCTGGAGCTGTCTGATCCTAAATGAGCTTGTAAATCCTTATTCATGCAGGCAGACATTTATTCTTTGAAGAAATGATTTATGAAACCAAACCTTAGCTAGTCTCAGTGGATGGAAAAATGGAGATGGCTCAAACCGGGGATCAGGGCCTAGCTAGGTATGTAGTACATTGTGTATGTAATTAACCAAATATAAGGTTTATTTATACTATTTTGTATGCTGTGTTAATATTGTCTGTATTTATTCAGACTTTTGTAATATTCATGTAATCTCAGAGAGATGCTAGGTCATTAAACTCACCATGGAGACTCTGTTTACTTACCTTGGGCATACAGAATACATACAGTTGCAGTTCTCTAAAAATAAACAGAAAAAAAATTAATCAGTGTATCAGTTTGGCTTTCATGTTTTCCAATAAGTATCTAAGGAAATGGAGCATACTGTTTACATTTCCCTTATTGAGAAAGAACACAAAGACATCCAGACGAAAGATGTAATTATAGCGTTCTTTCTGACACCCTAAATGTAAGGCCATATAGCTTAATATATGGTACTATATGCATCAGGTAGTGAATGGGGCTGGGAGGAAAGGAGCAGGTTCTTCTTGTATCTCTGGTGGAGCCTGCAAGTAGGGTCGTTTTCAAAAGTAACATGATAGATGTATCACGGCTGCTGTGAGCCCAGGAAAGGCTGAATTGCGAAGGAAGACATTTCCCATAATTGGCTCCATACCACAGGTTTGTATCAAACGATTCTGCTTGGAGATTGTCAAGATGATAATGAACATGGAGATTTTACTGTACTTCTATTTTGACTAGTAGACTAAGTGGCAACAGGCACCAGAAAGTCTGTCTTCCATTAACACGAATGCTCTCGTGACCCATTGGCTTCATTAGTACCGTATCTTCTATCTGGAAACTGCTCTGGAAGCACAGATACTGGAGCTGTTTCATTAGCTCCAAATATAACACCTGCCTCCTGAGCCATTGTCTGCAGAAATCCATAATTATCTGTTCTTTTCTCTCCAGTCAGGAATATCAGGTCCAGATCAAGGACTGGAGGCTCATCTTTTATGTCCTTATTCAACAGGATCCAGGCATTTGAGCTTCTTTCTACTTTGGCTGATTCTTCGAAGCACCCCAGCTGCCCTCCTGGGTGCCAGGACTCCTTTTTCTCTCGTGGTATTACAGCGAACTCAAATCCCATCAAAGGCCAAAGTCCATCCATTTCCTGGTGACTTTCTCACACAAGCACACACACAAAAAGGCAAAATCAGTAGCTAAAAATAATTAAGGCAGTAATAATTTTCACCATGGGACACCATCCAGATCCCGAGTACGTTTGTTCTGAGGAGGAAAAAGTCAGGCTGCATGTAGCTTCACGGGTGTTTCATAGGGTATTTGGTACCAGGGTGATGAAAAATGACTGAAATCTTTCATGACGTGTAGATAACGCTCAAGAACAGAGTACACAAACCATTTTACCCTTCCAGAAGGTTTTGGGGTTTTTTTTTTTCCCTTTTAAGTACGCTTGCAGGGCAGTGGCGACCGCCCGCCTGCGGTGTCCCGCTCAGCGCCAGCTCGGAGCAGCGGGGAGGCGCCGCGGCTTGAGGTGGGGCAGGCACGGGCCAGGTGATCGTGGCAGACAAAGGGGCTGGCAGTGCCCCACCGCCGCGGGGCGCCGGGCGGCCAACAGGCGGCTTCTGTCCCAACCCAGGCAGCGCCTCAGCCGAGGGAAGGGCGGCCGCGGGCCGGGCCGGGCCCGGCCGGGTGGGGCGGGCCGCGGGAGGCTGCTTCCCCTGGCGGCGCTCAGCACTTCCCGGCGCTCGCACACCGCGGGGAAACTCTTCCTCCGGCCCGGCCCGGCCCCCGCTGACGTAGCGCTGTCTGTGCCGCTGCCGCGGCGGGCGGGGGTGGCGGAGACGCGGGCCGGGGCTCGGCGCTGTCAGGCGGCGGGGCAGGGCGGGGGCGGCGGAGTTCGCTGCCCGTCAGGCGCGGGCAGAGGCGTCCCGGGGATCACGGAGAGGAGGGCGAGGGGCGGGAAGCCCTGCGGGAAGGGGCGTCCGCCGGCACCGCGGCGCCAGAAGCGCCCGGTGCGGTGCGAGTGGTGGTCCCGGTCCGGGCGGGACCTTGGTGGTCGAGCACGTTAATAAAGGCGATCGGGGAGGAAGGCGTCCGGGGGTGCTTTATCCACGCTTGGTTCACCACTTTATCCCGTGAGGAGGAGAAGGAGGAGGAGGCGCGGGGCCGGGGCGGGCAGTGTCCCC